>JAAWXA010000023.1:12331788-12392844 GCA_038090715.1 Florisuga fusca
CATCTACTCAGCACTGTGCCCAGCTGACTTTTTAGTATATCCACAGGTGGAAACTTCACTTCCCTGGGCAGCCTGAGTCAGTGCTTGGTCACACTCGCAGTGAAGGAGCTTCCAGATGTTCAGGGGGACCCTCTTGGGTTCCAGTCTGAGACCCATGGCATCTGGTCCTGTCTTTGGGTACTACTGACAAGAACCTGACTCTGTCCTCTCTGTGCCCTCCCTCCAGGTATTTATACACACTGGTGGGATCTCCTGAGCCTGGTCTGCTCCAGGCTTAACAGTCCCAGCTCTCCCACCCTCTTGTAGCAGAGATGCTCTGGTTCCTTCATTGTCTTCATGGCCCTTCACTGGACTCTGTGCAGTCTGTCCCTGTCTCTTGTACTGTGGAGCCCAGCACTCGACACAGCCTCACTAGTGCTGAGCAGAGGGGTGGTATTGGCTCCTTCTGTCTGCTGTGATGGGACCAAGAACAGCCCAGGACACTGGTCACCTTCTTTGCTGGCTCATTGTCACCCTGGTGTCCACCAGGATCCCCAGGACCTTTTCTGTCAAGCTGAGTGTCAAACTTCTTTGCAGCTGCATGGCCTACAGCATATAGTCATGGAGATCTTAGGAATATGTAAACATCTGAGAGGCCACCAAGCCAATTATTTGAAATAGAGTTATTTTAAAGCCAATTTTGTGATTAAAAAAACCCACAGACTTTGACCAGACTGTGCTTTATGAAGTGCTAACAGGGCTATACAGCATCTCTGCTGGAGACTGCTTTTCTCCATGCTCCTCTCTGGGCTTTTGCATGCAGCCAGTCATTCCCTGTCTCTGCTGTTCTTTAGCAAAGAGGGCAGGTGCTGTCTCTNCGGGGGGAACCTGCGGCCTGCGGCGGCCGGAGGGAGCCGGGGCTGCCAGCTCTGCTCGCCCTGCGGGGGACGTGGGGCCCACGCTGGGCCGGTTTGGGACTATGATATTGATGTGCAGATAAGTGTGTTTCCTCAAGATGAGCCGCTACGCCCAACAAAGGGGGATTTATTAAAAAAAAAAAAAAAATAACGAGAAGGACGTACAGGTACTTATCTCTTTTGGAGAAGTTCTGTACCTTCACCTGTCTCTCCAGGTCCTCCTGGGCTGACTGGCCCGGCAGGGTGTGTGTGGTGCGAGGGACAGGGAACGGGACTGCTCATCACCGGCTGTCACACAACCCTCAGGGACACACAGCACTTGGAAGCTCCTTACAGAGTGGGCACTTGGCTGTGTTCCTTCTGGTGTTTCTCCGACACCTCATGGGCACATGCTGCCCTGGACCCTGATGGTGACAGCACTGCTCCTCACTCCGTGTGAGGGTCCTGCAGCCTGGAGGGAATTCATCCACCCTGTCAGATCACAGAACAAACAGCCCAGGCCATGGGGAGGATGCTCCTCATGGTCTAGGACAAATTTTGGATTTATTTCTTTACTAGTTCTAAAAAAAAGATAGAAACCTGCACATTTTGAAATGACCCCCTTTGGGGGGGATCATTTCTGCCTGCTTGTAAGTGTAACTTGTGGAAAAATATCCTGTGTTAGGGTATAATAGGCAGATGCTCACAGAAGCAGAGCAGAAGGTGGGATGTGGGTGTCCTCTTTGTGCCTCTCTCAGCAGTGACTGGGGGTCTGCACCCGGTTGGAGCTGCCCAGGCTTCAGGCTGTCTTGTGGCCTCAGCCTTGGACTTGGTGTCACCCTGAGCCCTGTGGGGTGGCACATGAGATCACTGATAACTGCTCATTCTACCCACCTGGGGGTCTGAGCAGATCCACAGGCCCAAGAGCTAGTCCTGGTGTCACTGACACTTCTGGGGACAGCAGGTGGCACCCAGCCCAAGTGTCTGCACATTGATAGCTTTCTTTGAACCCAAAGGTGGCCCTTCTTCCTCTGATTGTTGTCTTCCCAGGATCTATTAGTTATTTTGAGATGTGCAACACAAACAGGCTTTTACTTCATAGAGAGACATCACATCCTGTTTTGAGATGCTGATAAATAGTCACACTCCATTCCAAACCTCACTCCTTGCTGCAGCAGGACCTAGGAGGACTTTCTGGCCCCTGGCTTATTCCAGAGGAAGCATTGCCTCCTCCTATGTTTAAAGCAATAGTATAGGAAGGGAAGAGGTGTGTTTGCTTGCCATTGAAGCAAGTGCTTCCTGCAGTGCTGTTTATCTCTTAAATGCCTTCCCGGGGCACTGTCAGAAGATGGGAATATCCGTGGGAGTAGCTCCCAGCCCACCATGTCTCTGCAGTGCTCTGGTGTACCACTTGCAGTTTTAGCATGGTTCCAATTGGTGGTTTTTCTTCAAGGCACAGTTTTGTCACTGGAGGTAATTAATCCACACCCCAGTTCTCTGAGGGAAGTTCTCTGCTATGGCTGGGGAAATTCCTGAAAAAAATAACCGGCCTAATTGCATCCTCGTGGAGATGGGAGGCACTTCTGGAGCTCATCTTGTCCAACTCTCTGCTCCATCAGGGCCACCAAGAGCCATCTACTCAGCACTGTGCCCAGCTGACTTTTTAGTATATCCACAGGTGGAAACTTCACTTCCCTGGGCAGCCTGAGTCAGTGCTTGGTCACACTCGCAGTGAAGGAGCTTCCAGATGTTCAGGGGGACCCTCTTGGGTTCCAGTCTGAGACCCATGGCATCTGGTCCTGTCTTTGGGTACTACTGACAAGAACCTGACTCTGTCCTCTCTGTGCCCTCCCTCCAGGTATTTATACACACTGGTGGGATCTCCTGAGCCTGTTCTGCTCCAGGCTTAACAGTCCCAGCTCTCCCACCCTCTTGTAGCAGAGATGCTCTGGTTCCTTCATTGTCTTCATGGCCCTTCACTGGACTCTGTGCAGTCTGTCCCTGTCTCTTGTACTGTGGAGCCCAGCACTCGACACAGCCTCACTAGTGCTGAGCAGAGGGGTGGTATTGGCTCCTTCTGTCTGCTGTGATGGGACCAAGAACAGCCCAGGACACTGGTCACCTTCTTTGCTGGCTCATTGTCACCCTGGTGTCCACCAGGATCCCCAGGACCTTTTCTGTCAAGCTGAGTGTCAAACTTCTTTGCCAGCTGCATGGCCTACAGCATATAGTCATGGAGATCTTAGGAATATGTAAACATCTGAGAGGCCACCAAGCCAATTATTTGAAATAGAGTTATTTTAAAGCCAATTTTGTGATTAAAAAAACCCACAGACTTTGACCAGACTGTGCTTTATGAAGTGCTAACAGGGCTATACAGCATCTCTGCTGGAGACTGCTTTTCTCCATGCTCCTCTCTGGGCTTTTGCATGCAGCCAGTCATTCCCTGTCTCTGCTGTTCTTTAGCAAAGAGGGCAGGTGTGAGACTGGCAGAGCTGGAGGCAGAGCTCATGTAAACCAATAGTAAAAATGGTTGCTTTTCAAGCCCCTGTGTGCTGCTGTGCCAACACCAAGTTTTCTTGCTTGATGTGCTATGAACTTTGTGAGCAGCAGGTCCAGTGAGGCCTGGTTGCCTTGATGTGTGTTTTGTGGCCAGCTTCCCCTGGAGGTGTCAATGTGTGTGCACACATTAGCTGCCCCAATCTGCTCTCTGGGGCTTGGGGAGTTCAGCCAGCACTCTGTCAGGTGAGGATCAATGCAGAGACCCCTTTCTCTGTGCAGATACTTGGTTTCCCAGACTTGAAGGTTTTACTCTGATAGAGACAGCTGTTACAGAGACATCCAATCCTGCTGTCAAAACTGGTTGAAATATGCTCACAGGGCACACAGCCATATGTACTCATACATGGAGAAGGTGACTGCAGGAACTGCTCTACTGGATCAAAGCAGGCCAAGGAAGGAAACACTTCTGGTTAGAAGTTCTCTTGCAAAATTTCTCCTTCCAGTCATCATGTTGTGGGGTTGGAGGGACGCCAGGTCAGCGTGTATGAATAACCAGGGTTTCCCAGGGTGGCTTTTTCCCTGGCTCCTGCACAGTGGGACCCCAAGGTCCTTAGCTATCTTTCAGCAGAAGGCAGAAGAGAGGAGTGAGTGGGCAGATTTCTAGGTCTGTGTGGATCTAAAGGGAAGACTGAATGGCAGGCTTGTTGGGCAGGGGGGCTGATCCTACACCCTCTGTATGGTGTACACTCCACACCAGGAAAAACTGAGAGCTCAGGGCCTCACTCCTAAGTCCAAAATAATTTTCACTTTCACAGTTTCTTGCCGTTTTAACATCTGGATGGGGGGATTTTTGAAAGCTGGTAAGTGTTGGCCTAATTCTGGTCCTGCTGGGATGGGGGGAGTTTCATCAGACTTCACTGAGGCATGTGTAGGCCAAACGCTTTTTAAGATCCCCCCAAAAATTACAAAATGAGAAAATAAATAAAACTTTAGTTGGTCATCTGGAGCAGTCACCAAAAAAAGGAACATTTTAATTTGTTTTGCTAATTGTTGGGTGTATTTGCAGGAAGTATGGTTTTCATCCTGGGAGGTTTTTGAGACCAGAGTGGGTGAAGCCCTGAGCAGCCTGCTCTGATCCATAGCTGACCCTGCTGTGAGCAAGGGGCTGGACTAGAGACCTCCTGAGGTTCCTTCCAGACTGAATTGTCCTGTGATCCTTAATGAGTCATCACAGGAGTTGCAGAAACCCCCTTGAAGTGATCTCCAGGGTGGTGGTACCTGCCTGGGCTCTGGCTCCATTCACTGAAGCAAGCAGAATTATCTCAGCCATGGGCATCCTCTCCCTGACATTGGTCCTGCTCTCCTCCTGGAGCAGTGTTGTCCAAAGGAATGTATGCCAGTGCCTTTTTCTTGCAGTGACAGTGGTGCTGGAGCAGACCATAGCTGTGACTGTGCTCCTTGACAAGAGTTGCTTGTTGACATCATTTCCTCATAGGCTGCTTCTGACCTGAGGTATTACACAACAGCTTAGGTTTCCAGGGGTTTTTCTGCCAGGGTTTGGAATCTGTCATCTGCAAACAGTATCTCCAATCCTGATTCTCACTCCTCTGTGTTGGGGATGGAGCTCTGTAGGATGGGTGTTTTATCATGCTCACACCTGTCCCACCAGCCAGGCTCAGAGTGGTGCAAGGCAGTGGTCCAGAGCAGTGCTCCAAGGCTTGGGACTCTGTGTTTGGGTTCTCTCAGAAATCCTGAGTTAAAAGTTTAACAATGTGTGCTGTTGGCTGATGTGTGCAGTGTTGGTGGCAAATTGTTTTCTGAGCCCTTGACAAGAGGTGAGAGAGCCCTGAGAGTTGCTGAGTGTCAGCTGTGACAATAATGTCCTTGGAAATTCACACCAACAATGTTCATGCTGATCAGGTGTGGCCTTGATATACATTTTGGGCTTCTCTCCCTCTGTGGATCTTAAAGGGTGAGAAACATGGCTTGAGACATCTATAAACATAAGGTGTTGTGGTGACCACGATCTCACAGTCTGCTTCCCTGTGGGGTGTAGCAGGGGAAGCTGTTCACAGAATTTGTTCTCCACATGTTCTCAAAGGGCAAGAGTTGGGGTAAGGTGTTAGGAAAAGGTTTCCACCAACAACAGGTTGCTCTGGCCAGAAGTATTGAGGGAAATGCAGACATTGCTGCTGTGGGGCAGTTAAGAAGAACAGGAGGGAAGAGTCTGTTGTCGGGCTGTGGGCTGGATGGGCTTCTCTGCCTCTCTCAAGCTCCTTGGAAGGTTCCTGCCCTCTGAGATGGGCTGCCAGCTGTGCTGTGAGGACATACCCTGTGCTGCAGTGAGGCCTTTCCCGTGAGGTGATGGAAGGGTTGTCTGAAGGTTAAGGTCTAGTTCCCTGTTATTTAATTCTGCAAGTTTAAGGAGTAGTGCCATGATCTATAATCTGAATAAATTCACCCTGAATAGAGGCACAGGAGAACCAGTCTTGACAGCATCAGTGAGCAGCCTCACAAGGATCTAGAGAATGTTTGACATGTGATAATTACTGCTGGTTATTTCCTGTAGAATTATTCACTTTTGTGTTCACATTGTTGCCTGTATAGAGATGAGTTTGAGCATCACCCAACTTGGGCAGAGGATTTAGTTATTTTTATGTCTTTCTAGGTTTTTCTAGACCCAAGTTCTGTTGAAATAGTAATAAAAAGATTAAAAAGCCAGCAGCTCACACAAAACAAGTTGTCCTGGAAACATTTCATCCAAGTAATTAGTCAAAGATAAATATCAGATTTAAGTGGCTAAGAAAGCATCTAGTTAGGAAGCACCAGGACAGGTTGGCTACCAAATTAATTTTGTCTTTCAGCTAGAGTCAGGTGTCCAATTGCTCAGTTGGTTCAGTTCTGACACTTACTGGTGGTTTTCTGATGTGGCACCGGGAGGGCCTTAGAGGTTGGTCCCATCTATCAGTTGAACAGGTTATTTCTGATCCATGCCTGACAGCACTGCCAGCAAGAGGAAGAGGTAGATCTTCCCCTAACATGAGCAGACCATCCCACTCTTTACCCTCTTACCTAAAGGCTATGACACCTTTGTCTTAATGTCTCAGGTTTTAAAATTCCAGACGTTGCCCTTTGTAGCCAAATTCTTATTTAACCATGCTTTACTCATGTTTTTCACATGACTGTCTTTCAAGCTCAGGCTGCATCAAAGGCAGCCAAGACATGAGCCTGCTCCCCTGTGTAGCCCATAGCATCCCTGGCTCCATCACTGCAGCAAGGGTGTGGGAAACAGGGCAGGTCCAAAATCTTTCCCCAGCCCAGTATCCTCAGACTCCAGCAATCTCTGAGACACTCAGACCATCATTTTCACTAGGCATGGAGGGGTCTTCCTTCCCTGAGCACATCCCATGATTCTGCTGGTTTCTCTGCTCAGCTCTGTGTGTCCATTGCATTTTTCACTGGAGCAGGAGCAGCACCATGAGCCCTCCCTCAGCCCTTCCTCACTGAGGCACCTTGGGCATCAGCAGGCAATGCTGTTCTTCCTTCCAGCCTGCAGGCTGTACCTGGACTGGGGACATCCAGGCTCTGTCCTCCCTGCTGGGACAGCTGCTGCCCCAGGGACAGGGCACCAAGAAAGGCAGATGGCAGGACCACTGTGGCCTGGCTCAGCTGGGAGCTCAGGTCACCAGGAAAATGCTGAGATGAAGTCAGGATCCCAGCTGGCAGGTCAGGTTCCACTGCTGCCCGACAGCAGCTGGAGAGGAGAACTGCTGGAAGCTGAGGGTGAGTCTACATGGAGTCCTAGGGCCTAGGAGTCCTAGGAAGAAGGTCCCTCAGAAGGCTGGTCAGGGCCAGTAAGACCCAGTAGTGACATCAGGGGCCTGACACCCTGCCTACTTCTTGAAATTCATAGCTAATGGGTTGAGCATCACCAGTCCTGTGAGAAACTCAGTTGCATGTGGTGGACTTGGTCCTCCTCCCCAGCTCCACACACTGGTTAACATCTCTCACTTGTGAAATTCTGTCTTACAGCCCACTAGAAGATTAAGGGTGACTGCCCAACAGGAGAACTGGAAGAGGAACTTAAGGGACCTTGGTCTTCTCCAGGGTAGGATTTGCCAACCTTCAGTCACAATCTGCATCAGAGTGGTGTAAACCCCAGTGAGAGCCAGGAGCAGCCGTGGCTTGTGGTGGACCTGCTGCTCTTGTAGCATTGGATTATGGTGCCAGATAAGGAAAAACCCTCAGCATTTGCAGGTTCTTTGAACAGGGTTTTACTGGGTCATGTTGGTAACCAGCTATGACCTTCATGCTGTTTTCTTTTGGGTTTGTGGGCCTTTAATACATCTTCCTGGGGTTTCAGCTGGGAGATGGTGGCAAGAGAGGGACCATCCTCTACAGTCTCTTTCTCACTCCTTTGTTATCTTTTTACTTGTATCCAAATTGATTTCTTCCTTGTCTTCTAGTCTCTTGCTCTGTAGCCAGGCAAGGCAATGGACAGCAGAGCTGAGATGGAGGTTGTGAGAAGCACAAAGGGCAGTGCCCCTGGGGAGGTCAGTGTCCACATGGTCACCACCGAGAGCACTGTGCAAAGCAACCATCTGTCAACTGCTGCCTTCATCATACCAGGTATGCAGAGCTGTCCTCTCTAACTCCTGCCCACCCCAGCCTGCTCCCCCACATTGGTACTTCACCCCCCTTGTGTATTTGTGCTTTTTCCAAACCCAGGGAGGCAAAGCTGTGCTGCTCTTGCCATCTTAGAGGTTCTCTATGGCTATCTCACATCACTTGGGGGAAACTTGGATGAAACCTCTTAAGTTTTAATCCAAAACCCTGATGTCTGGTTGACAGTGCAGCACAGTGCTGAGTGCCTGCTCTGCACACCTTTGTGGGCTTCTGGGTTGCACATTAGCAGAGTATAACTGAGTATCTCAAGTTGGAAGGGACCCAAAAGAATCACTGAGTCCAACTCCCTGCTCCTCACAGGACTACCTAGAACTAAGCTATGTGACTGCATAGCATTGTCCACACACTCCTTGACCTCTGACAGGTTTGGTGCCATGACCACTTCCCTGGGAAGCGTGTTCCAGGGACTCATCACCCTCTCAGTGAAAAAAACTTTTCCTAATGTCCAACCTGAACTCCCCCTGATGCAGTTTCATTCCGTGTCCTCGTGTCCTATTGATGGGCACCAAAGACAGGAGCTCAGCACCTCCCCTCCCCTGCCCCCCTTGAGGAAGTTGTAGACTGTGATAAGGTCCCCCCTCAACCTTCTCTTCTCCAAGCTGAACAAGCCAAGTGACCTCAGCTGCTCCTGTCTTGCCCTCTAGACCTTTCACCACCTTGGTCACCCTCCTCTGGACACACTCTAATAGTCTGATGTCCTTCAGTTGAGGCCTCCACAACTGTCCCCAGTGCTCCAGGTGGGGCTGTGTGTGGAGTGGGAGAGTCCCCTCCATTGACCAGCTGGCAGTGCTGTGCTCCATGCAGCCCAGGACACTGCATGCTCTTTGGGCTGCCAGGGAAAGCTGTGGATTCATATCCAACTTGCCAGCAGCCCCCCAGCTCTTCACTCTCAAGCCTCTCATCCAACAATTTGTACAGAATCCAAAACTTGTTAGATTTCACACAGTTGGTGATTGCCCAGGTCTCTAGTCTATCCAGATCTCTCTGTAAGCCTTCTCTACTCTTGAAGGAGTCCACAGCTCCTCCTCATTTAGTATCATTGGCAAAATGTACTTCTGACTCCTGCATCCAGGTGATTAATAAAAACATTAAAGAGCCCTAAGATTTGAGCCCTGGAGAACCTCACTGGTGACTGGCCAGCTTGGTGTGACCCTATTTACTCTAGATCTTGTGAAACCAACCCATCAACCAAATGTTCTCCCAGTGTATTACAGACTTCTCTTGCTGTGTGCTGGACATTTTGTCCAGAAGGATACAGTGAGACACAATGTCAAAAGCTTTTCAAAAATCAAAAATCCCCTCATCTACTGGCTTCCCATGGCCAAATCAATGGTCAAGTCAGTCATCTTTTAATAAAAGGAAAATAAAAGGAAAATCAATTACTTAAACAGGATTTTTCTATCATGAACCTGTGTTTTGGCTGTGACCAATGACTGCATTGTCTCTCAACTGTTTTTTAGTAATTCTTAGAAAAAAACCTACTCCATAATTTTATCAGGCACTGAAGTGAGACTGACAAGCCTGTAATTTCCAGGTCTGTCCTTCTTACCTATTTGAAAATTAGGACAACAATTTTCAGCCCAGCTGACCATGTCTTTCAGGAGTTGTGTGAACAAAGCATGGATATGTGTTAGATGAGATCAGAGGTGCTCTTCAGGAGCAAATCTTCCAGTTTTTCCTACTCCTGGTGCCTCAGTTCCCACTGCGGAGAGGCCTTGGGCTGCACAGTGTGTTCCTTTGAAATGAAACTAAATGGGAAGATGCAGTCTGGGAGCTTGCCAGCATACTCTTGCTACACCAGGGCATCCTGATCACTGGAACAGTCTGATGTTAAGGTGAAGTAGGAACTGTTGAATGTGGATTGGTGCTACCTCCTAGGACAAACCACTGCTGGCTGCAGATCTTGTTTGGTCATGCTGTCTGCTTGTGGGTGCTTTAGCTCACAGCACTGAGCATTTAGCTGGGAGACTATGTCCTCTGTCATTTTTTGCTGCCTTTGAGCCTTGTTTGTATCCGTTAAGTGTTCTGTGTATGCCTCTGGTTGTTTGTTTCCTTTCTTCCCTTCTCAAGCAAATGCCACTACCATCAACCTTCCCACCAGCACCTTAGAAATCCAGCGATTCCCCCGGGAGCCACAGAGAGGCACAGGGACTGAGAGGCCTGAGAGAGGAGCAGGGACTGAGCCCATCACAGCTACTGTCATTCCTCAGATCAGTGGGGTGCAGACCTGCAGCACAGTCCGTGTGCTGGAGTGGAAAGATGGGGTGGCTACTTTGCCTGGGAGTAACCTGCGGGTAAGTCTAGCCTTGGGCCACTGTGTTTGCTGCCAGTCCCACCCCCCTGCTCCCCACAGCTACTGGTCCTTGTAAGTGTCAGTCCCCAGCCTGTGCCAGGCAGGGACCACTAGGATATGCTGTGGCCCCTTGCAGCACTGGCACCCCAACTGGAAGATCCTGAGGCAGTTCCAGCACTGTGAGGCTCCTCTTGTGCCCCCTCCCTGGGTCCCTCTCATCTTGTGACCTTAGCAGGGAGAGCACACACATGGTGCCTGGGGCCTACTGCAGGTCTGGCCTGCACTGTGAGGCAGAGGGATGCTATGTGCAGTGCAGGGCATCTTTTCTTTCCAAACTGTGCAGTGGAGTTGGCTCTTAACCAGACTTCTGATCTGGAAATAGTGTTGTTGCACTGCTCAGACAGTGGGTGCCTCTAAGTGTACCCTCGGGACATTAAATAATTTGCACAGAATGCTCCAGTTTCTCATCTGCTGCTCAGCTTCAGGGCACCACATCCTCCAGCCCTAAACCCTGCCCTAAACCCATGCTCACCTTGCTTCAGGGAACTGGCAGCAGGACTATGACTGCTCACCACTGTCATTGTAAGGGCTCTCCTCCTGCTGGGTGCACTGATGACCCAACCATGTCTCTCTCAGAGAGCTCACATAGACCCACTAGCTATCGGGTTACATTTCTGTCCTCCTTGCTAACTATTTTTCCTTGTTTTTTGGCTCAATGACATAGTTTCGAATAAGTGAGTATGGGACGCTGAAGGTGGTGAGTGCTGATAAGATTCCTCCAGTGGAAGCTATAAAGGAGGGTCACACAGAGAAAGATGGGGACTCAGAGGTGGCACCCACCAGCCGGGACAATCCTACAGTGGCTCAGGGTAAGGACACCACGATGGTACTTCTGGGGTGGGTACTGTCATCCAGTAGGCACGGACTGGCATAGGCCCTGAGCAAGGCAAATATCTCCTGCTTCCTGTTTTCCTTCCTTTGCTGCACCTTGTGCCTCACTGCTCCTCTTCTCTCTGATGCAGATATGCCAGAACAGACCAAGTTACCCACAGCAGAAAACATGTGCCACTGCGATACCTGTGGCCGGAGACATGTGTTGGATGGAGCCTGGGAAGGCAGGGGCTTCTGCAGTGAACACTGTCACCAGCAGTTCAAAGAAAGGTAAAAAAAGGAGAATCTGCTCCATGCAGAGTCATGTCCATCCATCTGCCCAGCCCCTCCTTCCCCTGGCCCACATGCAAAGGATGCAAGTGCATCTCTCACCGGCAGGTCCTGGGGACCTGACTTGTCCCTTTCCTGTAGGCAGAGTGCCCTGGCTGTGGTGTGGAGGACAAAGACCTCTCTCAGGGGACAGCAAAGGAGCTACATTTTCTCCTGCTCCATTTGTGGCTCATAAACACCCCTCTGCCAGGGCAGGGCTGCAGCAGGGGGGTTGCTGCAATAAGTGCTTCCAGGTTGAGCAGCAGTTGGAGGCATGGGTCATGAGGGCATTTCCAGCCCCTGCTGTTTACTTACATGTGATGCCTGGGACTCATTTTCCAGCATCTCTGTGACTGATGCAGCTTAGAGCCCTGACACAAAATCAGATCATTTTTGATCTATCCTTGGGGTCAGTTTTCTGACACCCAAGCATGTGAGGATCCAATTTATGCAGTAAGAAGAGGAGTGTGAGCGTGTGTGAGTGAAAAATAGGGTGACAGTTACTCTCCAGCAGCCACTCTCTTATCAGTACCCCAGCTATTGCCATTTTCTTTCTTCACCAAGAGGGTGATCAGGCATTGGAATGGGCTGCCCAGGGAAGTGGTGGATTCTCTGTCCCTGGAGATATTTAAAAAGAGACTGGATGTGGCACTCAGTGCCATGGGCTGGGAACCGCAGCGGGAGTGGATCAAGGGTTGGACTTGATGATCTCTGAGGTCCCTTCCAGCCCAGACAATTCTATGATTCTATGATTTGCCAAGCTGCAGTGTTCTGCTCCCCCTTCCTCCCTGCAGGTCTGTCATTGTGGAAAACTCTGCCAGCAGCACCAATGCCACCGAAATCCTCAAACCAGTGAAGAAACGAAAGAGGAAGGACTACCAAAGCCATTCAGAGGAAGAATATGAATCTGAGCAAATGGTAAGAGAAGGCCAGGGAGGGCATGTGTGTGCACTGGTCAGTGTCTGCACTGCAGGTCTGCATAGTTCTCACTGGGGCTTTTCAATGCAGTGTGGCTGTATGTTGAAGGGGTAACCTGCTGGCTGCTAATGCCAAAACTTGAACGTATGGAGCATCAGGGCTTCCAGATGCTTGGCTAGCTGCTTGGCCGAGCACCTTGTCTTGGGCAGTGCTAGATATGTCCTGGTTGGGCTGTAGGTATCAAGTGTTCTCAACTTCTCTCTTGAGTCTGGGATACCAAGTTTAGTGTGGAAGTAAGAGAGTGTCACAGTGTGTACCCTGGGGAAGGGAGAGGGACTTTGATTTACAAGGCAAGGATGCTCTGCTTGCCACCCCTGACTCTCAGTTTTGTTCTGGGTGTGGTTACTGTCACTCAGCACCAAAATCTTCCTTGGGCTCCCATCACCAGATCCTCTTGGCCACCCGTTTCTGTGCCAAGCATCAGTCAAATCATGGACACTGTGGGGGCACGGTGTGGCCCTTGGTGTGAGGTACAACACACAGTATAAACCTCTGTGCACACCTCCAACAGGATGGGTTTGTCTTTTGTCTGCTCTCATGTCTAGGAAGAAAAACAGGAAGAGGTGAAAAACTCCATGAGAGATTTGGCTATCAGCAATCCAGAGGCTGATGCATGGAATGGGAGCCAGCACGGTACGGAGGGCTGGGGGGGTGGAGGGGTGAGTGCTCCTGCCATGGCTATGGGGTCCCACTGTGGTGCTGGGACAGCATGTTGGTGCACCAGCAGAGTCAAATACCCAGTGCAACATGCTGGTGCATATTCTTGAAGGCTTTTAAGCTCCTCTGCTTGCTTGATCCTGCTGTCTCTATCTCTTTCCATTTCTCTCCTTTTCTCTCTTTTCTCTCCAGGGGAAGGGTGCACCCTTACAGATATGGCTGTGTCTTCTTCAGGCATTGGGATGTACTGTACAGTGCTTTCTGTTCCCTCCCCTTGGGAACCAAAATTTTTCACTTGCTCATGGATAGTGTGTTTGCTCTGAAAGGCACAATCCTGAGCAATGATGTGACTCTGTGCCATGTCTGGCTTTGCACCCCCCCTTTGGACAGTCTTACAGAGAACTTCCCTTGTGTGATGAGGAGCTGACAAGTTTGGGAGCTGCTCCTGTAGGTCTTGTGCTGCTGAAGCTGGGTGATTTAGGGATCTGGACCATATTAGAGGAGGTCTCAAATGCAGGACTATTGCCAGAGAGGAAAAGGAGACAAGCTGAGGGGTGCAATGGTTGCCTGTTTGTTTTTTTCCTTGCAGTGCAATGA
Source organism: Florisuga fusca (assembly GCA_038090715.1). Lineage (NCBI taxonomy): Eukaryota > Metazoa > Chordata > Aves > Apodiformes > Trochilidae > Florisuga > Florisuga fusca. The sequence continues at coordinate 12,345,577 of JAAWXA010000023.1, forward strand.
GGTCAAGGGGGAAGGCAAACTTGGGAAAATACTGAAAATAAACATTTTTGGGAAATCTTTTGGTTTTGAATAGTGAAAGGTCGTACTCAAAAGTAATTTTAAAATTAAACTCTTCCTGCTCCATATAGAACTGCTCTCCATACCCAAATGTTGGGGCAGAGCAGGGCCCAGATATCATTAATCCCCAATGTTACACTGTGTTGACCATTATTAAAAGTGGATTTGCTTGCCAGTTCCTTTTTTCCACAGTCTGATCCCTGAGCATGTAACCTTCCCTGCTGCATACAAGCTGAGAACTTGGAGCTTATTTCAGCATTTTATTTGCTGTTACTTTAGAAATACAACAGTGAAAAAATACTCAGATGCTTCAGTGCAGCAGAGTTGATGTATGCTGTATCTCTAGGTGTATTTGCCATTCTCCAGAAGTGCAGAGCTTGTACTTAGAGGTTTCCCAAACATGAATGCCACTTTTTTTCTGTGTCCTAAAGAATAGTAAAGGTGTTCATCACTCTTAAGTAGCAGTGAAGCATCAAAGTTAGTAACCTTGCTCACTGAAGCTCAGCTTTAATCCCTTGCACAAGTTCCTATTTTTTCCATCTCCACTTCCCCTAAGACCAAGGGAGGAAGCAGTTGGTGTGGTTTACCCCTGCATTTCTGGCCTACCCTATGACTGACCTGTAGCTCTGAATTACTCAGAGCTGCAATAGGCAAAGCACTCCTGAAGCCCCTCCAGGTGCTACAAAACAGGGAGAGAAAGTGGATGTAGAGCGAAAGACCTGACTCGTATCTTGTGTTCCTCAGGCACACAAAAGGGTCCAAAGGCATGAAGGATCACCTCCCTGCCTGTGAAGAGACAGTGCCATCTTCTTTCTGTGAATACCATAAGGGCAAACATATTCTCTAGGGCATCAGAGTTAGCTCCAAGAGGAGCTCAGGTGGTTGTCTCAGAGGTGAGGACAGCAGAGGTTGTACCTCTAGAATGGCAGTAGGAGGTGAGCTCATGTGTCTGGCTGGGAGCCCTTTGCAGGTGGCAGTGATTCCCAGACCCCTGGATGGATCCTGCTGGCTGTCGTGAATCCATCCGTGCTGTGGTCATATCAGATGTCCCGGCTGGAGGAGGATGGGTTGCAGAGGTGTCTTGATGCCTTGCACAGGATGGCTTGTCCCTCAGGTGCTTCACTGGAGCACTGAACAGCAAGAGAGAACATTTGGGTCATGAGGACCCATGTGTGAGAGGTGACCTCCTTGCTCTGTCCCTCAGCCAGCCGGCCAGGTTTGCTGGAGAAGGGGCCCTGGTAGGACAGTGCTGAGTTTTGCAGAGGTGCAGGACTGTGCATGGTAGCTGGATGTGGTCTCAGTGGGACCTGTGTGCTCGCTTGCCCCCTGCACTGCCTCAAGGCAGGCAGGGCCAGGGGCTGGAGCAGACCCTCAGCAGCGCCTCTTGTGTGTGCGTTTGTGCTGCGCTCAGGTGCCAGTGAGGAGAAGAAAGAAGGCTGGTCTTGGGCGTCCTACTTGGAGGAGCAGAAAGCTGTTGCTGCCCCTTTAGATCTCTTCCAGGATGTGAGTTGGGATTTTCCTGTCTTTTTCCCTCTTCAATCTTCTCTTTTCTTTCCCTTTTTTTCCCCCCCCACCCCTCCTCCCTTTCCTCTCTTCCTCGCTTCCCTGTTTTGCAGTAAGCAAACTCCCATCTTCACTTGGGAGGTTACTAGTCAGCCTCCAGTTTTAATTTACCTAGAGTCCCATCCCCCAGCAGGTGCCGTTCCCCATTCCAAGCATCCACATTTGCCTAGGACACCTCTGTGGCTCTGGCAGGGTGGTGGAGCCTTTCCATCCCTTCCTCAAAGCCAAGTGTGGGCTCTCCTGAGGCTATGTGGTGTTGTACCCTTGCTCCCAAGCATCTGATTGCCAGGGTACAAGAGGAACTAGGCCCATGCCCTACACTCCCTGGTTGCAGCTCTTAGCCCAGGGACACCCTGCTCTGCCAGTTGCAAGAGATGCAAACCCACAAGGAGGTGAAAGAATGTGGTTTTCTACAGCAAAAGAATTACCATGTGGATGATAACATAACCTGTAGCCCACAATCTTCTCGTCCCAGCAGCTCCCATTGCCTGATGGTTGCTCCTTGGGATGGTTCTAGACCCAGTTACCTGTGTCATTTTTTTACATTGTAGTTTAATTTTTGTTTCCAGTACCAAGTAGCTTCCCAGCGCAAGAATGGCTTTAAAGTGGGGATGAAGCTGGAGGGAATTGATCCACAACACCCATCTATGTACTTTATTCTGACAGTAGCTGAGGTAAGATCCCCTGTTTCTTGGTTCTTCCTCACACCCATACAGAGAGGCTCTGTAGGTCCCTCCAGCTGGCCCTGAGAGGAGAAGAGCTTTTGGCCTGTGCTTGCATGTCACTACCTGAGATAAGCTGCTGCTCCAGCACCTTGGTCAAGCAAATAAGGAGTTTCCTTCCATTTCTCAGGGCCAGGAGACAGTGCTGTGGAGCAGCTGTCATGCTTCAGCCTAGCTGGTCTCACAGTCACCCTGACACAGCAGGGCCATGGTGGGAGAGAGTGATGATGGCTTCTTATCTTTGAGCTGATGCCCCTCAGACAGGTCTGAGCCCTTGAGATGGAGGATGTGGAGGCATCTCCTTGCTCTTTCTTGTGTCTGGGGAGAACTTCTGTCTGTGAGGCTCTCTGCTCAGCTGTGTTGCTGCTGAACCAGCCTTGCCCCCCAATGCTCCCTAGGCAGCCATAGAGCAGTTCTTGCTGGTGGAGAGATTTTACCAAAGCAGCATGGCATTTAGCCAAAATCCCTGCACCAGCATCTCCTCCAGGTGCAGAAAAGGGAATCCTTGCACTTGCTGGACCCAGAAAGGTGCTCCACCATGGCATCTCATGCACTAGCCTGAACATCATAGTGCTGGCTTGTGGTGGCCTTGTTCTGTGTTGGACTCCTTTCAGGACTGGCATGTGCCTTCCGATTTGGGCACTGGCCTGTGATTGGCTCCAGGCTTCCCTGAGTGCCATGTTGAGATGATTTATGGGAGGGGAGGTGGGTGCACTGCTAAGCCAGGGGCAACAGGAGGTTTCCATGGTCCTTTCCTTCCCCTGCCCTCCTTGCTGGTAGGTGTGTGGTTACCGGATGCGCCTCCACTTTGATGGCTATTCTGAGTGCCATGATTTCTGGCTGAATGCTGACTCCCCTGACATCCACCCTGCTGGCTGGTTTGAGGAGACAGGGCACAAACTCCAGCCCCCAAAAGGTAAGGAGTTGGTGAATCTCAGTTGGTGGCTCTGGTTGAAATAGGGGGATGAGTAGTGGCTCCACAGTGACCAGAAAGGGATGCTGTGGTGCTGGGGGGTTCCACAAGAGAACCTTTCATGCTCCCACCACACTGAAGGTCTCTGCTTGCTCACAGTTTGGGACAAAGCCCAATAACCCTGGATGTCCCAGTGCCAGCCTGGAACCAGCAGCCATGCCCCAGGGCAGGTGGGACTGATGCTCTCTGCAGAGGAGCTGAACTCTGGATTTCCACTCCACTGCTAATATTTCTCAGCACCTCTTCAAAATCATCCATTGGGTTTGGCTGATCAGCCACAGGCTTTGGGTTTCCCAAGGAGGCTGTAGACCCCATCCACCCACAGCAGGACACTCCTGACAGGCTGAGGGATGGTCAGGAATGGCTCAGCCCCATGAGCTCTTGTCTGCTCTTAGTGAATTCATTGCTCTCATTTCTCTTCCTGAGGGGTTGTAGGTTATAAGGAAGAAGAATTCAGCTGGACAAACTACCTGAAGATAACTAAGGCTCAGGCAGCTCCTAAGCACCTCTTCATGGTCCAGAACACTGTGAGTAGCAGCTTCTCCTTCCTGCCAGAGCCTGCATGTTCAGGTGTGACTTCTGCCCCTCCAGCTGAGCAGAATGCTTCCAGCAGTGCTGGGCTTTCCTCTGTCCACACTCAAGCACTTCTCAAGCCCACAGTGCAGGAGGGCCAGGAGAGGGTCCTGCTGGCATTGCTTAATGAGTTGTGGCATGTCTTGCTGCTGAAGATTTGCAGCTTGGACACTAGTTTGATGTGCCCAAAATTGACATGTGGTCTTATTCACAATTTCTTCAAGGTTAGTCTCATGGACAGTTAAATCTGTTGCAAAAGTGCTGGTGAGGGGAAGTAACTGCTACTTTCAGCAATTACTTTGCCAATACCCCTCAGTTAATGTTTCATAGGTATAATTATTTTTTTGTGTGTGTGTGTGTGTCTTCATTGTTTCTGTCTCTGCCTTTTTTTTTTTTGTGGCATTTTTCTCATGGGTAAGGAAGTGGGAATAAAGCGAAGTGGAAAATGCTGATGGTGTCTGTCAGCTACAGAGGAAACTCAACCTACTGATAAATCATCTTTTCCAAGTTATTTATTGTGTGTAAGCCCTGCTGTTCTTTGCTGCAACATTTCCACTAGTGCTTGACATGCAGTGTTTTGCACGGATTTGGGATCAAAAAAATAAAGGCAAGGTTAGGATGAAGGGCCCCATCCCAGCTCCTTTCTCCCAAGCCTAGGGCACTTGTTGCTGCTAACACTGGAGGAGCCTGCCAACAAGTGTTACGTGCCAAATCTGAATCAGTGTGAGCTGGAGGCTTTTTTTTTCTCTCGGAGGTTACTGCTTATAGAAGATCCTGGAGATCTGAAGATTTCTTTTCCTCTTTCTTTTTGTGGCCAGTCTGAGTTTCCTGCTTCCTCTTCTCTTGCCTGCACAGCAGGGCACTGCCCCTCTGTGATCCTAAGTGGGTTTGGGCCTGCCTGGACACCAGGGAGGGTCTGGTTTTGGGAGGGTTGGGGCAGGTGCCTTCTTGCAGCAGGCAAGGGAAGCTGTGATGAGGAGGGTGGTGGGACTGTGACTGAAAGAAACCTGTCCCTTTCTCCTGCCAGCACGAGGCTTCCCCGGGCTTTGAAGTGGGCATGAAGCTTGAAGCTGTGGACCGCATGAACCCTTCCCTGATCTGTGTTGCCACGGTGACTGATGTGGTGGACAATCGATTTTTGGTGCACTTTGACAACTGGGATGATACTTACGACTATTGGTAAGTGCACAAATGCTGCTGGGGTGCCAGTGCTGGGCAAACACGCTGCCATTCCTTCAGCATGAGTGGTGGAGAGCTTGGGAAAGCATGAGATGGTCCCAGCACTCTGCTGCAGACAGGCCACCAGTGGTCCAGTGAGGCAGAGGATCACTCCCCTGTGCTGGAGTACAAACCTTTGCCTCTTTTATGTCAAGTCCTGGGACACTGCTGTGCTCCTGTAGTTACTGGGGGGCAAAGACAGACATTATTGCATGCTGGGGGCTTGCACTAAAACCCACTTGGGAGATGGAGCCACCTGCAATGCAGATATTGAAGTTCTGCTCTTAAAAGGAGCTCCAGCATCTCTACGCAGAGGACTGTGGCCTGGCTGGGGAAGTGTTCCAGCTGAAGGCTGGTTGAGGCCAATTAAAATGTGTGGTCAGCATAGGGAGGGTCCTGAGAGCACTTCTGTTTCCTTTGTGGCTGGAGCCCTCTTACCTCTTTTGGCCCAAATGACCTGCAGGACTGCAGAGATTTTTGTCCCTGGCTGCTCTTTGGCTCCTGAAGGGGCTTTTGCTGGTGGTGCAGCCAAGTGACCTGTCCTGGGGCCCTACGACCTGTGCTGTCTTGACAGTGATGAGCTGGGTATCTCAGCCCTGTGTAAGAGTTTGGGTGTATTTTCTAGGTGTGAGCCCAGCAGTCCATATATCCACCCAGTGGGATGGTGTCAGGAGCATGGCAAACCCCTCACACCTCCTCAAGGTGAGTCAGGGATGTGGCAGCATGGCCATCACCAACGTGTCCCCTGGGGGACAGGCTTTCCAGGGTGGCATGTGGAACCTGCAGGCACAAACCCCATGACTGTTGCTCTTCTGCAGACCCAGGCAGCTTCCTTCAGCAAGGCCACAGCCAGGGAGGCAGCATGCTCCTGCTGAGGCTTCTGTACCCATGTTCAGGTCCAGCATGGTGGTTGTGTCAGGCTGAGTGGACACACAAGGAGGACTAAAGCTGTCTGTATGCCCAGATGTTTCTTCTTCCTTGTACCCTGGTTTTGTTTTTTTTTTAAATTATTGTCTGTGAGAAAATTGTAACACTTCTTGATGTCTCTCAGGTTCCCATGTGCCTGGCACAAACTAGGTCCTTCAAGGCAGCTGGACATTCTGGGGTACTTGCCATCTTCCTGCAGGCATGTCTCACCTTCTGCAACTTCCCCCTCCTAGATTATCCTGACCCTGACAACTTCACCTGGGAAAAGTACTTAAAGGAAACTGGAGCATCTGCTGTCCCAAGCTGGGCCTTTAAAGTGGTGAGTGCCACATCATCTGTTTTATTGTGCCTGGGGAGGAATTTGGGTTTTCTCCATCGTTAGGTCTTTGCTTTCATTAAAAGTCAAGTGATGTTCAGTATGCTCCTGCCTGGGGTTTGGATCCACAATCAAAGTTTAGAAGTCAGGGCTGTGACAGCTGTCCTGGGCAAAGATTTCAAAAGCAGGAAAAGTGGGAAGTCTGACCATTCACTCATCTAGATGGACATCATCATGTGGTGTGAGATATTTTAGGCTTGCATGATGGTTGTTTTCACCAACTGCAGCAACAGCAGCTGTGTCCAGCCAGGTGTGGCTGCAATGTAGATCCCCCAAATGTATCTTAGGAACCTTCTTCCCCTGGACACAGCTTTCCCACCTTGTTAAAACAGCTCAGGTTTGGGAATCTGTGCTTGCTCTCTCCCATTGCCCCTGTGAGCTGGGATGACTCTTACCTGTTCAGACAAGGGCTGGGAGTTGGGCTTGAGGAGCACACACTGCTTGCAAAGCTGTTGAGGGGCATGGGAGCCTGAAGCAGGGCCCTGCTCCCTGCTGACCTGGGTTCCTCCTGGCCCCAGCGCCCACCCCATGGCTTCCTGGTCAACATGAAGCTGGAAGTAGTGGACAGGAGGACTCCTTCCTTCATCCGAGTGGCCAGTGTGGAGGATGTGGAAGATCACAGGATAAAGGTGGGTGCTGGAGTCTTGATGCTGAGCCTATCCAGGCACTGTGCTGGGTTGCTCCTGTTCTTCCCAACTCGCTGCCAGTTGCAGTGGCAAAGCATGTGGAGGTCTGTGAGAGCACACTGTGCTGAGCATAGCAGGTCCCAGTGCCTGGCTACAAGAGTGGAGGAGAGCCTTGTGCTGCTGCATTTCAGCTCTACCCTGCTGCTTGTCATCTTGGAGGGCTCCAGAGCTCTTCAGGGAGGTGCCCTGAGGTTTGAAGGGTGACCTCTCTATTTGTCTCCTTAGATCCATTTTGATGGCTGGAGCCATGTCTATGATTTCTGGATTGATGTGGACCATCCAGATATTCATCCCATAGGCTGGTGCTCAAAAACAGGACACCCACTGCAGCCTCCTCTCAGTAAGTCCCATGCCTGGGTTAGGCTCTCACCATCCCCACTGTCACTGCCACCTGACCATGCACAGAAATCGGGAGGGCAGGCCCTGGGTGAGCAGGGAAGAAGTACTTTTCTGAGAACTTCTCTGTTAGAAAAGGCCTCCCTGTTTGGCTCAGGTAGCCCTTGCTCTGCCTGGGGCTGTAGTCATGACAGTCTTTCTCCTACTTCTCCTTGTCTAGGGCCAAAGGAACCAGCCTCCTCTGGCCACGGGGGATGCCCAACCCTGGGCTGCAAGAGCATCCCTCACACCAAGAGTTCCAAGTACAGCTTTCACCACAGGTGAGTTCCCCAGTGTGGCTCAGAGGGCAGGAGCTTCCCTCCCCTCCTGTGCTGGCACCTGTCACTTTCTGCCTTCCTCTGCACCCACCAGCCCCTCCCTAGACCTGCCCCACACCAGGCTCTGCCCCCTGCTTAGGGGCAGCCCTTGCTGTCCTCAGGCCAGGCCCCTGTGGCTGGTGTAAATCCTGTGAGCTCCTGCTCTGCACCTGTCCTGCAGCACCCAGAGCACCTGGGATGCCCTATGTGTCCATCTGCCTGTGGAGATGTGTGGGCTATGTATGGGACAGTGCTTCTAAGTTGCTGTTCACTGATACCAGCTTCAAGTTCCTCCCACCCCTCATGGATGTGTGTCACTGTGAGGCTGTAAACTGGGAAGTTGTCACAGATGAGAGTGGAAGGTCTTAAGGTCATTTAAAGAATCACAAAGACACCAAGAAAAGGTGGGTTCTAATTTACTTTTAGGGAAGTGCAACTTAACAATTTGATGGCAAGGGTCACTCTGTTGTTTACTATATGGAAAGGACACGTAGGGCTGGGGATTGGATTGGAGTGATTTACACAGGGATCAGTTATTTATATAGTGATAGAGGAAACTGAGAGAACAAGCTGGAGTGATTTGCAGAGGGATCAGGGAAAAGAATGAGGAATGCCCTCCTGCTGAGTCAGCAGGGTCAGAGTGGAGTCCCTTGCTTTCTAAATTCCTCAGAGGAGTCTGGGTGCAGCTTGATCCACTCCCAGTCCCAGATTTGGTCAACAGTTCATGTCTAAAGGGTCTAGTTTTAACACCTAATTATGGGTCTGGTGTGATTTGAAATAGCAGTAAATTAAGATTGATTAACACTGTTAAAATGAAATCAGAAAATCAGATTGTATGGTGATGAAAATCAGAGTTTTCTAATAACTTAATCAATATTCACCAATTTGTAATAATCAATACAGAGGTTAAACTAAAGACCTAACAAAGTTTCTAAACTAGACTGTGGACAGACATAAAAAGATAGAGTTTGAGCTGTTAACATGTTAAATTTTTGTACCTAATTTCACAAAAGAAGTTGAACTTACCCCCCCAATTAGCCAGTGGAGTCAAACAGACTGGCTATAGATATAATTTGATTTTTCCCCCATACCTAAGAGAAGAGGCCATTGACTTACCTTTCTCAGTCAGGTGAACCCATGTTCAAACCCCCTTTGCTTCCTGGGCTCAGGGGTGGAGGGGTGGCCCTGCTGGCTTGTCCCCTGCTGCTGCTCTGAGCTGGGTCCAACACTTGCCTCCCCTCTCTTCTCTAGGAAATGCCCCACACCAGGCTGTGATGGGTCAGGACATGTCACTGGGAGGTTCACGGCCCATTACTGCCTCTCAGGGTGCCCTCTGGCAGAGAAGAACCAGGGCAGGCTTAAGGCAGACTTGTCTGACACAGAGGCCTCAACTCGCAAGAGGAACCTGATTGGCTTCGCTCAGCGGAAGAAATCTCGGCACCATGGGAGGTAGGGACAAGCCTGGTGAGCTCCGTGCTGCAGCACAGGGCCCTGTGCCACAGCTGCCAGCACTGGGAGGGATGGCCAAGCCAGAGAGGCTCCCTGACCACAGAGGAGCATGGTTGCTGGTTGTCTGTCCTTTCAGCTCTGTTGAGCACCTCTTTTCCGTTTTTCATCTCGTGTTTTGTGTCTTTAGCTGTCAACCCTTTGGGTCAGGGTCCAAGAGGTAATCCTTGCTCCCACTGCCAAGGCATTGCTCTGTGCAATGTGGAGGAGGGCTCTCGGGCCAGTCCCAACCCAGTTGTAAATCAGTCTTACTGTCTCTTTAGAGGGCGACCTCCAAAGTACCGGAAAATCCAGCAGGAAGACTTCCAAAGTAAGTGCCATCCTCTGCCATGGTGTCATCGCTGGGGCAAGGCCCCAGGAGAAGGGGTGGTGGCTCTTGGAGGCAGGTCTCTCTTGGCTCACTCGGACTTCACACAGGTCATCACCAGTGAGGAGCTTGTGGCTGACTTCCAAAGTTGACCATCTGACAGGGAACATCCTTGACACTCACCAGAGCCCTGCTAGGTCCTTTGTCATGTGTCTTGTTTTATGTCTGTGAATCTTCAAATCCTTTGGGGCAGGGAAATAGGTTTCTCTCCCTATGGCAGTGCATTTCCCCCAGGCACTTCATCCTCTTCAGACAGGGCTGCTGTGCCTTTAACCTGTGGCTTCCCTACTGCAAAATATCAGAGTGGCACCAAATTTATCACTGCAGTGCAGAAGCTGGTACTGAACAGTTTGCATAGTGTGTAGTTCTGCTGACATTTATTTCAGCCAGTATCTATTTTACCATTTTACCAAGCTGTCCTGATGCTTACCCCAGTGCCAGAGGGTGAATGAAGAGGATCTCTTCTTGGGAGCCATCCTGGACTCCTTGGAGCAGAAAACAGGGAAAGAACTTGGTTAAAAATGTAAAAGGAGCAGAATTACATGAGATAGCATTCTGATGTGAAATTTCACACTGAAATCTAGTTCAGTATGGAAAATTAATGACTGAAGGTGAACAATGCAATGAACAAGGCAAATCCAAGCCTGTCTCTAGATTTCTTCCCCTGCCAAACCCCAGTCCCACCAAACTTGGGTACACTGATATCCTGTTAATTCAAGGAACAGTCACTAGCTCGTGATACCTTGACCTGTTAAGACCATCTGCTGCCAGCCTTGAGCCTTCCCCTGTGTAGGGCCTTCCCCAAAACTTATAGGATAGGGTTGAGATGTTCTTAGCCACCTACCTTGTATCACATCTTGTGTTTTTGTTGCCAGCTATTTCTTCAGATGGTATGCACCAGTCACTCTTCATGTCTGCCCTCTCTGCCCATCCCGACCGCTCCCTCTCACTTTGCTGGGAACAGCACTGCAAACTCCTGCCAGGGGTGGCTGGCATCACAGCAACTACAGTGGCCAAGTGGACTATTGATGAGGTAAGATGGTTTTGGAGACTGTACACTGGTTCCTAACCCACTGGCATGGCTGGGAGCACTCCACCTGGCTGTGCAGTGCCATGGTGCCTTGCAGCACCTGCAGAAGTGCTTCAGCAGCCACTTCCCTGGGATAAGTAAAAAGATGGTCTGCTGGACATGGTTGTGGAATACTGTGTGGACAGCTGCCAGACATGAGCCCAGGCAAGCATATGCAGAACTACTAGGTTCTTACTTGTCTTGAATGTTGTAACACTAGCCCAGGGCAATCAGAGAAGGCAAACAGCAGTCCCTTCATTTAGCATGTTACAGTTTTCCAAGTAAGCCAGTTTTATCTTTGCAAGTTAACACTCTGCAGATAAGAAGTCACTTCCCTGTTTCTCTGAAAAAGAAATCTTTACCTCACATTCTTCATCATCACCTTCTTTCACTTTCTTGGACATCTGCAGTAGCCCCTCTTAAGGCTGGGTAAGCTGGAACTCTGGCACCTGCCCCAGCAGCCAGGGCTTGCCTGATTTCCCTGTCACCGTCCTGTGTGCCCTGCCCCTCAGTGGGAATCATCTTGTTGTGCTGCAGATGGCTTGCTGAAGATGAAATTGCTGTAGCATTGGCTACTTTGAGGCTGGAGTAGGCCAGCACCTGTCCAAGGGTGATCTCTGGGCATGGGAGGGTGCCATGACAGCCATATGTCACCTGACAAGGTGCAGGATGCTTCTGTGAAGGAGAAGATAGGAGTTTCTGGAGGGTCTCTAGCTAGAAACGTTGCTTCTGTCTTGACATTTTTCTCTGTTTATTCCAAGGTCTTTAGCTTTGTTCAGACCCTGACGGGTTGCGAGGACCAAGCCAAGCTCTTCAAGGATGAGGTGAGAAGGGCTGGAGGATGAGTGCAGGTGGCCAAGGACAGCTCTTTGTCTACAGGGCAGGGAAGAATTGGCTAGTGGCCTCCCTGCAGTGGATTGCTGCTGAATGTTGAGAGCATGTCTGGCACCTGGCAGCGATCCCACCCTGCAGCCCCCCTACATTTGGGAGTGCAGTTGTCTGCCTGTGCAGGTTCAGGGGCAGGTGGGCAGCTTCTGAGGAGCTGTGCTGCCCTCTTCTCCCAGCATGGGGGAGGGAGGGACCCCTCTGAGGAGGCGAGAGCAGGAGGATGGTGCTGCAGCACCTCCTGGGGGAAGCTTCTCACTCGTTCATCCTTCTCCACATGCATCCTGTCAGCAGCACAGCAGTCATTGCAGTGCTGTCTGTCAGGCAAGTTCATTGTTTTTAGACTTCTCTGTGGACAGACGTGCAGAGGAGCTGCTCTCTGGCTTGCACAGCACACCCAGGCTGGTTCTAGCCACACTGGGTACAGCAAGTGTTCCAGCCTGTTAGGAAATGACCCCTGTGTTTTACGGGTGTGCAGGCCTGCAACTTCCACCCATGCCATGCTGGGACTAGAGCAGGGAGTAGGCAGGTGTTTGCCCAGAGCAGGTTGCCTGCTGACTGTGCCCATTGCACTCTGGGACAGAAGCCTGCACTGGCTGCAGTGTGAGCCCCTGGGATGGGCCCTGGAAGGGCCTTTCTCCATCTTTGCCCTGTTCAGGGCATGTAAGCTCCCATCTCTGGCTGATCTGGGGCAGTCTGGAGGTCCTGTGTGTGGCCCTTGCCCTGCTCCTTGGGAGGAGCTTGTGCTTGGCTGAGGGTGAGTGCAGCTCTGCATATCCCCAGGTTGGGCCCGTGCTGGCTGTCCCTGGAAAGTCACAGCCTGGGTTTTTGTTGAAGTGCCTTTGTCCCTGCTCTCCTCTCCAGATGATTGATGGCGAGGCGTTCCTCTTGCTGACACAGGCAGACATCGTCAAGATTATGAGTGTCAAGCTGGGTCCAGCACTCAAGATCTACAATGCCATCCTCATGTTCAAAAATGCTGATGACACCTTAAAGTGACTTTTCTTGGCCTGATCGGGACTCTGCACTGGTGCTGCCAAACTGTTTGGCCAAGACAGCAATTCCCCCCCAACTGACCACAGCTTGTCATGTCCTGCTCATGTCCTCTCAGATGCCACATCTCTGGTCTCCCACTGGTCCATCTCCCATCCACTCCATACTGCCCTTCTCCTCCAGCGCTGGGTACAGGCTGACCCCAGGCCTTGGGGACAGCTGCAAGGACAGAGGGTGGATGTGGGACTAGCCTGATTTAGTGTGACAGCTGCCCTCTGCATCCTGCTGTGGCTGCACTGATCCAGGGATGCAGAGCGAGGGACAGGGGAGCAATGCAGAGGGTGTGGAAGCTGGTGGCTTGACACCATTTTTCATGTCACCCAAATAAGTGAAGGGACTGACTGCCTCACATGTGCTTGCACCCATATAAAATTTGATATTTAATTTCCTCAGCAGGTGAGAGATTTTTTTTGTTCCCCTCAATGTGTTCCTCTGGAGGCACTTATGCTAACATAGTTGCCCAGGGACGGTGTTGAGGAGCTTCTGCTCACTTTGCCTTTTTCTCTAATTCTTTCTCTTTTAAGGCCAGATGATTGCTTGGCTTTATCCCTTCACCACACTGAGTCAGTGGCCCACCTTTTGCCCTTTCCAGGGACCAATGTATTCCAGTGGCTACTCTGCCCACAACCAGGATCTGTGCTTTATTCATCTTTACTGTAATACAGAAGCCTGAGGGCCAGGGCTGGGTGGGGTGCAGAACAAGTTCCATTTCCTCTTGCACTTTTTGTTGTTTTGGCTGGCACATCCCTGGGAGAAAGGATGTTTGATTCACTTGTTCCCCTTGCAGCAATTAAAAAATCCTCTGTGAAGGAGAGTCGGGCCCTCTTTGGTCCACATATTAGGAGCGAGGTCCTTTTTAGAACGGAGACATCTGCCAAGCACAAGAAGCATCTATCCTCCACAGGCAGATCCACAGCTCAATTCTGAAGGTGTTCCTGAGCTGGTTGACTCAATCCTGCTGAGCTGCCTTCTACTCCTTTTTTGCCCTTGCAAAGCCACCAGGTTTTTCTGCCTGACGAGCAGGATCTTCTGCTGACCCTGAATTCCCTGCCTGCAGAGGTAAAAGAAATTCAGCAGCTAACTGGTTTTGTTTGGGTTTTTTTCTGTTTTTTTAGTAGTTCAGCACCGTTTCAACAAGGGTGCAGGCACTTTGGGAATTCCCATGTAATGCTGTCCCTTGTAAGAGAGGAAAGGCTGAATAATCTGGGACTTCAGAGCCAGGAAAGTCAACATGCTGAGGGCTCCTGGCAAAGTCACAGGCAGCTTCTGATAGTCCCCGTGTCCCCTGGCAGCAGCCACACCACTCTCACTGCGGTCTGTCCCCATCCTCTGTATGCTTGATGTGGGTGTTGTTGGTGTGCTGGAGTAACAGGACAGTTCTGGAGGACTGCCACCTGCCCCAAGGGCTCTGCAGATCTGCAGTGATGTGACCAGGTGCCATGTCCACTTCCTTTCCAATTCCCAAGACTAACGTTCACATATCAGTAGCAAAACAATTTTTCCCCTTTTCCAGTGCCCAAAGATGGGGATGAAGGGATCTTATCAAGTGCACCAGCGATGTGTCTTGGAGCAGCACTGCCTTGGGAGCCACTGTCACACCTAGGTCACTTTATTCCAGGCTTCCCATGGAAATGTAGCATTTTGACTCCTTGTCAAATTGAGTATTCGGGGTCACATTTAACCTGCTCTTGGAACATCTGCTGCTCACTCTTCATGCAGGACTTGTAACTAGTCTGTGAATTTGTTTGGTCAATGCTTAGGTTTGATTTAGGCAGCTCTCCCTCTTCCTTTTTGTATCATCTTCCATCTCTTCAAGCACTGCAGTGTGGAGAAAGGGGATGTGGGAAGCAACAGCTGTGTCCCTGAGTCCCATAATTACTCCCCAAGTCACCCTTGATCCACAGTAAATGGTCCTGAAGTTGGCCTCATAAATTGATGAAGAGCCTCCAGGCCACCAAGTGCTGGGGGAGAAGAGGACCCCTGGGACCTTTAGCTGCAACTGGGCAAATGATGCTGAGACTTCCCCGGGTACGATCTGGGACAGAACAGCTCCCCTAGTGCAGGACATGGTTATTGAACACAAAAGGAAATACCTTATGAAAGCATCCTGTTTTCATCTGCTCAGTTTCCTCCTGTTGAGGAAGGGACTCAGCACTGCCCCTGGGTGCTGGGAGAGGAGCTGCTGCCCAGGTGTCAGGTCTGAAATTAGCATGGAGAGCCTTGTCTCTCCCAGGGTTTCCCTGGAGAGCAGAGGTGTTGGCGAGCCTGGAAGATCCCTGCTGAAGGGGAAGAGGAGTAATGAGTCAAGCCATGGCTGGCCCACAAAACTGGGTACAATCAACACCATAAGCTTTTGCTCTGCTGTTGGATGCAATCAAGCTGTGATCTGCCTTGGCACCATCAAAACCAGGCAGAGGTGCATCCTCCAGACTGTGACAGCCACGAGCATGAAGAGGAAGCAGTGCCCATGGTGCTCCGTTGAGCTCTCCAGCAGGAGAGCAGTTGTATCCTGGCCAGGACAGCCAAGGTGTTCCCCCTTGGCTGCAGAGATGGACCTCAGTTCTCTGCTGGGTCTGAGCTCTGCACAGGGAGCAGCTGCCAGGAAAAGCAGCCTCACTTGCTGCTCTTATGGTTGGTGGGAGATGTGAGGTCTCTGTCAGACATGTACCTGCTGTCCTGGGTTAGTCAGACTCTCAGGCTGACTCAGCTGTTTGGGTGCAAAGCTTCTGGATTCATCTGGGTGAGAGAGCTACAGGGTTTGTAGGTGGTCAAGGGCTATTTACTGTTAAAACTTACAACCTTCTTCTGTCCTTTAAAACCAAACCAAACTCAAAGCATTGTGTGTGTACATGTGGATGGGTATTTTTGAAAGCACCATGATTCCATTTCCCCTACTGTTGGTGTTGTTGCTGTTTTAATGTGGTGGTCTCTGTGGCTGTGGAGGCAGCAGGGTCTAATCCTAGGGTCTCGGGCAATGTGTCCTCCATGAGCAGAAGTTGTCCCTGGTCCCAGCAGGGAACCCAGGAAAAGGAAGACTTTCTGCACCCCTGGAATGTCTACCATCTCCACAGAGCATTTACTGGGAGTCCTCTCTCAGGAAAAGCATCAAAGGCATCTGTGACAAAGGCAGAAATACCAATTTTTTTTTTTTTCATCCTTTCCCTGCTGCCTAACCAAACTCCTTACAGGTGTGTCCACTGTCATATCACAAAGAGGCTGGGGAGCACAACAGGCCAGAGTCTGGCCCACAGGTTCTTCTCTGGGGTTTTTCTGAGAGATAACTGCAACTGAAATGTCTGAGTCAATGAAGAATTTTTCAAGGTCCATGTTCTTTGTGTGAAGGCCCTTAAGCCTGTGCTCCTGTCATTCCTGCTGTTGCAGATGGTGGTGGCAGGGCTCAGGTGGTGACACAGGAGATGTCCCAACAGCTCCTCTGGCTGCATGAGGTGTCTTCTGGGGCAGCTGGCCCACGAGTGTCTTTTGTGCATGGGAGCAGTTGGACACTCAGGAAGGTGCTTCTCCCTCCTTGTGGGAATGGGCATCACTATGATGGTGTGAGGCCAAGGTCTCCATTTCCATGAGAGCAGCCAGCCTGAAGCTCAGCAAGGAGGGTGGTCATGCCTGCCTCTCCAGATCACAGCTGCATACCTCTGCCTTCCTCCTGTGTTTTCCATGTCAGTCACAAGTACCTTTAGAAAAGAAACTCTCCCAATTCTCTAGGAGAGTTGAGGGCTTAGGGCAGCTGCTGCCTGAAGAGGCGAATCTGGGGATGTGAGTGCAAAGAGGGGAGCCATGAGAGATGTGATTTGACAATTTCTGCTCCTCTCTTTGTCCCCCAGCCTCCCAGAGGGGACCCTTTGGGGCAGAGGAGAGGGAAAGGCCTTAAGGCTGCAGCCTTGTTCCTGTTTTCTAAGCCACCCCTTTGAGGCCTGAGGCTTGGTTGTCCTTGGAGGGAATAAAGGAAGGGTGTGTTTTGGAAGAAGTGTGATTATGATATCAAAAGCTTTTTTGCACTTTCATTCATTTTGCACTCAGTTTTTAATTTCTTTTTTTCTGTGTTTTTGATAATTGCACCTCCTCTTTGTGTTTACATGACAAAAACACTTCTGATGTAGCCAGTGAAACTATTCTGGAACTTTGTGTCCTGAGTATACAGAGGTTTAAAGGTCCTATATATATAAATTTATAGTTGTATAAAAGTAAATTTATATATATAGATCATGGTGTGTTGTGTTTTGTCAGTGTTTTAAAACAATAAATTAATGTGAGCAGTGGAAGCCTGTGCAGCAGGAGACTGGTTATTCAGCCCTGCTGCCTCCCCTGGGGAAGGTGCTTGTCCCCACTGGGGGGAAGGAAACCAAGCTGGGGAGCAGGTGAGGAGGCACCCCAGACCTGCAGAGCCCAAAGACTCCTGAACCCTGTCCAGATAGGGAGGAGTGGGTTATTTATCCCACTGGAGGATCCACTTCAGGATCCCCATGTTCCCTGATGGGTCCCTGTGGCAGCTGGTGGCCGGGCCCCAGTGGCTGGGTCTCACAGAGACAAGGGACACTGAGATCACAGTGAGGGGACAGCTTGGCCTCCTATAGTGTGTACAGCCTCAAGGTCACAATATGGCCTTACACGTTATGTATGGCCCTGAGATCACCGTGGGGGCCGGGACTATGACCTAAGACAATATTTATGGCCCCGAGATGCAAAGGGGCAGTATTAACAGCCTTACAGAAAATCCATCCAATACACCAAATCATAGAATCCTTCAGGTTGAAAAAGACCTCTGAGATCATCACGTCCAACTGTTATCCAAACAGCACCATGCCAACTAAACCGTGTCCTGGAGTGCCACATCTACACGTTCTTTGAACACCTCCAGGGACAGTGACACCACCACTTCCCTGGGCAGCTGGTTCCAATGACTGACCCCTCTTTCAGTAAAGAAATTATTCCTAATAAGGTCCCCTCGTATAACTTGAGGCCATTTCCTCTTCTCCTATCACCTGTTACATGGGAGTAGAAACTGACCCCCTCCACCTCCCTACAACCTCCTTTCGGGTAATTGTAGAGTGAGAAGGTCTCCCCTCGGCCTTCTCTTCTCCAGACTAAACAATTCCTGTTGCCTCAGCTGCTCCTTGGCAGACTTGTGCTCCAGACCCTCTATTGCCCTTCTTTAAATTCTCTCCAGCAGCTCAGTGTCTTGTAGTGAGGGGCCAGAAACTGACCCTGGGATTCAAGGTGCTGCCTCACCTTGTGCCCAGCACAGGGGTATGATCCCTGCCCTGCTCCTGCTCGCCACACCATTTCTGATACAAGCCAGGATGCTGATGGCCTTCTTGGCCACCCGGGGACACTGCTGGCTCATGTTCAGATAACTCTCAGACCAGTACCCCCAGGTTCTTTTCTGTCCAGCAGCTTTCCAGCCACTCCTCCTGTAGCGTTGCTTGGGGTTGTTGTGACCCAAGTGCAGGACCTGGAACTGATACTAAACAAACTCAGTTGTGGAAAACAAACCCTGTAAATGCTTGTTTTTAAGTTTTGTAGGACAAGCTTTTTGTGTTACTGCACCAGATGCCCCGGGGGCTCCAACCTAGCATGCAAATCCAGCAGTCCAAGCACAAATGGTACAGAGTGGTTATATATGCATATTTTTTAGTTTCCTGGGAGATAACTGACGTGTTCATTCAATTTCTTGAAACTCATTAATACTTGCAAACATCCTTGGCACATGCATGCTTCAGCCCCTCGGTGGGGGAATGGCAAGGGCAGTAATCACAGCATCAAAGTAACATTCTTTAAAAGCTTTCTAAGCAGCACATCCTCTGACCTGGAGGAATCCACCCCACACTGAAATCCATTTAAGTTTAGGACTAGAGTTCAGAGAACCACCAAGCGTACGTCTCTGGTGACATTGAAGCTGCAAAAGGCCTGTCAAGTAAAGTAAACCTCGAAATTAAAATTGCTCCTTGAACAGCTTTCTAACCTTGACATCCCATGGCATGGAGATGTCCACCCCAGCCCAGAAATTAATTTAGGATTAGTGTTAGGGTTCAGAGAAGCACAAAGCCTACAGCTCCAGTGAAACTGGGGCTAAAAAGGCATGGAACGTGTGGCAGAATTCTGCATTAAACTTGCTCCTTCAACAGCTTTCTAACCTGGAATTACCAAGGCCTGGAGATGTGCATCCAACACCAAAATACAGTTTGGGGGAGGCTCAGAGTTCAGAGAAGTACAAAGCCAAGAGCTCCAGTGACACTGGGTTGAAAAAGGCACAGGAAGTATAGCACAATTCTGCAATAAACTTGCTCCATCAGCAGCTTTCTACCCTGGACATACCATGGCCCTGTAATCCAATTAGGATTAGGGTTCAGACAACCATACATCCTAGATCTCCAGTGACAATAGGGCTGAAAAAGGCATGGCAAGAAAAGTAAAATTCTGCCTTAAACTTGCACCATCAACACCTTTCTAACTGTGACATACCATGGCCTGAAGAGGTCCTCCACAGCCCAAAAATCCAATTAGGGTTAGTGTTGGGGTTCAGAGAAAAACAAAACCTACAACTCCAGTGACACTGTTGCTGAAAATAATTGGAAAAAGGATAGTATAAAACATAATCAAAGTACCCCCTTCAAAAGCTTTCTAATCCACACATCCCCTGGCCTGGAAAAATCCATCCAGACTCTAAAATCCAGTTAGGGTTCAGAGAAGCACAAAGACAAGAGCTCCAGTGACACTGGGGTTGAAAAAGGCATGGAAAGTAGAGTAGAATACTGCATTAAACTTGCTCCTTTAACAGCTTTCTAACCTGCAGGTCCCATGTCTTGGGTTGGTGTGACCATTCCCCAGTGTCCCCCATGCCCCCTGTCCCCAGGGATGTGCTGTGCCAGGGGCTGGTGCTGCCGGGCAGTGATTGCAGGGTCAGCATCCTCTGTGACACTGACTCCTATCTTCCCCCCCCCGGGGTCCTGCTGGGGACAAATGGGCTGGTGGGGACACCGGGTGGTGGCACTGGGGAGGGATGACACAGGATTGTGGCACCAGGTGACACGGAGTGCCATGTCGTGACACAAGGTGATAAGGGATGGTGGCACGAGGTGACACAGGGTGACACGGACTGCGGGGGTGGCAGGTAGTGACCCATGGTCCCCAGCCCTGTCCCCTGTCCCCAGGAGGTGCTGTGCTACAAGGTCTGGGGTCCCCCACCTGCTCTGGGGGCACTGGTTCCCCTCCCCCATCCTGGTGCTGGCAGGGGGGGGGATCTGATGGGGGGACAGGCTGGGAGAGCTGGCTGCACCTGCTGTAGGTGGGGACATGGGGGTTATGTGGGGGGACATTCAGGGAGACTGGGGACNAGATGTGGGGAGACAAATTCGCCTCCAAAATTCCACAAATATGAACTTGAACTCCCAAACACAATGAATGACCACGGAAAACTCCCTATGACCCCCACCCTACCATGCAACCCTACCCACAGCACCACCAACAGTCGGGCACCACCAACTCTCTCCACACGGGCCTGGCAAAAAAATTGCAAAGAGTGACAACAGAAAACTCACAGTGGACTTCACCCTCCAATGGAACCCTACCCACAGCACCACAGTCGTCCTACGGTTTTGCTTTAATACCTAAAACCTCAGTATTTCCAACCCTCGGCTGCTCTTCAGTTCTTGCAGAATTTGCTTCCCAGATTCCACTCAAACAGACCTGGTGCCCAAAGGGGAATACTGAATATTCACTCCCATGGACCCTACTCTCCACACCACCAATCATCAGACTATGGGTTTGCCTAAGAACCTAAAACACCAAATGATCCACCCTTCAGACACTCTCCCATTGTTGTGGACCACACTGCCAAAATTCCATGCAAAGAGACCTGGCTCCCAGATGCAAAGAGTGAACACTGAGTTGGAATTTTCACACCTTTTCTATGACATTTTGGTTTTGTGGTGGTGTTTTTTGTTTGTTTGTTCATTTTGTTTTGTTTTTTTTATTTTTCCTCCTCCATGCAAAGATCCTTGATGTGTCTAAACCCAGTTGAACATGAGCTTGAAAGGCTTCATATTCTCCTGGATGGCAGGATCTTCTCCCTGGCTGGGACCTACATCCCATACATTTGGCAAAATAAATGTAAAGTGACTTAATCCATGCAGGTGAGGCTCTTCCAGTCTCAGTCAAGCACTTTTTTTTTTTTTTTGAGCAGTTTCTCTTCCACAAACCAGCCGATATGAGATGGTACTTGTAAACACAAATGTCATCAGAAGAGCAAGAGCCTGTCCTTAGTGGGCTGCTAATACCCTCTCCTTCTTTCAGCTCCCTTTGAATTGCTTGGGTATTATTTGATTTTCAATTCCATTCTTCTTCCTAGGAGCAACCTCAGCTTTATGTTTCCCTTTTAAGGTGATTGAAATAAAATATTTGAACAAATGTCATGGGCATTTAGAAATCTCTCCTCTGTTTACTCTCTTTTGCTTTCGTTCTGTGCTTCTCTTCCCGCACCAGATCTTACAGCCCTGAGTGCTACCTCTAAATTAATGCATCTTGCAGATAGGATACCACACAAATTCATTAATATTTTTTTTGTCTATTGGAAATATGTCTTTATTAAACCTGTGTTCCTGATTTTCTGCATGGTTGAATAGTTGAGCTTCTTTTAAAACCATCAGCAAAGAGATGGTGACTCCTCAAGATCTATTAGGCACATACCTCTGGGAGACACTTCTGCATCCAACACAACATTCATTGTCTGTACAGAAAACAGGCCCTGAAGAAGTTTGTGCTCTTCCAAACTCTCTTCAAAATCCACCATTGCCTGGCTCCTGGAGGGGGACAAATCACCTGGGAGGGGAGGGTGGGGGGTGGTCTACCTCAAGGAGGAACTCCTCTACCCCTGGCTCTCTAGGGCTTATAGAAACAGAATTGTTTGGGTTGGAAAAGACCTTTAAGGTCATCTATCAAGTCCAACTCTTAACCCAGCCCTTCAAAAGCCACCACTCCCCCATGTCCCTCAGCATCACATCTCCGTGGCTTTGAAATCCCTCCAGGGCTGGTGACTCCACGACTGCCCCTGGGCAGCCTGAGCCATGCCCTGACAGCCCTTTCAGGGCTGAAGAAACTGGTCCCAGTGTCCCACCTAACTGGGTTGCAAAGCCCTGAGCAGCCTCCTCCCTGGAGCCAGAGCTGCTGTGTCTTTTTCAAGCCATGCTGTGGCTGTAGCCACCCAGATCACGCTTGTCCTTCCACCCACGGGTGACATCTGCTCCTGGGCCACAGAGCTGCTCTTTCTCAAGTATGTTTGCTTTGCATGGTGGACATCAGGTTGGCACCTCCTTAGGAGAGCATCACCATGTTCCCTCAAGCAGAAAAGTCCATAAACGTTTGACAGAAACCTTCAGTTCCACAGGTCAGTGGGGCAGTTCCATATATTATCCTGTCCTAAGATTCTTTTCCTACCTCTGATGACACTAATAAGCTTTTAATGGCCCTGACCAGATTCACCAGTTCCACCCACACCCTTGAGCTCTATTGAAGCTCAGTAGTTGGAAGGTATGTTGGAGGGGTGTTGGTCTGGTGTTTGCTACGCTCGGTCCTAATCCTGAGGTGAGGGCTGATTCCCAGGACTGATCTCAGCTGGTCTTTGTTTCAGTTCTGCTTCCTGGTGAGCTGGACTTCTGGTTCAACCTCAGGCTCTGCTCTGCTCCCCTTGCTCCCTCTCCCTTGAGGAGCAGCCCTGCTCTTTCTGCTCCTCCCCCCCAGTGATGTGGGAGCTTGAGAATTGCCACGGGTGGGCTCAGGTTTGCACATTGCAGGTTCTTACTTTGCTGTTGCAGGTTTGCTGTTGGAGAACTGCTCCTGGGGACCAGCTGGGGAGGTCAAGGGCAGCAGAGGTGCAGTTGGACTGAGACACTTGGTGGTGACAAATGGATGTGGAGGTGAGGGCTGAAGTCTCTTAATGCAGTTAAGGCATGGTAGTGGTGTTAGCACCAGCCTCTCCTCAGGAGCCTGTCACCTCTATGTGGTCAGTTGGTGACCCGTGGTGACCATGGGGAAAAGGGACAAAGCCAGCCCCTTGAGAGAGGAGGACTTGGGGGTCTGTCACACTGAGTAGGAAAGAGGTCCAATGGCACCACTGGGAAAGGGATCTCCTGATGGAGAGGAGTGCTGGTGCTTCTTATGGGTTTGCCCCTGAGAAGGGAGACCTGGAGATCTGGATGCTTGCCTGGAGACTGCTCATCACCCCAGGCTAACAGGGTAGTGCTACATGGCCACGGCTGCAGACCCCAACTTGTGCTTGAGGCACTCCAGCCAGGGGTGTCCTCCAAGGAGCCTGGTGGTCAATGTTCTTTTCCCAGCGTCTTCACAGGGCACAAGCCTGGCTTGACAATGTCCATCAGCTTGCAGGAAGGAGGGAGTGTAAACAGGAGAGAAGGTAGGAAAGAGGAGATGGAGGGGACAGGGTGTGGAGGAGAGCAGGGGTGGGTGCACTTTAAGAGGGGACATGGGCCAGAGTCAAGCTGTTCACAGAAGAAAGTAGGTGGCAGTCCCCCCAGGAACAGCTGCTTTCCTGGGAAGGAGGCACTGGCCTCAGGCAGGAGTTTTGTATTGTCCTGCCAGCTCCATCCTCACTTCCCTGGGGACCCTGGATGCACCAAGCCCAGAGCCTCACCCAGACCTCCCCAGGCTGCTGAGAGACAAGGGACAGACCTTGGTGAGCTTAGTTAGCGCCTTCAACTCCATTCCAAATATTTCTGTAACATTTTGCCAGAAAGTGTTGAATTTCTGGCAGCTGGGGGGGTGGAGTTAGGAAGGGTTAAGCTTTCAAAACCAGACCATTTTAATTTTTTGCAACCAAGAATTTCCACTTTGTCCCCAAACTGAGGCTAAAGCCCAGGGTACAGCCGAGCCTGTCAGCTCAGCTCTGGGTTAATAAAAGCACCCCCTGCTCCCTGCTTGAGAAAATGTCAGAGGGAAATTGAAGAATAACATTTTCCCCTTTTCCTGCTGCCACACCTGCTTCCCTTCAGCAGCAGCTGGCATTTCTCCAGGCACCTCAACCTGCTCCGTGCCAGCGAGTGGGTAGGGGGATTCCAGGGACACCCAGACTGCTCCTTCCCTGTGGGGTAAAACATAGGGACCCCATCTCTGATGGTCCTCTCTCTGCATGGGGTGGGGTGGGGGGGAAGGTTTGGGACAGGTGTGTTTTTTTGAAAGATAGCTCCAAAATCATTTCATTCCATGGGTATTCTGTTAGTCTGACCTCTGGAGTTGGGCTTATACAGCAAGACAGCAAGAAATGATCAAATTAAGAGTCTTACCACCACCACCAAGAGAAGCCCCCGAGGGTACCCCATGTCCTCTGTCCATCTGCCTGGAAAGCCTGGGACTTGATGTAGTTTCCCCCACAGGGTTTCATCCCATGCTACCAGAACAGTTGTGCCTTGGTCCAGCCCCACAGCCCTGTGTCCTGGTTTGGGCCAGGATAAAGGTGATTTTCTGGTTTGTACTTTTGCTTTCAGCTCAGTCTCTTGTCAGTAGCTGCACTTGCTGAAATGAACAGCAAGTTTCTCAGACAGTGTCTGCTCCTGGGACTGATCACACTGGATGTTTATAGTTACTGCCAGAGCCTGGTGTGCAGAGCCAAGGACACTGCTCAGCTCTGAGGAACATTTTGTCTTCAGAAGGAGAGAAGGAGTAAAGAGGTCCCACCTGAACCCCTCCTCTGGGGAGGAACAGACAAGAGAGATGCCAGAACTGACAAAACAGAGTATTCCATCCCATACACCTCATACTCAGTATAAATTTGAGGGATCACGAGGGTAAAACATCCCCTTTTCTGTTCCTTTCCTGCCCTTTCCTCTCGTCCTGCCCTTCCTTCACCACTTCCCTGTGTGCTTCAGCATCCTGTGAGGATTCTGTCCGTTTGTCTGCCTGTGCTCCTGATCCATGCCAGCCTGAATCTGTGTGTCCTGCCTCCAGCTCCTGACTGCTCCTGACCCCAGGATTCCAGCCTGGACTTTCCAGCAAGTCTTCTGCTCCTAGCAGGTTCTGCTGCTGTCAGGGCCCTGGGATTTGTCAAATGAAGTCCTTTCCTTTGATCCTCCTTGCATGAAGTGTTAATATCGCTTGTAAGGACAGTTTTCCCTTCCACTTCATAGAATCATAGAATCATAGAATTAGCCGGGTTGGAAGGGACCTCAGAGATCATCAAGTCCAACCCTTGACCCACCGGNNNAATATCCAACCTAAACCTCCCCTGGCACAACTTGAGACTGTGTCCTCTTGTCTTGTTGAAAGTCGTCTGGGAAAAGAGACCAAACCCCCCCTGGCTCCAACCTCCTTTCAGGGAGTTGTAGAGAGTGATGAGGTCTCCCCTGAGCCTCCTCTTCTCCAGGCTGAACAGCCCCAGCTCCCTCAGCCTCTCCCTCATAGGATCTGTGCTCCAGTCCCTTCACCAGCCTGGTTGCCCTCCTTTGGACCTGCTCCAGCACCTCAATCTCCTTCCTGACCTGAGGGGCCCAGAACTGGACACAGGACTCGAGGTGTGGCCTCATCAGGGCTGAGTACAGGGGCAGAATCACCTCCTTGGACCTGCTGGCCACGCTGTTCCTGATCCAGGCCAGGATGCCATTGGCCTTCTTGGCCACCTGGGCACACTGCTGGCTCATGTTCAGCTTCCTGTCAATCCAGACTCCCACACAGATGTAACAAAGACAAACTCTCCTCCCAGTGCTGCTGGGACATCTGTGGCTGCGGGACTGTGCTGTGGGTGCAGCTCAGCGTGGTGCCTTGGGGAAAACCACAGGCAAAACCCAGGCCCTTCCTGAACACCACCAGCCCATGGGACACCCCCGGGCATGGGAAGGGGACTGTGGAGATCTCTGCTCCTGTGTGAGCCAAGAATCATCACCAGGAGCTACCCCATCCCAACTAGGGCTTTGTGGGCTGACTCCTGGAGCTCGAAGGGTTAACACTGCTGCAATCCTGCTGATCAGATTTGTCAAAATCCCTGATACATCCCACAGGGCTGCTGCTAATGACATCTTCATAAGCCAATTAGCCAGGGCTCTCCCTGTCCCTGCCTCTTAACTTCCCTCTCCATCACCAGCCTGGGAACACCTGCCTGCTCCTGCCTGCCCTCCCCCTGCCCCAGAGCCTCTCCAGGATCCAGCTGGGAGTTATTGACTAAAAGTGGATGTGTCAGAGCTCCTCCTGCCCCCGAGCATGACTTCCACAACTGCCATTGCTCAGAGGAAGTTTAGGTGGCCCTGCCCTGAGGTGCAAGGGGTGATCAGATGGCTTCTTCAGACCCAGTGACTACATTTTCCCCTAATTTTAATTAACAGACCAAGGGTTCAGGCAAAGGAGAGACTCCACCAGCCACACCATCACTGCCTTGTCCCTGGTCCTGGCCCTTGCCTGCCCACAGTCTGGGTCTGGAGGCACTGGGATGCTCCCAGTTGCTTCCCTGGAGCAGCTCCAGGTCAATGACAGGTAGCCAGCCACCAACTGGACAGTTTAAGCACAGCTGCCATCATACAAATGTAGAGATCAGTAGGGATTAAAGTGGTCTGGAAGGACTCCCAGTTTAGCAGCCAACTATCCTGCATCCCTTGGGGTGGCTCCTGTGTCAGTACAGATGGACAAGTTGCTGAGGCCTGGGGTCTGTGGGGCTGCTGGCTGTCCTGGGTGCACACCTTCCCTAGGAAAAGGCAAAGCACAGGTACCTGCTGCCATGTGATGCTTCCATCAAAGATCATTCAGTCTCCTGGTGGTGATATTGCAGCCAATATCTGCTCACTCCGGAGAGACAAGCTGGGCTGAGATGTTATTGCTCCTGCTGCTCCTCAGGAAGTTTTATTATGATCCTGATTTAATTTTCCAATGGCTCAGGATTGCAGAGGTAAAATGGGACCTCCACATTTATAGTGCTCCTCACCTGCCCATCTGCACAACTGCAAAGGAGGTTATTGTGAGGTGAAGACTGTTTGGTCCAAACCCACCATGCCCCAAACCCCCTCTCCATCTCAGGAGGTCCTCCCTGTTGCCCCATCCAGAACAGGAGGCTTCTGGGTTGGATTTTGAGATGCTGCTGGATGTTCCTGCAGGGTGTTTGGGATGATGCTATAGGAAGTGTCACGCACACACAGATCAACTCCCACCTCATGCTCCTTGCCCTGTTTAGTGGCCTGTGGTCCCACTGGGGGCTGGGATTCTAACAGGGACTTACTGCAGCAGGCAGAAGGGCAGCACAGCTGTGTGGCTTATGTAAAGCATTCACAAAATGAGCATTCACCTCACCAAAAAAACCCCCAAACCCAACCCTGAAATCCGCAGGGTGAGCTCTGAAATGCTCTGAAAGCTTAAAAAAAAAAAAATCTTTCCAGAAGCTGGAGAACATAAACGTTGAAGCCACTTTCCTCACAGATGGGTAGCAGTGGGGAAAAATAGGATTTCAGCTGTGAGGTTTGGTGACCCAGTGCCCCAGAGGGCATGAGAAACACAGCCATGCCCCCACTTGATGTTTCCATTCCAGTGCACACTGGGAGACACTGGGCCTCAGCTGAATGGCAGTAACTTGTGTGCCAGTGACACAATGTGGGGAGGCTCCTCTGGCCACACTGTGTTGATGAGTGAGCTCAAAATGGTGCAGGAATTACCAGGGGTCCTCCAGGCAGGTAGCCCAGGGGGGGGAAATTGGGATGTTCCATTCTTGCTATAGAAGGATGGAAATGTCAGTCCCATACTCATGCCATTTGAATTCTCCATCCTTCTCGTGTCCTTCTCATCCATGGACAAGCTGGAAATGGGGCCACCAGGCAGCTTGGTGACCTGTGAGGACATTGTCTGCTCAAGGGTGTGTGAAAGAGAGGAGGGTTGATAGGGCTGGGGAAGGGGATAGGTTTGTAAGCAAATGCAGAGGGCAAGAAGTTGTGGTTTGAGAAAGGAAAACCCCCTCTGCGGACAGAGATGGTGACATCTTCCTAGGAACCCAAAGAAAAATGCTTCTCTGCCACTGCAGGGGGACAGCTTGCACTACTGGGGGGGTGGCAGAAATATTTCATTGAGTAATCTTGGCCCAGAGCAAGGGGGAAGAAGGAGAAAGCAAGTGAGAAGGTGATGGGAGAGGAATGAGGGCTGGGAAAGCTGAGGAGGACAAGGACGTTTCCAGGATGTGCCCCCAGAAGAAGGAGAGGTTGGGTCAGTTTTATTTTTCATATGTTTTATTATAAAGAAAGGTAAGATAAGCATTGTGAACTGAATGTGCCAGGAGCTGCAAAAGCAGTCCCCTCAAACAAAATATAAAATAAGAACCAAAACAAAACAACCCAGAAATGCACCTTATGAGAAACTGTAATTATGCTCTCTAATTTTTTATAAATAGACAAAAATCATTGTCAGCAATTTTTAAATAGATGGACATATGGCAGAAAAAATATAATAATGCCATACAACATGGAAACTGTCCATTTCTTGCTGTACAAACAATAGAAACAAGTTTGGCAGGCTTTTTTTTTTTTGTTCTTTTTTTTATACACATCTCCCTTCTATGTATAACTAAAAAAATGTGCTACAATTAATATAAAATGCTCTTACTATAAACTACTAATTTTTTTCACAAAAAAAATCTTAAAGATGTCTTTAGCACAGCTCTAAAACACTTAGTAAACTACTTACAACTATCCAACAAATCATATTTTCATGATGTTTTGCATTTCTCCTCTTGTATTTTGCCTTCTGCTCTCTCCCCACCTACCTACCAATAGCTTGTATTTATTTTTTGTATTTTTTTTTTTTTGCCAGACATCCAAGGCCTTTGCATGTACAATATTCACACAAATTTCACATTTTCTTGCACAAGGTTTAGTGCTGTTAGCAAGTCAAAAGAGTGCATCCTCCTACCGTGCTCGCCTAATGCTGTAGGACACCAGACCTGGGCTTATGCTGCATCTAAAAGCAGTTCACTAGGAAAACAGTCTGTAGCTAAGCTGATGGCAAGCAGAAAAATGGTGTCCTTAGGTTATTATGGTGTCCTTAGGTTATTTCATTTATTTATTTGTTGGTTTTGTGGTTGTTTATTTTTTTAAAAATTCTTATAATTTTTTTTTTGTTCTTCATGATTTAGGAGATTTTTATTTATTTCTTTATTTTTCTATGAGGGGGGCAGGGGGGGAGTAGGGAGGAGGGTTTCCATAGAAAGTAAACTTTAGAGTTCAAAAATAAGAAATTAAAACTACTCTCAGAGCCTGGAAATGAAGCCAGCGACGAGGTACAGTGGCAGCTCTCTCTCTCGTCCCTTCGACTTGCTCGGTGCCTCCCCGGGTGAATTTGTAAGACAGACCCTCTCAACTGTCCTTCGTCTGAGCCTCCTCCAAAAAAGAGATGTGGAGTTTTAGGTGAGGTAGAGTGCCTTGTCCCTCGGCAGCATGCTGTAGGAGAAATGGGAGGGAGAAGGTGAGATGGGCAGGGCCCTGGCTGAGAAGTCACCTGGGGGGAGGGGGAATGAGGGTTTGCAGACCTGATTTAAGCCATGACGTAGGTTTTGTGGCCCTCCTAGAAGTGAGGGGTTGGAAGGACCTCAACAGATCATGTAGTCCAACCCCCCTGAGCAGGGTCACCTCCAGCAGGTCACAGAGGAACACATCCAGGGGGGTTTTGAATGTCTCCAGGGCAGGAGACTCCACAACCTCCCTGGGCAGCCTGGGCCAGTGCTGTCACCCTCACAGGGGAAAAATATTTTCTTTGTATTTATGCAGAACCTCCTAAATACATAGGTCCTCCCATACCTCCTATATACACTCCTCCATAACATTGTGGCACAATGCAAAGGGTGAAAAGTGGCTGACCCAGAGGGATGGGGGTGCAGAGAGGAGCCAAGCAGAAGGCACTGAAGGCCGAGTGCTTGGTGTACTTGTAGTTCTTCCTGAGCTTCAGCAGCAAAGGCTAAGCCATAAATTCATTCCTGGGACTTAATGTATGCTTCTGCTGGGCTTTGGAGGGTCAACTCTGGATTTCCCTGCAGAGCTTGTGAGTGTGATGCTGGGACTGTTGCCCGAAAATACGAAAAATACGATTGAGGGCTGGCTTATGCCAGGAGATGCTCACTGGGTGTCCAGGAGAAGTCTGATGGCTGAAGGACATGGGGGCAAGAGGTACCACCTGCTCACTGCCTCTCCCTTCCTCTCCCAACATAAGTACAACTGGAAAAAAATAATCAGAAAGTGAAGGAAAAAACTGCATTGAGACAGTGGGATTAGCTGGTCCTTCCTGTGGGCCTGATGAAGACAGTGGGAGGTAGGAGGAAGCCAAGGAAGAGTGTGGTGCTGCCTTACTCACCAGGCTGGTGGGACAGCAGCCAGGCTGTGTTCCCATGGCCCTGGCCCACCAGACCTTGAGTCAATCATGTTCCTGAAGCAATGGCTTTGACTCTAAGAGATGCAGGTGTGTCCCAGAGAGGGAAGATAGCTCACACCACTCACATGCCTGCACCTCTCCCTTGCCACCAGCAGTGTCCTCTGAGGAAGATCAGATGCTCCACAGCAGAGGGAGGAGTGGCTGAGGTCCCTCTTTGCTGGCTGATGCCCTGTGTGGGTTCTGCTCTGACATCTGGGCTTGGAATGGCGTTGACCATCCACACAGAGCTGGTTGGGAATGTTGTTGGCTCCATAAAGACATCTTGGCCATAAAAGGTTGAGGAGTGTTACAAAGCTTTGGGAGATGGTGGTGTGGATGTTGTGTGTGCGTGGAACGAGAAGGAAAGAGCAGAGAGCAGGAAAATGCTGCTGCTGATAGAGCTGTCTCCTGACAGAGCACAGAGTCTGCACTTGGTTAATCTCCACGTCTGATAATCTGCATTTTAAATGCACAGTCTTCCCTACTGCACTCAGCAAAGATTTAATGCCACTGAGTAGCAGTGAGGTATTCCAGTACTAAAACTTTATTAATTTTACAAAATGTGCTACAGAACATTTCCCAGTTCATTACAAAGTATTACCACAGATAATTGAATCCAAACTAAGTGCATTTGGTGAGGGTTTATCCTCGTTTTTAACAGTGTTTGCTCATTTGGTTTCCGATTTGGAACATTCCCACATTTGGAGAGGATCACTTCATAGTTAGCAGGAATTAGCAGGGCTGGAAGTGTCTGGATGAAGTGGCTGTAGGTGTTCTGTGTCTGGACAGGGCATAGCTGGGACTGGCCCATCCTTTAGCCTAAAGGAGAGTGGGAACCCCTGACTGATTTGGGTTGGAAAAGATCTTAAAGACCATATAGTTTCAACCCCTCTGTACCACATGGTCAGGGACACCTCCCACCAGCCCAGGTTGCTCCAAGCCCCATCCAACCGGGGCTGGAACACTGCCAGGGATGGGGCAGCCACAGCTTCTCTGGGCACCCTGGGACAGGGGCTCAGCACCCTCACAGCAAAGAATTTCTTCCTAATGTCTCACCTAAACGTCCCTTATTTAATCTTAAAACTGCTCTCCTTTGCACTGGAAGGTGCTCTAAGGTCTCCCTGGAACCTTCTCTTCCCTAGGCTGAACAACCCCAATTCTCCCAGCCTGGCTCCAGAGCAGAGGAGCTCCAGCCCTCAGATCATCTTCATGGCCTCCTCTGGAAGAGAGAAGAAAGTTTTTTAAATGATGGTTCCCAAAAAGAACCTAATCTGTGCCTTGCAAATAGAGGAATGCCAGAGAAAGGTGAATCCAGTTCAGTGTTATCATCAAAATACCTCAATGCTAGGAGAAAAAATGCAAACCAAACCCTGAAGACAGCTGTGGTCTGAAAAGAGTGATAATCAGAAGACAGGGCAGAAAAAAATGGGGCACCTTGAGGAATTAAGAAAGATTTGCAGGTGATTGGAAAACCAAGGTGCAGCCTTGCTAGGGGTGAGCCTGGAGAAAGTCCCTACTAAACCCAGAGTAAGTGTGAGACTGAGGCTGTCAGGTGAGGGAGACAGGGGACTATTGAAGCAGTTTGTGCTATGATGGCAAAAAGAAATAAAATTCTGTGCTGCAGTTGCTCGTGGGAAGTGACAGTCATACACTGAGGAAGAACTGAGGAACTCAGTACCCGTCTCTTTGCTGGCAATCTAGGACAGTTTGGGCTTAAGTCCAGGAAGAGCTGAGAAAACTGGCTGGAAGTCAGTAAGCACAAATCATTTAAGAGAGGGGAGTGCATGAGCTAAGAAGCATTTCAGATGTTTCTCTCTCTCTCTACCGTGGCTGAGTGTCTGCTCAGGGAATTAAGGCTGAGTGAATTAAGGAGTGTCTGCTCACAGGATCCCAGAACTAGAGGGCTATAAGGGAAGAAGTGTCAGTTCCTGGTGTTTTAACTAGCACTGATAGGCTGGGAAAAAGGCCACAACCCACAGCAGTTCCCTTGTTAGACTGAGAAGGACAGAGAGAAAGATGATAACCTCGCCAGATGATGTCTGGATGACAAGCACCAGGGGAAATGTAGAATTGGGAGGTTTTAGCCTAGCTAACCCAGCACCAACACGCGTTGGAAGGTATAAAAATACCAAGGTGAGACATGAAAAATCCTGGCCCAGAGAGCAAGATTGGACTGCCTGTGTGCTGGGCAGGTTGGTATGATGCTCTCTTCCAGGAACGTGGACTGAAGCTGAGCCACATCACAGCACAAAGTAATTCCTTTTCTTCCCAGACAGCTGCTGACGTTGCTCCTCTGAGTGTTGCTCTAACTGCAATGAAGCTGACTGCAGTTTTGAGGGTGAACTGGGAAATTAATTGATCCAGAGACTTCCCGATTATACCCAAAACTGGCCTGATGACTCAAGCCCAACAAGACCTACCTTCTCTTCAGGGCTGCTTGGCCTAAGCCTGGCCAAGTGCAAGGGGCTCACCTGCATCCTCCTGCCCAGCTCCTGGCCATGTACCCTGGAGGTAACTTTCAGCATCATGTACCAATGAGTGCAAAGTAGATTGGAGAAAGCAGCACAACCAGGAAGATGATGACAAGCAGATCATTGCTCTTCTTGACCCGAGTGCAACCTTGAGACACACTGGGGCTGCAGCCCTAGAGCTGTGGATGCTTCCAGCCATGCCAAGCAGCAGATACCAGCACTGAGCAGGAGCAGGAGGTGAGGGCATTGCTGATGGACCAGGTGTCACAATAAAATGAGAAGGAGCTGGGCTGCCAGCAGCTTGTGTCTCTAGTCACAGGAGCTGGGTCCCTTCCTTGAGAGAGACTATGACATTTTTTGGAGCACTAAGCACTCTGCAGTACTGATCTCTACCCATCTGAGTTCACTGCTATCATCTACTCTAGCAGTTATCTAGAAGTCTCTGTATAATCTGTCTGGTTTTAGAATTTTTTTTTTTCTCCAGGAAGCTGTGATAAACCCATGAAATCTGATATTTCTGCTGTGACAAAGGCATGAAATGCATGAGCTTTGATCATTAATTGCATGGGCCCTGTGCTGACAATAGGGTGCTCCAGCCAGATGTCACAGAGCTTGTTTTAGCAACACAAAACTCAACCCTGACAACTACAGTAGCATTTCACCTGTTTCTAGAGTGCCTTGAGTTTTCTGCTGGGGGCCTGGGCAGTTGGATTTGCAGAGGGAATCAATTCATCTCCCAGCTGATCTCCTGATCAGTGAGGTTTATTTCTCAGGGGAGCAATTTCTGTGGGAGCTGCCCCTTCTCAGCACCTCTGGAAATTGGAAGCTGTGTGCCATAACCCTCCAAGCAGCTTTAGCACTTTGCCCACAGCATCTGTAGTGACTTTTAGCATTGGGTCCCTTCTTTGGGGCTGCTTGCAGAGGCTTGAGGCTTGACCATGGAAAGGTCATTGGTAAAGCCCATAACAACCCACATAGCTGAGCACCCTCAGATAGGCAGACAGCAAGGACATTCTAAAGGCTCAGCAAGTTATATATTTCTCTGAAAGAAATAAATATCTGTACAGCCTGTGGCCAGCCCAGCAATGGTAAGTGCACTGCTGGCACAAACAGGAGCCATGCTCTGAAAAGCCTGGGAGCTTGCAATTCTCTCTCTAGTGAAAGGACAGTGTTCCAGTACTTCAAGCAATACTCAGAAGTCACCAAGCCTCCTGCTCACCCAGCAAACCATGTACCTGCTGTACAGAGCACAACAGCCACCTCCAAACTGTTCCTGTTGAGCCAGGAGCAGTGGATCAGGCAGAGGTGGGGAATGGCTTTCCCAGCCTCACTGCTCCCCAGCTTTCAGGCTATCATCATCTTCATATTTACTGGGGAATTTCTGCAACCCTTCAGGCTGGCATGTTCATACTGGAGCTCGAAGATCTTAAGAGGGGAAGATCTGTGCAAAAGATGGTGGTGGCCTCTTCCTGCACAGTGCAGGGGACCAGAGCTTTGGACCCTGTTGTGGTTAAACCCCTGCACCACCAAGGGACCCAGTGCTGGAGACAACTAGAGAGGTTGTTACCAAAGGGAGCAGGGTGATCTCTTTAGGAACAGAAGGCGTGGACAAGGCCACCCTCAAACCTCCAGAGACTCTGCTTGGGACACTGGGCTTCCCTGGCCTGCTCTAGAAGGAAACATGTCAAAATCATCATTGCTACGGGGATGGAAACATAAAAGAGGGAAATCTCTCCATGTCAAATGAATTTATCTTTTTTTTAAGCTCCCTTCTGCCCTAGCATCCCTTCAGTGAGCCAACAGAAAAGAGGAAACCTTGAACATCATTGACCATAACCAGCCTACCAACTTGCTATCCATTTGAGGGCAGATTCTCAGCCTTGTAAACTGTCATGGCTCAGGTACTAGAAAGGGCATTAGAAAAGTGCTGTTTTGTCTACTGGCCTGCAGTGGTTAATCCCACACTCCCTGCTGGGGAAGTCGTTGTCCCACTCAGTGCTTCCTGGAGGGTTTGATGCCCCAGGTGAACGGGGACCAATGCTGTTCTGAAACTCAGATGAAATCTGTGAGAAGTCCTGTAGGGTGGAAAGAAAAAGGTTACAGGAGTATACAGAGTCGGAGAAAACAGCAAAACTAATAAGACTGCACAAAACACTGCAAGATGCAGCCAAGGGCCAGGGGTGTGCTACTGGAAATGCAACATGTCCCCTCAGCATCATGTACAGTAATGAGGTGAGGAATAGCCCCAGAAGCCACCCCCTCTCCTCCACTGGCAGTTTTACAAGGACGCTGTGGGACTGTTTTATTGGAAAGCTGATGAGCTTTCCC
The DNA here is from genome assembly GCA_038090715.1 of Florisuga fusca. NCBI lineage: Eukaryota > Metazoa > Chordata > Aves > Apodiformes > Trochilidae > Florisuga > Florisuga fusca. The sequence continues at coordinate 12,380,428 of JAAWXA010000023.1, forward strand.
AATTTTCTGGGGGGTTGGCTTAATTAGGGACCACTAGGCAATGTATACAAACAACAGTCATGGTAGTTACCTGCCCAAGAATGTGATTTTTCTCCAAAGCATCCAAATTAGGGTAGTACTTTTCTTTGTTTGTTTGGGGTTTTGTTAGTTTGGTATTTTCTTTGGTTGGGTTTTGTTTTGTTTTGTTTTGTTTTTGTTGTTTTTTTTTTTTGTGTGTGTGTGTGTGTGTGTGTGTGGTTTTTTTACATTTAATTTTTTTTATCAGCAAACACCCGTGAAATGAAGGTTCACAAAATGCTGCCCTCAGCAACAGCAAAAAGACCCCAGTTAAAGTGATGATAAGAATTCCCTTTTCTGCTCATTTCTCATTTTGTGACCGCCAGATCACAGAAACCACTTTTCCTTATGCAGAGCCAAAGCCCAATCCCAGTGCTTGAGAAGTTCCTTGGGACACCCTGAGCAGGCTGGAAATTACAGTCTGATTGAAGATTTGCCCTTGCAACATGTGTTTGCTTATCAGGGATAACTGAGCATCCATGTCCCTGCTATTCTTTGGTTTTCTCCCACTGCAATATCTATTTCTCAATTAGCAGGTTTTGTTTTATCAACATTAGCCCCAAACTGAGCAGGTCACACTAGGGGGGAAAAAACTTTGCTCGTGGCTAATGTGCTGGATGAATATAGCTAGCACATGTGACACAGACTCTTCATCCAGCTGGGTGAATGCTGCAGTTAAAAGTAAAGGCAGGAGCTGTGAATGCAGGGCCATGTATGTCCTCCACTGTGACCAGTCCATCCAGTTCATATCCCACCTGGAGAAACTCTGGAAACCACTTGTCTGCTCCTTTATGTACTGTCAAACTCTCACGAGGGCACAGGAAAAGCTTTTTGCTATAGTAAGTTTTTCCAGACCCATTTTCTTTACAGTAGGTTTGAAGAGGAGAGACCCTGGCCCCACGGGCTGGGCAGGGCTCTGGGGGGGGTTTACACCTTCAAGCACCCACTGGATGATTTTCCCCTATTGCCAGGCAGCTCTTTTGAAAAAATACTGATTTTACATTTTGTTTGTGACATTCCCTCTGTCCTTCTTCTCCTCCTCTTGGTACCTGCCATGTTCCCTTCCAGATCCCTCCTGTTAGACCCATCCTCCCAGCAATATCACAAAGGGTTTCTCACTGACTATCCAACCCACTGTTTTAGATGACCAGACAAGGCTGGGATCTCAGGTGCATAAGGAGCTTTTCCCAGGAGCACCTCCAATTCCCACATCCTCCCCATTGCCTCCCTTGCACAAGCAGATCTCCACAACTCCCTGAAAGGAGGTTGGAGTCAGTGGGCTTGGTCTCTTCCTAGCAACAAGTGACAGGACAAGAGAAAAGGGCCTCAAATTGTGCCAGGGGAGGTTTAGATGGGATATGAGGAACAAATCCTTCCCTGGAAGGATTGTCAGGCTCTGGCCCAGGCTGCCCAAGGCAGTGGCTGGGTCATCTTCACTGAAGAGATTTCAAAGCTATGTAGATGTGGTGCTGAGGGACATGGGTTTGTGGTGGTCTTGGCAGTGCTGGGTTAATGGTTGGACTGGATGATCTTAAAAGGTTTTTTTCCAATCCAAACAATTTCATGATTCTCAATCCGTGCCCCATTATTGGGTGGAGTGCTTATCCTCAGCACTCTTAAAAATATCCCCCCAACCCCTATGATCTGCGGGCTGGTGGAGCCAGGAGAAGCCCCTCCTGGTGACAACATCTCCACCCACCACCCCCAAACCACCCAGAAACCAGCAAGACCCACTGCTGGTCTGCAAGTGGGGAACACGGGGTGGTCGGGGCACCCACCTGCTGGCCTGTGTTGAGCCTCACCCCTATTTGGGAAGTGCTGCTGGGTGCTGGTGATGGAGCACAGCTGGGAAGGGGCATCTGAGCAGAGTGTCCCCCTGAACGGGGGCCCCTCAGGTCAGGAAGGAGATTGAGGTGCTGGAGCAGGTCCAAAGGAGGGCAACCAGGCTGGTGAAGGGACTGGAGCACAGATCCTATGAGGNGGGGCACCTACCTGCTGGCCGGGTGGCGAGGAATTCATGGGGGGCTGTACCTGTAGTGCCATGGGGGGGGAGAGGAGGGGCTGCTGGGGGACCTGGGGCATGCTGAGGGGCTGGCTGAGGAGGGAGCTCTGCGGGTGGTGCAAGGAGAGCTGCTGGTGGAGCGGGGGGCTGATCTGGAATGAGGGTGGTGGGGAGGCACTGATGCTGGGCAGCATGGGTTTGGAGGTGAGGGGCCTGGAGAGGCTGGGGTGGGGGTGGACACGATAGTTCTGCAGGTCCGACGGGGAGAGGAACGAGCCCAGGCTGGGGTAGGGTGAGGAAGGCTGTGGTGGCATGGGGTACATGGGCTGCTTGGGGGGGATGAGTTTGGAAGGTGGGTTGCTCTGGGCACTTTTTGTCTCCCCCTGGTCAGCAGAGCTCTGTGGGAAAAGAGAACAGAGGGTGATGAGGAAAGAAGGAGGGAAACATCGTTACATGGCCTGAGATCTGCTCATCCAGCTGATCAAAACCAAGTCCTGGAAGCTCCAGCTCCTCTCCCACCAGCCAGATCCTGCACTCCCAGCCCCACGGCTCGCTGGGGTACCACAGGCTGGCTGCAGCATCCTCATCAGAGCAAATAAAGCCCAGGAACTCATCTGTGCCTTCAGCAGAGCCTGGAGCACCACAGAGCCATTAAACCAGCACGGAGGCAACTGCTTGCCTGCAGTTCACTCCTTAGGTCCATGTAGGTGAGTGAAAAAATCACTTTTGCTTCCAAAAGGTACTGTAAAAGCTCTGCTTTCCTGGTATTGTGCATTCCTGCAGCCCTGGTGAGGTCTCTGATGCACAGGACAATGGTGGCCTCATTTCTGCAGGAAAATGAGAACAAGGGGACATTTTCTGGCTTGGACAATGAGGTTTTTGTCTTGCCCTGGGTTCTGTAATGATACTCCAGCTCCTTTCTCACCCAGCAGTGAGGATCACGCTGTGCTGTTTTATGCAAAACAAAGTTCCTCTGCTGCAAAGAATTGGTCATTGGAGAAATTGGAAAAAAATGAAACCATCCACTCCAGTATGGTGACTCCATCCCTCCATGCTACCTGCCCTATGCTGCTGCCAGACACATTTAAGGCAAGACCCTCAGAGGTTTCCAGAGGGACCAAGAAGAGCTTTTCAACCCTCAATAAATCCCTTTTTGTTCTACTGTTCTGCTTAGGGGTTAAGACAGCTAATGGTGCTCATGTCTGTATAGGGCTTTGAGCCTTTCCAGCCCATCACCACAACCATAGAGATCCCACAGATGATGGCTTATTTGGGACATCACATCATTTCCTGTAGCAGCTGATTAAGTACTAAGGGTGTGCTGTAACACCAAGCAGAAGCTTTGAAGAGAAAACAACCCTCAACCCAAGGGCAACACATCACCCTGGGGGAAGTGATTTGCAGGAGCCACTCCAAATTCACACCCAGCAAACACCCATGTCCCATCTCTGACAGCAAGGAGGAGAGCCAGGTGTGAGGTCTCCTGGGATGGGCATCCAGGTGTGGAGGACTGAGATGGGCAGGAACTTGGCCCATCATCACTGCCCCAGGGGCAGCCTTGCAGCACCAGGAGTTCCCCTTTGAACCTGAAAATTAAGGAGCCTGAAATGGGCTCTCCAGGCTTTGATTGAGAAAAATGTGTTAAGCACATCTGTGCTCACAACCAGCAGGTCTGGGTCTTACCCCTAAACCCTGCTCTGGGCTCAGTGTGCACGGGAGAGGCTGGACCTGGATACTGTCCTGGGAGCCCAGGGCTGGGCTGTCACCATCCCCCAGGACAGTCCTGGCTGTCACCCATGGTGAGCTTTGTCCTCCTGCTCTTGTTTCCTGCGTTCACACCCTGAGACCCAGAAACAGCCACTAGTGCTGGAGACAGGCAGCCAGGACCCCTTTGTCCCCGAGAAGGGACATTCTGCCCCTGCTGTGACACCAGCTGATGAAGACAAACCTAAGCATGGTCTTGTTTCAGGGTGCTGAAGGCAGAAGCCAGCCTGGTGCCCACCCTACCCATGCTGCAGAGCACTTCTTGTAGCTCTTTGGGAAGGTGGCTAGCACTGACAGCAGAGAAGCTGTGGCTGCCCCATCCCTGGGAAGTGTCCCAGGCCAGGCTGGATGGGGCTTGGAGCACCCTGGGCTGGTGGGAGGTGTCCCTGCCCATGTAGGGAGCTGGTACTGGATGATCTTTAAGGTCCTTTCCAACCCAACCCATTCTCTATGACTTATGCTGTATTTCTTATAAACTTGCTCCTTCCCAGAGAGCCCCAAAAGTTGTGACAAATCCATCACTGCCACCTCCACAGCCCTGTGGGTGGTACCTTGGAGACGAGGCTGGCCCGATACGCTGCCAGGGCTTTCAGGTACTCCTTCTTTGCTGCTTCTGTTTTCCTCTTGTATGCCTGAAAGGACCAAGCAGTGGACAATAATTAATAAAGCAGAATAGGGTGCTGCTGGGCTCAGCTGCACCCTGCCAACATCCGTGCATGAAAACCTCAGTTCTGCTGGAGAGGGATGTACCCCAAATCTGGCAAATATAGTCCCTGGGCTGGACCACATCTGGGTTTTCTGGAGGCATGGCAGGGCAGAGCACTCTCTGTGCCTGGGCAGGAATCTAGGCATGTCAGGTGTGTGAGCCACAGCCTGATTTTATAGGGTGAACTCCATGAAATCACTTCCCAACAGGAACCTGGGGAGAGTCGTGATCCAGGCTCGTGGAAGAGCAAGAGTCAACCCCCCCAAAAGACAAGATTAGCTTAAAAAATAGTGAGACATTCAGAAATCCTAAACTACTGGTTCATTTTCTTGGCTTTCCTCTTACTAAGTATTTAGAGTTCAGCACTCTGCAGTCCTTCTCCACGGTCCTGAGAGCTGAGAAGTCCTTTCTCAGCTTATAAAACCTGAGATGTTTGTCTAATCTCATGGCTCTGGGAGCTGGGGGATTGCAGGACAATACCAACGATCATGAGATACTTGATACCCCCAGAAAAAAATAAAATAAAATAAAATAAAATAAAATAAAGCTTTGTCAGAGCGAATTATTGTTTATTTTTCCTTCTCTCCCCTCTCATGAGACTTGTTCCATGATTGTTGCACAGGGCTGGTCCCCTTTCTGCCCAGAGTTTGGTCCTCCACACGTGTAAAAGTAACAGAGTACTCCAGCCTAGCTGGAGCAGTATGAGTCCCCGGGGGGGGTTAACCACATCATGCAGAGCCAGCCAGAACATTTTTAAAAGGGAATCTCAAAATTTCAGCACAAAGGCAGAAACTACTGAGAAAAAAAAAACAAACCATCAGCCCCTCTCCTCCGCTGGAAACTCAAAGCCCTCCTGCAAGTGGTGCACCCAAAGTTGATTTCAATTAGCAGAGATTTGCATACATTTAATTCTGCTTTCAAAACAACGACAGCTTTCAACAAGAAACATGCTGGAGCCCACTGGGAATACTTAGCTCCTTCCCCCTGAAAATTTCCAGAGCAGCACCACCCCACGCTCCCTTCTCATACTGTCCTCCAAAGGGGAAAAAACCTGCCAGCAGTCCAACTGCTCATTTATTTGAATTTCAGTTAAAAATCCACACAGATAAATTCTATTAAAAATGATTTGAAAACCTTCTTTTCATTGCTAAATCAGAGAGATTCCTGTAATGAAATATTTTGACTTGACACATTGGAAGGTTTCAAACGGCAATTTTCTGAACCTGAGCATTTCCCTACGTTTGTCTTTGGCTTTATGGTCCTCAGGAATTATTATATTTGCTCCATTCAGAACAAAATTACTTTTCAAAATGTCAGCCTGAAGAAGAGTTAGCCTGTGAAAGGCATTTCCTCAGGCTGTGTTGGTTCCCCCAGGAAAAGTAATTCCCTTTCTCTACCATCCTCACCCCCCCTTGAGATGAAGCCCATCACAGTGACACTGGAGCCACCAACACAGGTGGCCACCACCTCTGCTGCCAAGAAATGCTCTGAAATGTGGTTCCTGAAACTGGCAGAGCAACGAAATATGAAAAACCACCTCTTAGGCTGGTGTTACAGTGCCTGTGGATGGGTGCTGTGGTACCGAAAACATTTCCCCCAGCAAAATACCAAGAGTTTGATATTTTTTTTTTTTTTAAGAAATCAAAGGTTGCACATGAAGGCAAATTCAATCATTAGGAAGATCTGTCTGGAGAAAAACCTGCAATCTGTGGCCAGCAAGAGGGCAGGTAAATGCAAATAAAAGAATAACCAATAAATTCAGTGACTATCCACATTTCATCACTAGTTTTTTTTTCTGCTACACCCTTTCATTTCTCTGTCTTCACCCACCCTTCTCTCTGCTGGCCTGTGTTGAGCCTCACCCCTATTTGGGAAGTGCTGCTGGGTGCTGGTGCTGGAGCACAGCTGGGAAGGGGCATCTGAGCAGAGTGTCCCCCTGAAGGGGGGCCCCTCAGTTTAGGAAGGAGATTGAGGTGCTGGAGCAGGTCCAAAGGAGGGCAACCAGGCTGGTGAAGGGACTGGAGCACAGATCCTATGAGGAGAGGCTGAGGGAGCTGGGGCTGTTCAGCCTGGAGAAGAGGAGGCTCAGGGGAGACCTCATCACTCTCTACAACTCCCTGAAAGGAGGTTGGAGCCAGGGGGGGGTTGGTCTCTTTTCCCAGGCACCTCTCAGCAAGACAAGAGGACACGGTCTCAAGTTGTGCCAGGGGAGGTTTAGGTTGGATATTAGAAAGAATTTCTTTATGGAGAGGGTGATCAGACATTGGAATGGGCTGCCCAGGGAAGTGGTGGATTCTCTGTCCCTGGAGATATTTAAAAAGAGACTGGATGTGGCACTCAGTGCCATGGGCTGGGAACCACGGGGGGAGTGGATCAAGGGTTGGACTTGATGATCTCTGAGGTCCCTTCCAACACGGCTAATTCTATGATTCTAAGGGAAAGCAGGATTGGGCCCAGGAGGAGTGTCCAGGCTGATGAGGCCACTCTGCTCCAACCCTGGCCACAAGCAGGGCCACAGAGCAGGGTAAGGGGACAGCCCAGGAGGTGTGGGCTCTGATGTTCTCTCTGGCACTTGAAGATTCCTGGTGGATTATCTGGTTTGTGACTATAAAATCCCAGAGTGGTTTGGGTTGGAAGGGACCTTAAAGATGCTCCTGTCCCACCCTCCTGCCATGGGCAGGGACACCTCCCACAGCCCAGGGTGCTCCAAGCCCCATCCAACCTGGGCTGGAACACTGCCAGGGATGGGGCAGCCACAGCTTCTCTGGGCACCCTGGGCCAGGGGGTCACCACCCACACTGTAAAAATCCCATCCCTACTGGTCTTCTGCTGGGACTTCTGCTTTCCTGCCCTGCAGGTAGGAGTTTCTAAAGCTCCTCAAGCTCCCTTGGGGACACCCAGCACCAGGGAACACCCCGCTGACCTGCAGATCCCGACCAAACTTCTCAGGAATCCTCTATGTAAAGGCAGCTCTAGTGCAGCATTTATAATCTTTAAAATTTTAATTTCAACATTGACAAACCCATGTTACTTTCTAATTAAATCCCATTTTCTCTCAGGGATTTTAATTTCCAAGTAATTTATCAGATTTAAGGATCCTCAAAACATTTTGCATGTTTTTCTTTCTAACCTGGCGTGCCCGCTGATTTATTTCCCTTCTTCGTTAGCAGAAGGATTCATTAGTCATTAAGTGAGTGGGTGGGTTGGGAGGGGGAGCAGAAATGGCTGGTGATTATGAAAACAAAAAAATCAGAGCTGTAAGAAGCATATGTTGGGATCGTAATCCTGACACCTCTGTGTCTCAGCAAAGCAGCTCCTAATTGTACCGTAATGAAATGTTCGTGTTTGATAACCAGTTAATTAGAGAAGACAATTATTCCAGACCCTGCTGACACCCACCACCAGCTCCATGTGGCACAGGCACTGACTGACAGCCTGAGCTGGTCCTGGGAACCTCTACAGTCTGCTGCCTGCTTTAGCAGAAACGTTGCTTCCCAAGCCTGGGAAGGATGAAAAGAACCCAAACACCCTAAAAAAAAATAATCAAGGGAAATTTTTATTTCCTATGAGGGTGGTGAGACCTCCAGGTTCCCAAAGAATCTTTGGCTGCCCCATCCCTGGCATCCCTGAAGGGCTTAGAGCAACCTGGGCTGGTGGGAGGTGTTCCTGCCCATGGCAGGAAGGTTGGATCTAGATGATCTTTAAGGTCCCTTCCAACACTAAACATTCGATGATTCTGTGATAAGGGGTCTGCTGGTCCCAAGTGAAAAGGTCTTTGCTGCAATCCTTGATGAAGTTTGGGGTGTTTTGCTTCAAAAAAGAACTAGGCCATTACGAAAAAAGAGATGGAAAGGGCAGCAAAGGTCTCCAGAAGAGCCGAAGGACTCATCTCATTTAGCCAAAAGACCCAGAGGAGCCACAGCCTCCAAATGCAGTTCAGCAAAGAAGGAGGCAATGAGTGATCTCTGCACCCACTGCAGATATAAGAAGAGGCAACAGGCTCAAAGTGTAAGGAAATGTTGGCCGAGTGAGAAAAAAGCATTCCTAACAGGAAGGATAATTAAGCAGGGGAAGAGATTGCCTGGGGAGATGTGTAATCTCCACCACTGTAGGTTTAAGTGCAGATTAGGCACACATCCATCAAGAATGGCTTAAGTAGAGATTATCCCAACTTCAGGCAGCAGTATGGTGTGGTTGACCTCTTAAGTCTCTCCTTGTCCTCCTTTCTATGATCCCACGACTGAAATTTTTTTACTCCCAAGTGTATAAAATTGGATTTTATTCTGCATGTAAATCTGGAGAGTTTTTCTTGTAACTACTATACATTTTTCCTTCAAGATATCTCTTGAGGTCATCAGAATTTACAGTTTCCTCAAAAGATGACCGGGAAGAACCTCCTCCCTGCAGGGTGGTGATGGCTCACCACACTCCTCTTTGCATAAGGCCTCCCCATGGCCATCAGAAATGCACACAGCAACCACAGCCCTGTCGTCTGACATGACCAATTTTTGGCTGACCAAACCACAGTGGGCAGCAGGAAGGTGTTCAGAGAGGGAAGAGGAGAAGATGGCAGAGAAAAGCAAATCCCACTGGTAACTCATCAATATGCTCCAGAGGGTTTCCAGGTCTGTCACCCAAAGGTAATGCCACTGACAGAGGACAGCCACCCAGGGCTGGGTGTCACCTGCTCTTGAGCAGAGCTTGCTGGTGGCAGGGATGGTGGGTCCTGTGGGCTGGGGAGAGCAAGCTCCAGCTCTGCATGGTGGCATCAGCTGGGACCAGGCTGTGACCACCACCCTCCATGCTGGGAAAACTCCTTCCTCAAGAATCTGCAGAGTTTGCTCCAACCCAGTGCTCCCATTCTTCTAATTTCTGTCACCTCAGGCAGCACTGTTACACCTGGCTGGCTGAGGCTGCGAGAGCTGGTCTGTATCTCCTGATGGAAAAAACCAAGGGATGGATTCTGGGAGCCTGGAGCAGGGACAGGAAACTACACCCTGTCCCTCACTTGATGAGAACGGCTGAATTAGCATTTCCCTCTCCTCTGAAGTCTAAGCTATCTCTCCAGGAGCAGCTGCTAAACTATTTGCAAAGTTCAAAGAGGATGTATTAATATTCCCACTCCCCCCCTCCTTGCCCCCAAGTCACATTCTTCATATTCCCATGTAAGCTGCTTAGAAAGGGCCACGCCAGCTGTTGAAGAATGAAGATTACACTGTCCTGCTAATGCAGGTCTGGAGATATTTTAAGGTATTGTTATTTATTAGTGTTAGGCAGAGGCAGCCACACTGGAAGGGGTTAAAATGGGGAAGAAAAACGGCGCTTTGCTGAACAGGTGTCCTTGAGCAGTACCCAAGGACACGGAGATTGCTAATCCTGTATTCCACAGCATGATCAAATCACCAGGCAACAGATACAAATAAAAAAAGGCAGGAAATAAGGAAATTTAGATACAAGTGTGTCAGAGGGAAAATGAAGATTCATTGTGAAGAGGCTGAGAAGAGAAGAAGGAACAAAATGACAAAGGCACAAATGATAAACCAGGAAGAACAAAAGGAAGGGGGTGGGGGGGACGACAAGAAAAATCCCCCTCTCTGTGAAATACATGTGTGACAGCAGCAGCCAAATCAAAGATGCTCCTAGATTATGTGGTTTCTTGCATAATATGCATTCTGGTTCCTGTTCAGTGTTTGCCTTTCAGCTAGTGCACAGAGAAATAAAAAAAAAAAAAAAAAAACAACAAAACATGTCTGAAATGGGATGTGAGCAACCTTTATTTTGCTTGTTTCATCAGGGGGAGAAAGCAAATTTGCTTTGTGGGAGCACCAGCACCTGCTCAATGGCAAATAAATAGCTACAGCTTTGATATTACAGTGCATATAATCATTAGCAGCACAAAAGGCAGAGGGTTAACCCCGCGTGTGCCAGTCTGGGATACCTGGCAAAGAGTTAGCAGCTGGTTTCTGCTTGCAGAAATGTTCCACACAGGGTGAGGGCAGCTGGAGTGGGGCTGAGGGGCACACAGGACCCCTGCTTCCACCAGCACCAGCTTTCCTCATCCCTCTGGCCCCAGCCTCTGCTCTGCAAAACTCATCTGTGCAGGATGGAGCTGGGAGGGAGGGATGGACCCATCTGCAGGCACAGTGGGACATGGGCTAGGAGGGGTCACAAGTGCAAAATGTGCTGGGAGAGGTGGGGTTTATCCACCAGCTTACTATGAACACCCTCCTGGGTTGTTCCCTGCCTGCTCTCCCCATGGCAGGAACTGAAACCCACCCAGGGCTGGAAGCACAGTGATCATTGCAAGGTGGAAAATTAGGTTTGTAAACCTCATCTGAAGCAGAAACCCCAGAGATGTAAGGGACTGTTTCCTAAGGACATGGGGGCACTGAGATCTGGCACCTCTGAAGAGGCAACACCCCAGCCCCCCAACATCTGGGGGCTGTGAGAGAGCCAAGTAAGGGACCAGAGCCCAGACCCAAACCAGATCCTCGTTCTCAAGCCCACCCTCTTTCCATACAATAGAATCAGAGTTGTTTGGGTTGGAAGAGATGTTAAAGATCATCTAGATGCAAGCGTCCTGCTCATCTCTTTAGGATGTGGATGCTCTGGACACCTCCCACTGGACCAGGTTGCTCCAAGCCCCATCCAACCTGGTCTTGAATGATTCCAGGGATGGGGCAGCCACAGCTTCTCTGGGCAACCTGTTGGAGTGTGTTGTCAACCTCATAGTAAAGAATCTCCTGTACTTATGCCAGGAAGAGGAGAGGCTTTTTTTAACTAAAACCTTGGTAATAATGGAACAAAAATTTCCCAGTTTGGCTCTTGCTTGCTTTCTTTGCCACGTGCTGGCTTTTCCCCGGGTTGCCTTCTGCACTGAAGATGTGAAAATATTCAACCCCACAGCAGTCAATCAGGCCAGAAGCAGCACACCAGGTACAAAACTTCCCTCTTCCACCTTCCTACCCACCCTAGAGCATGATGCTCCTGCCTGGCAATGAGTGCAACCACAGTCTGCTCCAGCCATGTGGCAGCCTGGACCCCCAGGTCCCAGCAGGATTTTGGGGCAGTGGTGGCATCACTGTGTGGCTGTCCTGCTGGGTTACTGTCCCCTTCTGTTATGTGACATGGCAGCACTTGGCATGGGCTGCTGGCCTTCATCACAAAGGTGACATCGTGTCCTGCAGTCCTGGATCTGCAGGACAGCCTGGACACTTGTTTTTACATCTTAAAGATGTGTTATTAATGCTTCCCTACACCCTTTTTAAACTTCCCATTCCATTGCGTTGCCTGATGAAGCTAAACAAACCCAAGTGGGGATACTGGCAGAGGAAAGCAAACAGGGATTAAATAAACTCTATCCCAGCCAAACACTTTGAGAGTGAACATGCCCCAAGGCACAAACCTGCAATATGGTCCCAGAGGCAAGCATAAACAGCAGCCCTGCAGCTGGAGTGCTGGGCAGGGAGGTAGATGTCCTGGGAAAAAAGTCTCCATCTGGAGACAAAGCCAGGGAGTTAATATTGAAGCATTCAGACAAGGAACAAATGACTTAATTAAATCAATTACAGAGGAAGAAATGGAGCCACTTAGAAAGTGTGTGTAAAGAGATGGCAAGGCTGCTCCTTTCTGCTTGAAGAGGAGAAGGGAGAGTTAGCAGGGAAGATAAAGGGGCTGGTTGAATCCCTGCTGTTAATTAAGAGCTGAGCCTTTGCACTGGGCCCAGTTAGGGTCTCACCAGCACTTCCATTACATAAACCACAGTGCACCCAGAGATTTATAACCAGATGAAGTAAGGGAGAGGCAGACTGAGGCATTGGGAAGGATGAAAGCAGGAGGAAGAGATGACATAAAAGCTTTTCCACTCTCCTGGAACACCCCCCCACCC
>JAAWXA010000023.1:12392864-12519201 GCA_038090715.1 Florisuga fusca
CCCCCCTCACACCTCACCCCAATGGTCCAAAGCCAGCCCTGCAGCCCTACAGCTTCCCTGCCAGCAGGATTGGGGTCAACCTCCTGCCCAAGGAGGGGATCTTCCTCCTTTCTCCAGCATGAAAAGCTCCTTCCTCATCCCCCAGCAATTGATACAAAAGAGAAAAGGGGTGATCACAAAAACACCAGAACAACACTTTGCACAGCACAGAGACTCCAGACAGAGCAGCAAAAGGGCTTTCACCCCAGAAGATGCCCTGCTTGGTGGAAAGCAGGGCTATTTCCTCCCATGACTTCCATTTAAAAATCACCTTTTTATTCCCTTCCTGCTGCATCCTCCCCCAACTGCAGCTGCTCCGAACGGTGGCCCTGGACACCCAAGGGGAGCCCAAGCCACCCCAATGCTGGCAGCCAGGCTCTTGGAGAAGGACTGAGCATGGATGGGGTCAGAGACACGTCACACACTCTCACAGATCTCCCTCTACCTGATAAAAAGCCATGCTTGTCCTGGGAAGTGTTTCCAGGGGTTGTCTCCATAGGCCACAAACAATTACAGGTTTCTGTGACTCAGCACCAGCAGAACTGCTCCAGCAGAACCAAGAACCCTCCATGAAAAGCAGACTGAAATTGGTTGCCAGCTCCAGGCAGGAAGGTTTCCTCAGTAAGACCACTTCAGGCACCTCCTCCCTAAGCTTTTAAAGCCTCCACTTTCAATTTGAGGCCAGTGATGGAGAGAGTTAAAGAGTTTTCAGCTGGTTTGCAGTCACCCCTTGTAAGTAAACAAGCAGATCCAAACCCATCTCCCACCTAAGGCTGTAAAAACCCCAGTGTCAGGGAAAGGCCACTGATAGTTTTTGCAAAGAGCTTATCAAGAATAATTAGTTGTCATAAAAATGTCCTCTTTCCCATGGAACAACAGAGATTTTTTTTTCTTCAAGAAAACAAAAAGAAGTAGAAGCAAAGCAAACTTTGCACATCCTCTGGCAGCCCCATCCCTGCCCTGCCTGCAACGTGGGTCAGACCCTCCCTCCCTGGGGAGCAGATATCCATGGGCCAGGTCACATCACCACCACCCTGGCTTGGGGCTGGCAGGGCAGCATGCAGCCTGGTCAAGGCCCTGGCTGAGCTCCTAACGTGCTGGGAGAAGATGTGGATGCTTTGGACCATGGAAAACCACATTTCAACAGTGGAAAGAAGAAGAGGAAAAAAAAAAAAAAGAGATCAGTAACTCACTTGTTTTTGTTCTTCTCCCAAACTGTCCCACATTGATGCAACGATTTTGGATACATCTCCAAAGGTGGCATTGGGGTTTTGCCCTTTGATAGCTGCTTGTGTGTCTCTGAAAAATAGGGCATAGGCTGACACGGGCTTCTGGGGCTCATTGGGATCCTTCTTTTTCTTCTTCTTTTGGCTTTTGGGCTTTTTGCCCAGGTCTGTTGATGGTCTTTTCTCTCCAGTAACCTGCAAAAGCAAGAGATGAACCTTAGCAGTCAGCTGGCAATAGTCTGAGTCCCTGCTACAACTTGTTAGCAAAGTGGGAGAGGAGGGGTAGGGGAGGGCAGGAGCCCTGGGGAGCCTCCAGGAGCATTTCACAAACTGCTGGTGGGTGCCTGAGCCCATCCCAGGTGCCTCCTCCCAGCCCAGCTCACAGTTTGGGTTCACCCCTTGCTGCTCCAATGGTCCCTGCTCCAAAGTTGGAACTTTCCAGATTCTCATCCTCTGTCACACCTCCATCCCCATCTTCCTGGCATCACAAGCTCACTTCCACCTTGAGCCTCTTCTGGGAACTCTCCAAACAACCTCCTCTCCAGCCAGATTCCTTTAGCAGTCCAGGAATTTTTCCAAACTTGGCTTCCAGATGGTTTCTTAGCTCCAGCCCATTAACCTCAGTTTGGAAGCTGCTCCTCAGCCTCCCCACTCCCCTGGGAGGAGAGTCACCAGCACTGACCAGGCAGCACCAGTGTCATGTCTGCCACCACACTGTGGCCATCCCAAATTTGTTCCACCCTAACAGGTTTGTAAACCATATCCAGGAAAGATATCCAGGAATTAAACTCTTTTAATGTCCTGGATGAAAGGTTTTGCATGCACTGCCCACTCCCTGCTCACAACCAGTCTGAGCAGCTGTACCCACCCTTGGTGCCCTGGGGGAGGCTGAACCAAGGGAGGAGGACATGGGCAACTCTAGTTGAGCTTTGTAGCTGCTCAATACAAGATGTTTCCATCGAGCTGGGGAAGAAAACAGCAAGAATGGGACCAGAGGTGCTTCCAGTGAGGGTAAAGCTGCAAGATCCCATGGCTGAGCCTCCGCTGAGATACCCAGGGCAGCATGTGGAACATAGAATCATAGAATCATAAAACCCTTTGCTGCCAGTTCTCTGCATCCTCGAGGGCAAACAAGGCACCAGCTCCAGCACCAAGTGCCTGACTTCATCAGCCCCTGAGCTCCCAGGGCTGTGGGCTAACTGTGTCACCTAGCAAGTTGCCCAGCCTGGCACTCGGAGGTCAAAAAACCAAACGCAAACAAATTAAAAAGATAAAAAAGTATCAATCAACACAGGTCTAGACATGAAACCCTTGTGAAACCCATGCCTCCTGAAGAAAAAGAGGGCTTTTTTCTCCTGATGGGTTTGCTGATGGGATGATGGGCAGGGGACCACCGGGAGGTGGGGATGGAGCTGGCAGTGAGGGGAGGGCAGCACTGTGCCTGCTCAGCAGCTCCTGCCTGGGCAGCAGGTCCAGTCTCAGCCCAGTGACATTTGTCAGACAGACTGGTAGTGAATGAGCAGAAAGACACCCAAGAAACCAAACAACCCAAAAAACCCCACAAACCCCCCCCCCTCAAAAAAAGCAGCATTTGATTCAAAATTGCTTGATTGAGCTTGAATGGGAGGCATGGAGGTGAAAGGCTCCAGCACACTAGGAGGAAAAAAAATGCATGAGAAGGCTTCAGCCCCTTAGCAATGAGCTGCACTAACTGGAACCCTGTCTGGAACCCACAGTCTGGAACTCTTCTCTTGGCCAGTGACCAAGAGAAGGAGGCAGAAGAGGCACACCAAAGCCAGGCTGAGGGTTTTAGAAGGTCCTACATAGGTGGCAGCAAGGAGTAAATGGGACTGATGGAAAACAGAGGCTGCCTGAAAAGCTGCCTGGAGGTGGCAACTCCCAGGAAGCAGCAGAGCAGATCAGATCAGGACTTTTCCTGAGCTTCCTGGTGTTTACCAGGCATGATGCAGCATGGGATGAAACAACAGCCCAGCCTTGGACTGCAGAAGATGCTTCAGCAAGCTAAGCCATGTTCACAGTTAAAGGCAAGCACTTGTGTCTCCCAATGTGGTCTAAGCAAAGACTGGTGCAGCAGGATGAAGTGCATGGCCAGGAGCCTTGGCATGGATCTGCTCTGGAGAGGCTGCAGAAGGCCCGTTCAACACCAGACATGGAGTAGGGCAACTCACTGGTGACAGATGTTTGCCCATAAACTGATGCCTTGGTGCCACCTTGGATGTTGAACCCATGAAGAGCAGGAACCTCATGGACACCATGATTTTAATAACTATCAAGAGAGATAGCTGATCGAGCTAGAAACTCTGCAGTAAGCACCTCTCCCCCCCATGCATGCACACTCTCCCTGAAGCAATGAAGCAGGGAAATGCATCACTGAGGCTGGGAGACACCCTAAAATCATAAGCTCCCAGACTCAGAGGACCTGCTGGTCCTGAACTGCCTGCTGGCATCACTTTAGCATCTGACCTTTTTGGTCAATAGATTAAATTCTGCTTGTTAGACCTTGACTTGGTGACTTGTTGCATAAAAGCCCTTAGTGGCCATATGAAAAATGACCAATGGATGAACGCAGCAGCTCTGTAGACAGACAAAGCAAAAACAGTAACTTGTGGGCCACAACATGGTTCTGCTGCTTTCTCCATGCTTATTGTCCCCTTCCTCCATCAAACACACCACTCCAGTTCCACCTGTCTAGCTAGGTAGTTTACAGGGTAGAAAAATAAGGGGGTGGGTCTTTAGGATTGGGAAAAACTCTATTCCCTGCAAGGTGTCAGAATTTGGACATCTCCACATTCTTCCTACCCCCACAGGCATCAGTGACTTAGTGAGAACAGAAGATCCAACCCCAGAGCTGTGTCCTCCCAGTGACTCCTGTGGCCCCAGCCAGCTGGGAGGAAATCTAGGGGATGTGGGAAGAGGCAGAGAGAGAACCGGGTGAGGAACTTAGCTGAAACTCTTTTTTTTTTTTTTTTTTTTTTTTTTTCTGACATGAAAGGCTTCAGCTCCCAGGTAATTGCCTGGAGCTGGTGACTTGGACTCCAGAAGATGACAGGCTATGGGGTCCATGGGCACAGCCTGTCCCAAATGTGGAACACTGGAGTTTGAGAAACCCCATCTATTTGCAGTCACTTCTATCCCTTCTTTTTAGTTTCATCCCACTGAAGCTGCTTTTGCACCCATGTGGGCACTTTGCACTCTGACCTGATCTGAAGTAAAAGCTCTGGAGTAAAAGCTGAAAACCTGCAGTATTGATGAGAATACATTGCCTGGATTTCCATGAAAAGGGAAAGGTTTCTCCTAAGTCTGAATGTTTCCTCCTTTTCTAGTCTGCACTGCTTGCTGATCTGGTTATACATTCAAACCCTGTCACGACACAAGGTTAACAATATCACTGCTTCTGGTGCACCTTCCAAGAGGTTTGCCATGGAAGGCTTTAAAAAAAGTCCCCCAGGGAGCCCAGTGACTGACTTGCAGGCAGGGAGAGCCACTGGTGGAGAGGCACCAACCTTTTGATTGCTGTACCCTGCTCTCAGTAACCAACCAACAGGACTGGGGGAACACAGCCCATGTTGCTTGCTTGCTGGTGCATTTTGAAAAAGATGGGCAGCAATCAGTAAGTTCCCAAAAGCTTCAAATACCCTTGGGTGTCTGGATGCTGTGCCCATCAGTTGTTGGGCTGGCTGCAGAAGCAGACTCTATGCCACTAAGATGCTGCTGACAATTTAAAACACTAGCTGGGAAAACTAAAAGGCAGCAGGTTCTTCCTCTTTTAACTTTTGTTTTTCTGTTTGCTTTTTTTTTTTGTTCCCCTCTCCCTTGCAAACCACATCCAGTAAGCTCAGTGAAATCCCACCCTGCATCAGTTTCTTTCCCTGTTTTAGTTTCCTCCACCTGCCACCAGAAACCTAACTTTGCACCCAAGCATCTGCAGAACCTTAGTCATGAACCTGAGAGGAAACTTTAGCTTGATGCACCTGGCAAACCCTGGAAAGAAAAGCCCAACTCTCCTTGCCAAACTTTCTGTCTGCGTGCTGCACCTCACCCTGCCTTGGAAAAAATCTCCCCATCCATGGGAAAGTCTCTCACTATATATACAGATTTTAAAAGAAAAGATAAAAAGACCAAAAGTCTGCTCTATTTAGCCCAATTTATCCCTGGCTGCCAAGTATCATCTGTTTTTTTCTGGCCGTTTGTTCCAATGGGAGCAACTGCACGTCACATACCTTGTAATGTGACTCTGTCTCCTCTTCCTGAGTAGAGCTGGAGGGAGATGGCGTAGCTGACTTACTTCCTGGGGGTGATGGGGACCCATGGGTGACACTGCTCCTTATCCCCATCTGAGAGATAAGCTGTGACTGGCTGAGAGCACTCATGGGGCCGGCCAGCATCCCGGGACGGCTGAGCAGGGGCACTTGGCGGTTGGACTCATAGGATGTGGCATCCGAGTGGACCATCTCCTGGATCTGGGTTAGGAGAACAGCACTTGGTCATTTTCAAAAACAAAAGGTATGTATGTGTTTCTTTATTTCTCATACTGTCAAATCACTTTCTGGTGAGCTCTTATAACCTGATTTAAAATTCTTTGACGCAGCTGGGAAAGTCTTCCTTGTGTCCCCTTCCAAACAAGCCAAGAGCAAGAAACGAGTGCCATGCACCAGGGGCTCTGCTCCTGCCATCACCCTGCCCATGGGCACTCCAGAGAGGTTCCAGGTTGGGTTTGTGCACAGGTCTCTGTGTCCAGGAGTAGCCCCTGCTTGTCTCAGGGACCAGTGGTGTCTGGCACCTACCAGAGCTCTGAAAGAAAAGGTCAGAAATGAGACGTTTTTGGCCAAATGACTGGGAGGAGAAAGGCTGTTTCAATGTCCCAGGTAGTTCTGGGGCCCAGCCCTGCTACTGCAGACCTGAGGCCATCACATAGCACTGGGACATATGCCAAGGTGCTTGGGGACACCCATCCCTGGTACCTCAGTGATGCAGGCTCAAGATGAGGCTGTAGATACCAAACATGCTCCTGAGCAATGCTCGGTGTTGACATTTAGTAACTGTGTAGAGGTAAAAACAGCTGCATGCATGAGGGTACCACAACCAACCCTCCTGCCTGGATGTGCAGATGCTGGGTCAGTGGTGCTACTGGAGTGCTAGGAGTAGTAAGCACAAAATCAGTCAGTGGAAGCCCCAGGTCCCTAGTCCCACCAAGTCACTCTGCCCAAAGCTGTGACATTACCACCAGGCCAGATGTCCCTGAGCCCCAGAGACAGCCAGAACCACAGCCAGAACCCAGAGACAGACCCAGTGTGTGAGGATAAGCACTGCTGCCATGCATGGCCACCACCTCATTACAACTCCTCCAGGAGATGACTTCTGATTTTCAATATTCAGAATCACAGAATCATTCTGGTGGGAAAAGACCTTTCAGATCACTGAGTCCAGCCACTAACCTAACTCTGCCAAGCCCAGTGCTAAGCCAAATTCCTAAGCACTCATGTTGTAATCACTTCTGATCTCACTTGAAATGATCGTAGCAGAAAGAAAAGTCCAGACTTTTGTGGGCTGTTTAAATTTCCCAGGGAGGGAAGGAAGCAGAAGCACTGTGTATCTGTGCATGTGTAAAGAGATGAGGGTGGCAGCTGATGATGAAATTGTCCCCAGAAATAGTTTCCTGATGCCTACTTCTCTGTTCTCGTAACTTGAGAGTGAAAGGACATCTGATGGACCTCAAAGGTGACCAATCACCCCCAAGTGCAGGGACACATGGACATGTCCCATGACTCTGGCCCAGGTGGTGCCTCCTGAGGCTGCTGAGCCCAACAGCCTTGAAAAAATCAGGAGAAAAATGAAACGTATCTATGGTGTTAATAAGAAATGTCAAATAGTACATTAGACAAACTAAAAATACCTCGTGGAGCACATATCCACCTGTGGCATGGCATAAACCAATGGTCAAGTGGTTGGGTCAGGCAGGAGCAGAAACAACCCCCCTATCCTGGCCAAGAAGGAAAGATGGGATGGGATGGGATGGGATGGGATGGGATGGGATGGGATGAGATGAGATGAGATGAGATGAGATGAGATGAGATGAGATGAGATGAGACAGGGACAAACCTGGCCACCTTGTAGGTGTCTGGAAGGTTTTGGGGCTGCCCTGCTCTCTGCTGAGCCAAGACCCCATTACCAGTTTGTTCCATTTTCCCAGAAAATCCCATTTTCTGCCCCATGGGCAAAGCACAGCCTCATCCAGCCAGAGGGAGAGAGGGCAAACCCTGCCTGAAACATTTTCCAGACTTTTTCCCTTTTATATTAATCTGATTAATATTACCATGAGTTTAAAGACCCAGGCTTTATTTGTTAACAATCTTCATCCTTGATAAGCTCATCGAGGTGTGATTGCTCACTCCCTGGGCAGACTTGCCACCTCCATTAGCAGCATTCACTGAAAGAACCCCAGGGAAGACCTGCAAAGGGTTCAGGAGGCTTCAGAGGAAACAAAACCAAATGTAAAACCAGCTTTCCTCCTGCAGGTTGGGAATCAAGAGCTTTACAAAGCACCTGGCAGCACATTCTGCTCTCCATCAGAATCTCCATCAGCACAAGATTGTGTGTCAGGGGACCAAATTTTCCTAGATCTGCACTTTTTCTGTATTAATGGCAAAGTACATGGATTTAATTCAGAGAAGGAAAATAATCTGAATTTTAACAGCACAAGGAGCCTGACTGAGGCTGACTTAGGGACCAGGCTGAACTGATGCCCTGATGCCTTTGGAGGTTGCAAGGAAACATCAGTGTACAGAGGCAGCAGGGCTGGCTTCATTCCATTGTGGGGCAGAGAAAAACTGACTGCTGCCTGAACGTGGCAGGTTTTCTGTGCCTTTATAAACTGCTTTATTGCAGAGGACTGGCCTTTTGCCACACTGGGAAATCTTGTCCATAAAGGCATCGAGGATGTGCCTGCTGTGGCCAGTAAAGATGAGGCTGGACCACTAGGCAGCATCAGAGATACAAAAATCTTTTTGCACCATCTGATGCAAAGAATTTTAGCATTTTTCAATCCAATATGCAAACACTGTAGGAATGGTCATGGGTGAGAGGCAGCGATGGGAGCCTGCAAGGTGTGTAGAGAGGGCAGCATCCCTCTGCTGCAGGAGCAGCAAGTTCCTTCCCAAACTCCAGTGCAAAAGGTACATTTGTCTTGGATTTTGTCAGTTTAATCCAGAAGGTTGGAGAAGATCTGCCAGCTGCTGAAGAAAGAGAATAGTTTATTGTCCTTATTTTAGATTTTAATGCCGAAAAAGTTTAGGAGGTGGGTGGTTTAGAAATGGGGAAGGCTGTGAAATGTGGTTGAAAAATTTTAAAATTTAAAGTAGCTGGTTCACATTTGCAGCCATGGCAGTCTCTTGGGTAAACACCGTATTAAGACAATTTGTTTGGAAACTTTTATTATGTGGCCAATAGGCCACAACAGCTCTGTTTATCCATTAAATATGTAATCATACACTTTATTCTTTACAGTGCATGTTATTTATGCATCAGAGCAGAACAAGTCCAGGAGTGCAATTATGGATATGGGACACGTGCTGGAAATGCTTATAGAAATCTGTAGGAAAAAACCAGAAAGCTGAGCCCAGGCTGACAGAAGCCATGCAGAGACCTCCTGCTGACAGCAACCCAACCACAGCCCTCTCTTAAAAAGTGGAGATCCCTTTTCCTGGGACATCTCCTTCCTCACGGCTGTCTTAGCCCAGAAGACTTCTCCCAAGCAGCTGTTTCTTTATATGATTAAACCCTGGTGTTTTTACTTAAAACCTTTGTTGAATATTGCTGGTTCTGTCCCTTTCTCCCCCTCTCCCAGATCTCCATCTCCTTCCACCCTGGCCAGGAGGTTCTGCAGAAGGACACATGTGACTACGCTCCCCATGTGAGACCCTGCTTTCTGGAGGAGTAGAATCTGACCCCACCACTTACCACTCATTAAGTTTCTCTTCAGGATTGTTTTTTTTTTTTTAATTATTATTATTTTTTTATTTTATAAAAAATACAGTTTTGGAACAAGATGCCAGGCTGCCACCTCCCCCTGACTCCCACTGTCCCATGGACCAGAGTGAACGAGTGGTGGAAAAACCATTTGTGTTCTCCAGATGTAAAAATTATGGGATCAAAACGAAGGTGAGAGGCTTGTGTGCAGCCCCAGCACTTCCCCATGGGCTTAAGGGTGGTGATGGCCTTTGCTGGGGCTGGGGAAAGGGTCAGTCCTGCCTTCTGCTGCAAGATCCTACAGACACTGAGCTATCTTGTTGGGCACCCAAAGTGAGATGATTTCCCATCTGTGCCCCCAAAGAAAGACCCAAGGAAAGAGAGACCCAGGAGAAGGATTCAGAGATACTCCCCTGCAGCAAACAGCCTAACTAGGCAAGTAAATCATGAACGAAATTGCAATGAGGCAAACCAAAGTGAGGATGTAATGTTCCTTCTGCAAAAACAAACCCTCTTCTCCCATGGCACTCAGGTCCTGAGAGATGCAAGCCCTGGGGATGTAACCCCTGGGGGATACAATCCCTGCCAGGGGGTCCCTGGGGCTGCATCCCTCCACAGAGCACCCAACATCTCTGCTGAGCCCAATGGGAGCCCACACCTACTTAAACAACCCCCCCTGCCAATGTGATCAGCAGGAGAAGCTGCTCCAAGAGCCAGGTCAGGTCCTGTCTCCGTTCTGAGCATTCAGAGCTTGCTCCAAGGTGCTGCAAAAGGCTCAGGACATGTTTGCAGCCTCTGCTGCAAGGCTGTTTTGCATCTCAGAGGAAACATGAGTGAAATGTGATGTAGTCATAGCTAAGGTAATTAAGTGCATCTTACTTAGCAGATTCCCACAGGCTGTGCTAACTCGAAGAAAGCTTTTTTTTCCCCACAATGTTTCATTTTAAAAAAAATGAACATGTATATCAGACCTATAAATGCTCTAGTTAATCCTAAAGAGAAGAGAAAAGCGTGCTGACAGATGGGTACATGCTCCATGCTCCTTGTTTCTAGGGAGCAGGGTAACCCAGCACGAGTGACAAAGTGCCATGAGGAAGGGACTGACTAGGGACGGGGGTGCTCTGAAAGCCAAGAGAATGTTTCCAGACATGCCAAGTGGAGCTTCAAGTAAACAATTCCCCCAAATCAGTATGAAAATGGCAGCTCTTTCCAGCAATAGAGGTGATGGCACCAGAAGAAGAGCTGAGGCAGGTGCCTGCTGGGTGGTTGCTGCTGTTCAGTGTCCTCTCCTGCAAAACCCTGCTTGAGGCAACCCCATAACCACCTTCTGCCTTCATTTTGCATGGGATTTTTGTCCTCCTGCTTTCCTTGGTCCTGGCCACACCTTGAAGATATCACCATGTTTTGGTGACAAGAAGTCCAGATTCAGAGGCTCCGTGTTATTGCCCCCACGCCATGTTTTGCCCCTGCTGCACACGTGGCTGCAATACTGGGTGGGATCTGTGCTGAAGCACTCATGGATGTGCAGGAAAGGAAGAAACCAACTGTCCTGGGTTCCATCCCCAGCAGTGTGACCAGCAGGGAGGGGAATCCCTCTCTCCCCATCTGAGGAGACCTTTCTGCAGTGCTAGGTCCAGTTTTGGAGTCCCCAGCCCAAGAGGGATATGGGGCTGTTGGAGCGAGTCCAGAGAAGGCCGTGGAGATAATCTGAGGGCTGGAGCACCTGTCCTGTAGGGAAAAGCTGAGAAAGTTCAGCCAGGAGAAAAGAAGGTTCCAGGTAGATCTTATCACGGCCTTTCAGTACTTAAAGAGGGCCTGTAAGGAGGACAGGGACAAACTTTTTACCAGGACCTGCAGTGATAGGACAAGAGGCGATGGGTTTAAACTGAGAGGAGATTCAGACCAGATGGAAGAAATGTTTTACAGTGAGGGTGGTGAGACACTGGCCCAGGTTATCCAGAGAGGTAGTACAAGCCCCAGCCCTCGAACCATTCAAGGTCAGCTGGGACAAGGCTCTGAAAAACCTTATTTAGTTGAAGATGTTGAACCTCCCCTAGCTGAAGGTCTAGTTGAATCCTCCTGCTCGCTGCACGGAGGTTGGAATGGATGACCTTTAAAAATCCCTTCCCACTCAAACCATTCCACAATCCTATGACTGCTCCCAGGTGGATTCACCAGCTGGGCTGAGCAGAAGTCCTGGAGCCTTCCCTGGTGAGGGGAACAGCTACTGGCTACTCCAGGAGTGGCACAGTTTACCTCTCGTTGGGTTTCCTCCCAAGAAGAAGCCATTACCATCACAATCAATGAGGGAGAGACACTTTCTGCTGAACAGCTCTGAAGCAAAATTTTCCTAGCAGGTTTTTCCTGAAGTTTAAATGCAAATGCCTCACCACGGCTGGAATGCTTACAGATGATTTAGTCACAAAAAAAAAAAAAAAAAAAAAAAAAAAAAAAAAAAAAAAGCAAGAGGAGGAGAGAGAGAGAAGCTGATAAGAAAATATATCCCAATTACCACCCCTCCTCTTCCCGATTTGTAACTGCTCCTAATAAACTTTCATGGTCTGTGTAAAATGCTTTAGTGCAGTGACAAATTTCTGCTGGAATTTGAGATGTCTTGTTCAGAGTAATAGTGATCTCACACAGGTGCCCAGCTGCTATTGTAAAATCAGTAAGCATTTAATTGAAACAAATGACTATAATAATAGTACATTATCCCTGCAGGCTCATAGCCATAACAGTTTTAATTATTGAGTTAAGAGTCAAACTAATTTATCCTTTAAAGTAACAGCCATGTCTTTGGTTCCACTGATCATCCTATTATGAACACAAGGGGAGCAGGAGGAAAGGATTTAAAAAGAAAAACATTTATTTTTGCATGGGTGGGGGGGCATTTGGCATATGGCAGAGGCTTTCTACACGCAGTGGAGCTCCCAGCCATAGTTGGGACTCGTCGAGACTCCTCCCTGGATGCTGCTGGTCCCCAGAGGGATTCAGCAACCCCCTGCCAGGTGCCAGGGACCCAGCTGCCATGGTGTGGCTTTGCTGGCAGCAGCACGGGATCCCATGGGAACTGGTGGTACTGGCTCTTGATGCGTGGCAATTGTGGGCAACTATATTAAAATTGCAGGTTTTCTTCATCAAACACTGTGGGGGGGAAAAAAAGGAAGTTTTATAGCCTTGACTTTGCAAACATGAGCTGAAGGAGCATCTCTAACTTCAGAGACAGGCAGCAAAGAAAGAATCACAGAATCCCAGACTGGTTTGGATTGGAGGGACCTAAGTCCAACCCCCCTGTCATGGGCAGGGACACCTCTCACTGGTCCAGGTTGCTCCAAGTCCCATCCAACCTGGCCTGAAACACTGCCAGGGATGGGGCAACCACAGGTTCTCTGGGCAACATGACACAAAGAGTATTTCTGACAGCCAGAGGTGCCCCAGGGCAGGTCTGAAGGCACAGCCTCTGAGCTTTCTTACTTTGTGGTGGTGACAGGGGAAGTGACACATGGCTGCAAGCCACAGGAACCATGGGAGGGGGGATGGAGAGGGACAGAGCTGGGGTAGCTGTGGGGAAGCAGAGGAGGCCAGGAGCTGTGCTGCCCACCCTTCCTGCCCCTTGAGATGCAAAGCTTGCCCAGGAATGTGGATTGACTGCTGCATGGCCCAGGGGTAATCCTGGGAACAAGCCCACTATGGGATCTGCAAGGCCAAGCCCCCCCCAGCCAGCCCTGGAGCTCTGCAGCCCATTACCTGCCAGACCCAAGGGGGTCTCACAGAGAACCCTCATCCAGGTTGGAAAGGACCTCTGAGATCATCAAGTACAACCCTTGATCCACTCCCACTGTGGTTACCAGACCATGGCACTGAGTGGCCCCATCTTAAAAACCTCCAGGGATGGAGAATCTGCCACATCCCTGGGCACCCCATTCCAATGCCATTCCTCACCAAAGGACTTGCAGACCATAACCAAACCCAAAGCAGGGAGCAGTTCTCTGCACTCTCTCCAAGCTTCCCACCTTGGTCATTCCTCCAGATGCTTTTTGGGCTTCTCTCCACCAGCCATCAGAGAAGCACAGCTTTGCCCTGCATCTCCCAGCCCTTTGCCAGACCCACCACCTCTAGGGAGGAGTCCTCATCCTGAAAGATTTTTTTTTTTGCAGGTGGGACAATCCTGGATGTCCAAATGCAGATTCATGACTGGGATCAGTTTAGGGTAGAGATCAGTAGGCCATGCTAAAAGCTCTTCATCTCTGTCTTGCCTACTCACTGTGTCACCTACAAACCTCACTGGCAATTATTTAATGATTTCTTTGGCAAAAATATGACACACTCTGGGAAGACAGAGTGACAAGCGACCCACCAAACCCGGGTAACATTGATTTTGTGTTGTTCAACTTTCTCAAGGCACTTTGTGCTTCCAAGTCAAATGTCTTGCAGATGTCTAAGTATATTATGTTAACACTGTTACCTTTATCACCCAAACCTGTAATCTCATCAAATAAGATATCAAGTTAGTTTGACAAGATTTATTTTTCATCAGCCCATGTTGATTGGCATTAATTATATTACCTTCCCTTAATTCTTTATTAATTGAGGCCTGGATCTGCCACTCAATTATTTTGCTGAGGATTGATGACAGACTGACAGGTCTGTAATTACCTGGGCTGTTCTGTTTCCCTTTTTAAATATTTGCACATTAGCTCTTTTCTAGTCCTCCAGAGCCTCCTCAGTGTTCCAAGAATTACTAAATACCAGCATTAGCAGTACTGAGAGCTCCTCGGTCAGTTATTTCATGCAGACAAGGCAGCTCAGACTGATGACTTAAAGAGGATTTGAGGAATATGTGAGGAAAGAAAGTTTCGCCGTCTGCTTTAAATGCTGCATAATTTGAAATCCTGACCTTTCTAATGAATATTGGCAGTTTCAACTGCAATGTATTGAAACATGAAGCTTCACCCTAGAGCCACAGAGCTGACCTCAGACGATGCTCCCATGGCCTCTCCCAGTTCCACTGTGTTTGTCTCCACATCCATGGGGTTGTTTTGTTGTTTGGGTGCTTTTTTTTTTTTTAATTGTTTTGGTTTCTTTTTTTTCATTTGCTCCTGATATACCTAAATGCTCCAGGTCTTTTCCAGCCCGCATGTTTTTTCCCCCCTAAGGAGAAGCTTCCAGCAGCTCTGAGTTCCTGGTGGGCAGGGGGAGGGCTTGGGAAAGCATCTGCCCACCAAGCTGAATTCTGCTCTCTGGCAGGCTGTGATCTTGTGTTAGGATATTTTGCTGTTATTGGGGAAAGAAAGAATCCTCCCAACACAATTAACACTTCACCAGGAAGATGAAGCATTTTAACTCCTGGGTGTGAAGGTTGATGTACAAGGGGATGGAGGCTCTTCTTGGCCAACAGGAAAGACTTCTGCTCAACACTCTGATCACTCCCAGGGCTGGAAGGGCACAGCCTAAAGGAGCAGAGCAACTTGGTATGGCATGAATGGAATCTTGTTATTTTCCTGCCATCTAACCCCCCACCATAGTCACCTGCCAACCAAAGAATTCTTGAGGACTTGTACAGCAGAGATGTCCACCAGTGTCCCAAATCCAGCCAATCCCACCCCCAGGGAGTGCCAGTGAGGTCAAAGTCCTGGTTCAATGGTGTGCTTCCTTCTCTCTCTCTGGGGCTAGTGGAGTTATTATTCTACAGATTGCAAAAAGGTTTTGATTTTAAAGCACCTTCAGATGTCAAAAGCCAAACCCAAGGTAGCTGGACCTCTACCTCAGCACTACTGCAGACCTGCACCCCTGGCTGGGATGCCACTTCTTAAGAAGATCAAACTACTGTAGAGTCTTGGCCCATCCTGGGTCCCCAGTCTCACCAGCTGTGTGACAATGGAGAAACAACACAGCTGAGACCTGGACTGCACGTCGGATATTTCCTGTAGCTGACCTCCTGCAAACCTCCCTCACCTGCACTATGGAGATCCTAGAGCTGACCTGGGCTTCCTTCATGCTCCTGAGCTGCTTTGTCACTAGTGAATGCTCTCCATCAGTGTCACACAGTGTCCCTTTGACTTGAGGGAAGGAGAAACCCTGCATTGGATGGGCTTGGGAATAACTCAAGAAGATGGATACTGCAGGAGAACTGCAGGAGCAGCCTCAGCTGGTGACAGACAGCTCCCAGGCACAAGGAGCCCAGAGTTCTCCCCTCCCATAAAAGTTCTTCTGAGGTGGGTTCCCATCAGTCCCACTCCCTTCACTGCAGGGCAAATGTGCTGCCCTGGGACTGGCCAGGTGGGGGGGGTCTAAACCTCCATCCCCAAATCATCCCTCACTGCCCAAGAAAGGCACCACGGTTTGACTTGGGTACACAAAACAGCCTCATTCCTCTCCACTAACTTTTTTTTTACAGGTATTTGGCCTCTTCACCAGGGGCAGCAAAAGTCTTAGAAGAAGCCAAAGAAGAAAGCAAAGCAACCACTCTGTCTATTCTCTTGGGAGCAGGAGAAGGCCATCACACGTCCGTCTCCAAACTTGCTCTCCTGAGGTCAGGGATGAGCAAAATGGTCCAGCAAAATGGAAGCAGAGTCCTGGACTGTGCATCTGTCTGGAGCTGGAGGGACTGCCCCTGGCCACGGGGAAGCTGCCAGGCTGCGTGTGCTCCATTGGTGCTCCTGCAGCTCTCAGCTGAGGAACACTCTGTAAATAATGTATTCAATAATTTTTTTTTTTTTTTTTTAGTACATTATTTTACAGAGAGAGAACAAGCCTGATAACTCAGTGAACATGTTTGCAAATAATCCATTCCATTAATTTCCAGCATGTTTTCTGAATACATTATTTAGCAATTTTGTACAATCCCTTTGTAGGCAATTGCTGCTTATCCAGGCATAACACCAACACGTCTCAAAAATTGGGTCCAGAACTCCCCTGGATCAGACAGGTAATTAAACAACCCAACACTCTGAGACCCCCCCTGCCAACACATGGAGGGGTATAAACTTAATAAAATTGTCACATCCCTTGGTGGGTGTTGGCAAGAGAAGGAAAGCCAGGGAGAACCAGCTTGGGAGGGCAAAGAAGAGAAGGGGGTAGGTGAGGAATACCTGTAGGGATAGATGTGAGAGGACTGGGGGCTCAGATTGTCCTGGGGGCAGGAAGGGTCTGCATTGGGCCTGAAGATCTCCTCAAACAATTTTCTGCTCCAGATTTCTGTCTCTGCACTGGAGATGGATGGAAGAGCAGACAAACTGTCTCGGGGAGTATTTTGGTTGCACTGTATGGGTCTGATGGTGAAGCAAAGCTACCCCCAGGGGACAGAAGGGGAAAAAACCCTCCAGCACGAGAGCAGGTTTTATTTAATTTTTGCCTTTTGTTTTTTAATCTCAAGGATATTGGTGGGGAGATGGAGTCAGGAGCCAGAGTTGAAACAGTCCATGAAAATTACTATCTCCACAGTGGGACTCGCTGTCTGCTTCCCAGGGCTGGGATGACAGTGCAGACATTATGTGGGGCTACAGGGGGCCCAAGGTTCCCCATGAACATGGCTCTGATCCTGAGCTGTTCACCCCAGGGAACCATCACCTGCCCAGCCAAGCCATCCTGAAGGTCAAAGAGAGGATCTGAGACAGGCAAATGGATTCCTGAGAAGCAGGGATATGGTTCCAAGCACCAGGGGGAGTTGAGAAGTCCTTGATTTCTTAGCAACAACTAAACACATCAGTATATTAGCAATGTCCTTCTCATATCAAATCCCATACTAAATCCAAACCAAAACACTCTCTCAGCTAAGAAGAAAATTAGCTCTATCCTGGCTAAAAGCAGGACACCCAGCCAGCTCACCTACAACTCTACACCCCGCTCATCCATCCACCATTCCACCCATCAGCTGGACCTGAAGCCACCTTGGGCCCATCCTCTCCTCTGGTACTTCTTGGCCCCTGCCTGTCAGCTCCTGCAGTTTATTGATGCCTCTCTGCACAGTCCAGCTCGCTTTGGTTTATATCTCTCCTGGTTCTTCTCAGATATTGCACTCTCATAAAGCAATAGACTTAGAAGTAATGTCAGGCCTTCGGGTTTTATTACATGGAGCATTAAAAAAAGAAGGGGGGAAAAAAAAAAAAAAAAGAAGATGTAATTTTAGAGCACAACAGGAAAATGTGAAGACTGCACAGGAAAATCATCCCTGTGGGATTAAACTCTATGAATTAATACCAAAAAGCACTTTTTGATTGCAAAGTTTTACAGCCTGCTTTTTAAGAACTAGAAGAAATGCCTGTGGTATCAGGAAGAGTTGAGTCCCTCAGTGTTGATGCCACATCTGCACACAAACCACATCACTTCTCTTGCACATCTGCAGTGAGCTGCCCCCTCTTTGCCCCCCTCCCCAGCATCCCCCCGTAGTCAGGTATCATTTGGATCATTGTGTTAGTTTGTAATAAGTGTTCCATAAGAGTCTCCTATTACTGGGAACACAAGCATCCAGGGGTGAAGGATAGTTCTGGGGCCCGAATATTTGCGGGGAAACTGAGTTTCAAAACCCAGCTCTGCCAAAGCAATCTGAGACAGGAACTGCACTGAGGAGCTGGAGAGTGTCCAGAGAAGGGTAATGGAGCTGGGGAAGGGTCTGGAGCACAGGTCTGACCAGGAGGGGCTGAGGGGTCTGGGGGTGTTCAGCCTGGAGCAGAGGAGGCTGAGGGGAGACCTTCTGGATCTCTGCAACTACCTGAGAGGAGGTTGGAGCCAGGGGGGTGTCAGTCTCTTCTCCCATCTCATCAGTGATAGGAGAAGAGGAAATGGTCCCGAGTTGTGCCAGGGGAGGTTAGATTGGATATGAGGAACCATTTGTTCCCTGAAAGGGTTGTCAGGCCCTGGCCCAGGCTGCCCAGGGCAGTGGTGGAAGGAGTCCCAATCTCTGGAGGTCTTTTCAATTCTGTGTAGATGTGGTGCTGAGTGAGGGACACGGGCTAGTGGTGGCCTTGGATGTGCTGGGTTAACAGTTGGACTTGATGATCTCTAAAGTCTTTTCCAACCAAAAAATATCTGATTCTATTTCCTGCATGGCAGCTCCCTGTCAGCAAGGTGATGAACAGGCCATGTGCCACTGTGCAGAGGGGCACCTCCAAGAGCTTCAGGGTATGCCATGACTGCTGCATCATGCCCCATTAACAGAAGGCAACATCTATTACCTTCTCAACTTTAACTACAGCAAATGATGAACACTTTTACAATAGGTGCAAAAAGACCAAATTACTATGTCTGCACAAAACTAATTGCAGAAGGGAATAGAAGAGAAACTCAAGCAGCAAATCCTGCCACAGGATCCAGATGCTGTAACTTCTGCTCTGACTCTGAGCAAGGACAAACCCTTCTCATTTATTTGATGTCTAATAGAACTGCTAGTCCAACACAAATTATAGAGATATAAAAACCTACCAGAAATGTGGAATGAAAGCCATACAAGTTCAGGAAGTGTTTTCTTAACCTGCCTGCTGTGCTGCCCATTCTGCACAGTATGGGTTATCTGATTTGCTGCAGTGTGGGAAGGAGGACCAGTAAAAGAATATTCAGCCCAGCAGCATCTCTGTCTTGTTGGGCTCCTTCATGACAGATAGCAGACACCTGAGAGATTCCTTTCTTGCCTTCTAACAGCAAGACACTCCATTCCTGGAGGTGCAATATGCCATATTTAATGAGGCTTGGGTCTGCCCAGGATTGGATTGCCACTGTAACAAGTGTTCCTGCTGCCAGCCTTTATTTAATAGATGTATAGCAGAGATTCAGGCCATCAAAACCACTTCCTTCCCTCCCAAACCATGTAACCCCAAGTGGAAAACCGAGTGTAAAGCATGACCCCATTAAAGGTTTGATTTTTTCCACTGGGATTACATGCTGGCACTGGGGTGGTTGATCAATGGAGTCCCGAGGTTCAATCAATAAATGTCAATGACAACATACTGCCTTACAGGGATGCTCTCCATTCATCAACTTAAAGAACTCCACTCACTGCAAAGACAGAGGCACTAAACCAGCAATTAAAGCCTTAGAGGAAGTCTCCAGGCTGCCTCTGACACACTGGTAGCTCCTGAGACAGCCCCACGTTTTCTGTGTTCCCAAGGGAGCCCAGAGAGCTTCCAGCAGTCTCAGGCACCTTACCCTGGGTGCCAAGCTGTTGGATTTGATAGATATGGCAAGACTCAATGGCGAAGGAAAACATTTCAATTAGCCTTTTTTTTTTTTAAAAAAAATGATCGCTATTTTGTCTTACGTGCCACCAAAATATTTTGGGTGATGTGCCATGCTCAGCACAGCATTTGCATTTCCATCTGATCAGACATTAAGGATGCATGCCAAAGCAATGTTTACATTCCAGATCAAATAGCATATCCCAGAGATCTCATTAACCTGTTGACCTGGAATTAAACAAAACCACCTGGAAAGGAAGCATTTCCCTCCACAGTGTGCACCCAAAGACACTTTCAAAGTTCTCCAGCCAAGCTTCAAACACAGGAGGCTTCGTGTAGGTGTAAGGATTTGTGTTCCCTCAAATACTTCCCTGTTTTTTGCTGTCCAGTGAGTTTCAGCAGGTTCAGGTTCCTCAAGATCTCAGACTCTCTCTGTATGTATGGATTGGCTGTACAGCCAAACAGCATGGTAAAGAGTGCCGAGGGGTTGGGGAAGCAGGTGGAGGGGGGAACACAGACAATATTTGCCCTCTAGGGCTTTGCACCTCGTTGGCAGGTACAACTGACAGGGATCTTGGCTGTCTCTGCTCTTGAGGACATCATTTTCCCTTGGATACCACCAGCAGCCATGGGATGAGAAGCAGGAACTCTACAGCCCCAAACAGAGAAAAAAAAACTATTCCTGTTCTGCTCAAAAAAAAGAAAAAACACAGCAACCTCAGCTTGAACTTGGGGGTTTAGACTGTTACTTACATGCATCCTAACTTTTTAAAACAAAACCTTAAAGCTGCTCACAGAAGATGACTGCTAAAATCTTGTGTCACTTCCGCAGACTGGCTTTCCAGGAACAGACAAGATTTTCCAAGGAGACGGAAGCAGATCTGAGAGGACAGGCCTGGGAG
This sequence comes from Florisuga fusca, assembly GCA_038090715.1. Lineage (NCBI taxonomy): Eukaryota > Metazoa > Chordata > Aves > Apodiformes > Trochilidae > Florisuga > Florisuga fusca. Next base: position 12,413,187 of record JAAWXA010000023.1, read on the forward strand.
AAGCTACAGCAGGATTCTGAGATCCAGCCTGGATGGGAGGGATTTGATCTTGTTTGTCTCAGCATCCCCAGCTGGAAATGCAAACAAGTCATTACTGCAGAGCCCAGGCAGGTAAGACACAAATGCTGTGTCATGACGGATGAGATCTGCCAAGATCAACCCATTCCACACCTGCAGACTCCTCTTCCTGAGGTACAGGAGACAAATATATTATCTGGGAAGAAAGGGTTACTTTTCAATCGAAAATTAATGCACTGAGGTCTGAATTAACATGCGGGATAATTAAAACCATCTTTCCAATGAATTTATTATAGGACATACAAAGCTAATTATAAATTCTCTGTTGCTTAATCCCTTGCAGTTTGCTAATGCAGCGTTGAAATCTCTTTGGCCACACTTGTTTAAATTATTCATTAGACACAGCAACAGTTGTGAACTGTAATTTAAATTGGCATCTCATGAATATTCAATTAATACAATAAACACAGGAATGTTTTACTGCACACTCCTCAATAGTTTGTGCTCAAGCTTGTGTTGACACATTTTTATTAACTCTTTAGAAAGGTGTTACCTATTTATGTCACTGATTACAAGGCGAATAAAAAGTGCCACTCATAAATATTTTGTCGTTGTCTTAAGAGAAACACTGTAATTAGGCAAAGCTTCAAAAGTCATCATTAATACTAATAATTAATAATAAAACTAATAATAATTAATACTAAATAATTAATTTCCCCTGGTTTGTCCCTGCACCCATGGGCTGGCACACAGCCAGAACCTGGCACATCGACCCACATGGTGGCTTTGGCATCGCAGCTTTCCAAAGTGTCCTGGCTAAATCCCAGGGTGACACCAGTGGGGTGTCCCCGAGTGATGCTCCACTGGGTACCCCACAGCCCTCAGGGACCACAGCTGAGCTGGTAGCCCTGTCTGCCCCCACCTCCTGCTCTGCTCCCACTGCACAGAAGGCATAAATGTCAAGATAAATAGAGATGTAAATATTTACTCTCTGGTGTCAAGGCTTTGGCCCGCCAAAATTAGGAAATAAAATGCAGCTGGGAATAAAATCCCTACATGTGGTAGCCTGACAGCACTCTGTGATGACTTACAGGCTTTTAATGGGGCTTTTTTAGCAGCAGCACTAAAAAATAATTATCAAGTGGCTGTATAATTTACTGTGGTTTTTCTATTTGAAGAGTAAAGTTTTTCATTTAAAAGCAAGGTCCAGCTCTGAGAAGAGACTGCAAAACCCACGCTGTGGGACTCTGCATCTGCAGCTTTTCAGCAGCACCACATAACTAAGTGGCTTAGTGCAGAAATTAAAATATCCCTGACATCCCCTCCCTCCCACCAGCTGCCATCCTCACACACAGCATTGGTGACGTGAGACTGAAGCTAACAAGAGACTCAGCAGCAGAGATTCAGCATCCCACTGGGCTGCTAAGTCTTACCATGGAGGTCTCAGGGAAACCCCTGGTACTCAAAGGCACCCTCCTGGATGCTGACTTCCCCCCCTCCCCCCCAGATTGAAGCTGTGGGGTGAAAAGCAGCAGCTTGTGCAGCCACTGCTCTATTTCTGGAAAAATACAGATATCTGGGGGGGAAAGCAAACACCCAGCCATAATGTTCTCCTGCACAGGACCTTGCCTGCCTAACCCTGCAGGGATGGGATCTCTGTCCCTTGCCCTGTGGGGCAATCTCATCAGCACAGAGGTGACCACAGAAACCAAAGGCCAAACAGTTGTTCCCAGCAAGGTTTTTGCTGGGATGTTTGCTGCTGGCTGATGTCACCAGCAGCCGCTCTAATGTCACCACCAGCTGCTCTGGGGCTCTTGTGGTGTAACTCCTGAGGGTTCCTCAGCACCTCATAGCTCCAACGGTGCCCACATCAAGTGCCCTGACCCCTTGGCCCCTCCTGGGTGCCATAAGGGATGTTCTTCTGCAGAGCTAATGAATATTTACAAAGTGTTTAATTACAAATGGATCAGCTGAGTGAACAACTTGAAAAAAAGGCAGAAGTTTAATGATACGAGGCTATTATAAAGATAATACTGTGTGGACATGTTTTAATTAGCTTGGGGTCATTTGTAGGACTTTAGACACAGTGTCAAGAAAAGTAACTTCCATAAATCCTTCTCCTGTAGTCATCTATTAGAATTTTCATAACCCTGAAAGGCTTTCACAGCACGTCCAGCACACACCTACAAATGTTTTGTATACATTCCAGTTTTCTGCTATCAGTGGAACTAGTGGACTATTGCACCCATCCATGGCTTCACAGGCAAGACTCTCCTTGCTGAAATCTAACACTCAACATTGAACAGCCTGGTGAAGAGCATTAAGGTAATTTTCTCTGCTCCCTTTTTAACAATACGCTCCCACCTCAGGACTCAACATTTCAGCGTGGCATCAGCTTGTGGCTGTCCAAGTTTTTGTCCATTTTCCACAGGGAAGATGATTACCTCCTCTATTCCTTATTCTTGCACAGGGCAAGAACCACCATGTCCCCCCTGACCCTAGTACTCCTTCCCTGTCCTCCTCAGGGAAAAAAGCTTTGGCCTCTCTAAATCACAGCCTCATCACTAGCACCTCCCCTGCTCCCTTCAGCCTTTTTTCCAGTGAGATGAAGCACACGACTGTTGTGATGCTCTTGTTCCAGAGGAGCTGCCTATGAGACAGCAGAGGGCTGGGAACCCACTTTCCCCTTAAATTAGAAAGTGATATACTGGTGTGAATTGCAATGGTCTTTCAAGAATAATCAGTGCATTTTTGGTTGGTGTTTCTTCAAGCTATTTCTCATGTACTGCAGCTGGCAAACCTTTTCAGCCTTGTGGTAGAGCAGAGATGATCATGACACTTTGTACTGATAATTCCCTTTTTTTTTTGATCCATGAGGAATTTTTTCTGCCACTGTATCAGCTCTGCCAGGACATTAAAAGCCATGCAGCCTCCTATAACCATATCAATTCAGCTCTGACGTGAGTTGGAGAGCTCCAGCCCTCCTGGTGATGTCAATGTGTGATTCAGACAGTTCCCTTTCTGCTCCCAGATCCAGGGCCTGCTCTGAATCTCTGGGGGAAGAGGAGAGTTGGCTCAGTTCCTACAGACTCTGCCACAATTCCCCCAGCCCTGATATTTGCATCCACATAAACTGGAAAATGCCACTTTGAGCTCTTCAGGTTGAAGCATCTTCTCCCCAGTACCATAAGGAACCTCAGTGTTCCTCATATCCATCACCCTCAGATGGGATGGGTGCACATGGCACCAGAGTGTGTCAAGTGATTGATTGGGTGTTAAAAATGTTACTGGCCTCTTCCTCCCACCTACCTATTGTAACCATATGGTCAACTTCCCCCGCAAGACAAACACTGTACAAATGTAAATACAATGGAACATAATTTACAGTTATTGCAAGAACCCCATGCCCGACCCCTCCCAGAGACCTCAGGCTGTAGCCTCAGCTCCACCACCAGGCAGGTGTCCTCCAAGAACAGATGAAGAACAGAGCTCAGCATCACCTTGAGGACACAGGAGCAAAACCATCTGGTTGTAATAACTAAAACCTTTGACCATTCATGGGTAACAGTAAAAAAAGCAACATGAAATTCAGGGGCACTAGGACTTCCAGAGAAGCGTGGTGCTTCTTGGTGAATGGCTTGGATAAATCAGCATGGCTGAATTGCTGCTGACTGCACTGAATTCATTGTACTGTAAATGACTTTTCTACTTTAGTGAGAAAGCAAAGCAAAAGGAAATGAAGCCAACTGTCACTCAGTTCCAATCAGCCATGATGGACCAGGAAATCCTGATTTTCAAAGAGGTCTCAATTAAGTCCCAGATTTTTGAGGCGTAAGACCCGAAGCATAAAATCAAAAGGCAGGATTGATGCAGACTGAAAGTCTTCCTGTGTAGACCTGAAGTTAGTACACAACAGCAGCATGCACAGGCACACACACACAAACCATCCCTTGTTCATGCAAGGAGTTTGCGAATTCCTTTGGAAATTACCCCTCAGATTCTTGGGAAACTCTCATCAGGGAAGCTCTATCAGTCAAGCTCTGTGACTGTGAGAAGCTGGAGAAAAACTGCTTGTAAAAAAAGAAGCCCCACTTGCCAGACCTTGTGCTGTTATTGCACACCAGAGTCCCTTCCACAACCAGCATGAAGGTCCAGATCCATTCTGCCAAATGAGCATCCCCTGGGGCAGCAGGGGACATGCCTACAGCCCTGTGCTGCCTGGCACCCACCTAAGTCAGTAGTGGTGCTGCTCTTACCCCACCATTAACACAATACCCACACTGGGTGCTGCATCTTGGCTGCTATCCCATCAGGAACTGGATACCTGCCCTACAAAACACCAGGCAGAGCCCCAGATGCTGAATCATAAATGAAGGGCATTCAGCACCAGCTGTATCCTGAGTGAGGTGGAGATCTCCAACCCACCTTGCGTATCTCCCTGACACAGTTTTGCAGGTCCCCAGCACAACCAGGACTCCACCAGATCAGCCTTTGCTTTTGTGTGAGGATTAAAAAAACATTTTTCTTTCTGTCTTGGAGTCTATTTGGATTTCATTCTCAAGACAACCCTTGCTTAGATAGTCTGCAGATGCTTTAGAGAACCTATTGATGCTCTACTGTAGATGCTGCAAAGCACCTATTGATGCTCTACTGTACATGCTGTAAAGCATCTCCTGGTCAACAGGCAAGGGTTGAATTTCTTCCAGCAAAGGAGCCACTGAAGAAGAAAGGACCCCCCGCAAGAGGGCAAAGCAGAAAAAGAAGTGCTTGGTTCTCTCCATGAGCTTTTAGGGTCTGAAAAACAATTCTGGCCCCAGGAAGTACCCGCTCAATGCCCAGACTATCTATGAGCTCCAGGGTGTGGGTCATTTCTAGACATTTCTCATGGACCTCTAGACCTTCTATGTCCCTCAGAGAAGCCTGATTGTACCCTCTACTCTGTTGTAGGAAAAATGAAACCAGATGTATGTTCTTATGGGGCAGTTTGTTGTGGCTTAACCTGGCAGACAGCTAAATACTATGCAGCCACTTGCTCTTCCCCTGCACCCCCGGGAATAAGGGACAGAACTTGGAAGGCAAAGACTTGTGGGTGGAGATAAAACCAACCAAATAATTGAAATATAATAATAATTATCATCAGCAACAACAATAACCAAGCGAGGCACAGTGCAGCTGCTGACCATCTGCTGACGAATGGCCAGGCTATCCCAGGGTAGTGATCCCACAGGAGAAAAACCCTGAATCTGCAGTCCCAGCAGACAGTGAACTTCCTGGCTAGTTCTCATCTATATACTGACCATGATGGTGCCTGATCTGGAACATCTCATTGGCCAGTTTGGATCCATTCTTCTGGCTATGTTCCCTCCCAGCTTCTTGTGCACCTGCCCGCTAGCAAAGCACGGGGAGAGGAGAAGTCCTTAATTTCTTAGCAACAGCTAAAAACATCAGTATGTTATCAACACTCTTCTCATATCAAGCTTCATATTAAATCCAAAACATGATGGTGTTCTAACTAATAAATAAAAAGTTATTTCTATCCTAGAGAAAAGCAGGACACAGATGCTAAGGCTGAGGAACCCACAAATACTACCATGAAAATTAAGCTCAACAAACCGGAATGGATTTCTCAAAAGAGAGAGCTTAGCCAATGCTACCAACCAAATGAAAGCCAGCTGGCTGTGGAGGCTGCTTCACCATGCTGGGCCAGCAGGCAGGTACTTTCTATCTCATGGTGTCCTCCAAGACACAGAATTCAAAGAAAGAACTCAACTTCAGTTGCTGACGCCAGCTTCAAGGGCAGATGGGAGGGAACATGTCCTAGCTATCCCATTTTCACCTCATTTCCCCTCTTGCCAGAACTGGATGTCCTCAGATCAGCTCAACATGAACATGACAGTTAACAGGACTTGTCTGGAAAGGAAAGTGCTTTTACTGCAGGTAAGCATGTCACCTCCTCCTTCAGATTAATGCTAACCAGATGGCCAACTGCCTCTAGACTGTTGCGAAAAACCACAGGCTGAAATAATCAGAGAGTCTCTAGGACAGATACAGAGAGATGTTACAGAACTGGAAAGGTGCCATGAAAAAGCCCAGTGAGTGAAAAACTTGGAGCTGTGCACAGGATTGTCTCCAGCACTGGGCAGAAACCTTCTGCCATAAAGCAGGTGGGATGGGAGCAGCAGATGGGCAGCAGTTGTTGTGTTAACAACTGGAGCTCGGCTCTTCCAGAGCCCATTTCTGCACTTGCACAAGAAAAATGCCCCTTCAGAGAGTCTGTCCCAGTGGGTTGGCAATAGTACAAACTAGAAAAGAGCAACAGGACAGACCTTCTCTTGGCATTAGAGAAGATGATGCTGAGGAGAAACAATCAAAATGTTTCAAGTTATAAGAAGTTATTAAGGCGACGAGGCTGGATTTAGAAATGTGCCCAAATCTCCATCTCTACTTTGCAAAGAGGATCCAAGCTTCAGATGCAAACACAGACCTGGCTCATGTTGCTATACAGCATAGAATCATAAAATCCCAGATTGATTTGGATTGGAAGGAACCTTAAAGATCATCTAGTTCCAAGTCCCTGCACGGACAGGGACACCAGAGCCAGAATTCACTGAGTCAGTTTTTTTAACAATGGCTTACACCAGAATCAGAAGGTCTAAAATGTTACCAGCAGCCCAAAGTAGACATGGACAAACTCTACCACACTTGACCCCTCATGAGACAAGATAGGAGTGAGCTGGGACCTTGTGCTCGTCAGCTTCAAAATATTTCCAGTTAGAAATTAGCTTTGGATTTATTACACGTAACAACTACCTCCTCTTAGCCACCACCATGCATTTTATCTTTTATGACAGCAATTCTCCAGCTTTTTGTTATCTCCATAAACATTTTTATTATTATTATTATTATTTTTAAATTTAATTTTATTTTATTGTATTTTATTTCACCTCTCTGGGGGAGCAAGTCCCAGAGTTTATCTTGGTCTCTGTGTAGAAAAGTATTCCCTTTAATTGCTCTGAACTTCCAAACCACAATTCCTGTGAATTTTCCATGTTGAAGGATATTCCTGATCCCTCTGCTCTGGCTTGTTTGTTCCATGCACTCTTCTAATGTTGGTTATTTTATTAATCTTCTGCTTGAACTTACCATCTTCCACTGCAGGGGAGCTTTCCAGGTCCATGATCATTCCTGTTTCTCTTCTCTGCACATGTTTTTATTTCTTCACACCTGGCTGACCAGAGCTGTGCACAGTCTAAAACCCTCCAAAAAGCCTCCATGAATTTCTCTGGTCTCCTTGTCCCTGAGCAGGGCTATTTTTTTTTTTTTTGAGAGCAGCCTATGCACTTTCTGCAATTCAAATTTGCAACCTTGCAAGCTTTATGATCAGTGAATATTTTTCTCCCCAACATGCACTCATGCACATTTATCAACACTGAACAAACCTCCTGAGCTACCCTGCACTCCATTTCCCTCCCATGTTGAAATTGCTCTGAATTCCCTTTCTCCTGTCCCAAATGTGTCCAATTTCTTTGTGTCACACTCAAGTTTTGTTACTCACCTCTTGCATCCAGCATTATTTATAAAAAAAGCATAAACGACAGAGCATCCAGGACTACGAAAAAACCTTGAGAGACCCCCACAAGTCATGACATCCATGGGTCTTTAATCCTATCTCTTTTTCCTGTAAGCCAGCCAACAACATAATAAAGAAAGGGAGAGACTGGCAACATGCTGTTCCTCTGCATAAAACATCCCAGCTCAGGACAGTTGCTCCCTGACTGACCCCACTGTTTGCTATTATTTCTTTTTCTTGCTGCAACACATCAAATCCCCCCAGTTCATCCACCTCATGTAAGGATAAAGGCATGTTCTTCCCAGCTGGCCAGTCACACCCTGATCTCCACTTGCTCTGCTACCAATTTCCAAAGAAACCAGATGGGAGAGTTGGGGGGGAACTGCTTCCAACACAGCCCCAAGCTGAAAGGACATGATCAAAGAATGACAGCAGAGTGGGGGGTGGAAGGGACCTTTGGAGATCATCTAGTCCAACCCCTTGCTAGAGCAGGTTCACCTAGAACAGTCTGCAGAGGGAGGCATCCAGGCGGGTTCTGAACATCTCCAGAGATGCAGACTCCACAGCCTCCCTGGGCAGCCTGTGACAGCTCTGTAATCCTCCAAGTAACAAATTTTTCCTCATGTTCAGGTGGCACCTCCTATGTTCCAGTTTGTGCCCATTGACCCTCATCCTGCTGCTGAGTACCACTGAGAAGAGCCTGGCCACATCCTGCTGACACCCACCCCGTAGCTATCAAGAAGCATTGGTAAGACTCCTTCTAAGTCCTCTGCTGGCTCAAGATCCCCATGTCCCTCAGTCTCTTCTCCTAAGAGAGATGCTCCAGTCCTCTCATCATCCTCACAGATGGACTTTTTCCAGAAGTTCCTTGTCTTTCTTTTCCTGGGACAGGCCACAAAAACAGTTGCCCAGACGCTGGCCACTATATATCTGCTTTTGGCCTCCAACTCCAAAGCAATAACCAACCAACAGCAGCAGGCTTCAGGCAAGAGAACATGGATTGCCTCTCTGCTGGGTGCTGGTGGCTGGAGGGGAAGGAAGCAATATCTTCTTCAGCGAGCACCATGGTGTTTAACAGGTGCCTGCTGCAGGGGACAGGACATAGAATCATAGAATTATAGAATTGTCTGGGTTGGAAGGGACCTCAGAGATCATCAAGTCCAACCCTTGATCCACTCCCGCTGCGGTTCCCAGCCCATGGCACTGAGTGCCACATCCAGTCTCTTTTTAAATATCTCCAGGGACGGAGAATCCACCACTTCCCTGGGCAGCCCATTCCAATGTCTGATCACCCTCTCCGTAAAGAAATTCTTTCTAATATCCAACCTAAACCTCCCCTGGCACAACTTGAGACCGTGTCCTCTTGTCTTGCTGAGAGGTGCCTGGGAAAAGAGACCAACCCCCCCCTGGCTCCAACCTCCTTTCAGGGAGTTGTAGAGAGTGATGAGGTCTCCCCTGAGCCTCCTCTTCTCCAGGATGAACACCCCCAGCTCCCTCAGCCTCTCCTCACAGGATCTGTGCTCCAGTCCCTTCACCAGCCAGAATCACCTCCTTGGACCTGCTGGCCACGCTGTTCCTGATCCAGGCCAGGATGCCATTGGCCTTCTTGGCCACCTGGGCACACTGCTGGCAATGCAGACTCCCAGGTCCCTTTCTGCCTGGCTCCTCTCCAGCCACTCTGTGCCCAGCCTGGAGCGCTGCATGGGGTTACATCTCACATCCCAGAGAGGTTGGGGAATCTCCTTCCCTGGAGACATNTGTAGAGAGTGATGAGGTCTCCCCTGAGCCTCCTCTTCTCCAGGCTGAACAGCCCCAGCTCCCTCAGCCTCTCCTCATAGGATCTGTGCTCCAGTCCCTTCACCAGCCTGGTTGCCCTCCTTTGGACCTGCTCCAGCACCTCAATCTCCTTCCTGACCTGAGGGGCCCAGAACTGGACACAGGACTCGAGGTGTGGCCTCACCAGGGCTGAGTCCAGGGGCAGAATCACCTCCTTGGACCTGCTGGCCACGCTGTTCCTGATCCAGGCCAGGATGCCATTGGCCTTCTTGGCCACCTGGGCACACTGCTGGCTCATGTTCAGTTTCTTGTCAATCCAGACTCCCAGGTCCCTTTCTGCCTGGCTGCTCTCCAGCCACTCTGTGCCCAGCCTGGAGCGCTGCATGGGGTTACATCTCACATCCCAGAGAGGTTGGGGAATCTCCTTCCCTGGAGACATTCAAACCCCATCTTGATGTGATCCTGTGTGACCTGCTATAGGTGACCCGACTCTGGCAGGGGGGTTGGACTTGATCTCTCGAGGTCCTTTCCAACCCCTAACTTCCTGTAATTCTATGATCCCAATCCATAATGAGAACTGTCCAGCTACAAGAGAGAGAAGTGGGAGGTCTAACACTGGCAATTTCTACAGCTGGAGAAGAATTGCAGCAATACACTGAGCACGGTTGTTCGGAGAGACCAAACCATGTCTGTGGTGTAATGGGAAGGTTCCTAATGGGATTCTGCAGAGCTGGGAGACAAATTTAGGAGGCAGGCAGAGCCTGCCTCCCAGCCAGCAGGATCCAAGTGAAACAGTCGGACATTTAACTTTACCAACTGGCTCTCTGCCATGTGTCAGAGGCAGAAACATTTTTCTCTCTCCCTGGCAAGCTCCATCTGTAGCAATCAGTGTAATTCCTCTTGACATTGCATCTCACCCTGCCTCACAGGGGCAGACCTCAAGCAGTATTCTTCATTTAGATGGAAACTTTGGTTTTTCTGGGCTATGGAGGTATTCAAAGCTGGAATCCTGGGGTCAGTTTTGGGCCCCTCACAACAAGAAAGACATTGAGGGGCTGGAATGTGTTCAGAGAAGGGCAGTGGAGCTGGGGAAGGCTCTGGAACACAAGTTTGACCAGGAGAGCCTGAGGGGAGACTTTCTGGATCTCTGCAACTGCCTGAGAGGAGGCTGGAGCTGGGGATGTCAGTCTCTTCTCCCAGGTAGCAAGTGATAGGGTGAGAGGAAACAGACCACGTTGCACCAGGGGAGGCTTAGATGGGATACTTGAAGAAACTTCTTCCCTGAAAGAGTTGTCAAACACTGGCACAGGCTGCCCAGGGAGGTGGCTGATCACCATCCCTGCAGGGGTTTAACAGATGCATAGATTTGGTGCTGAGGGACATGATTAAAGCTCTGGACTCAGTAGCACAGGGCACATTAGAGTTGGGCAAATGGTTGGACTTGATGATATTAAAGGTCTTTTCCAATCAGAAGGATTCTGTGCTTCTGTAAAGTTTTTCATTCCCTGCCACTAAGGCAGAAGAGAGACTGCCCTGAGCTGGGCTTTTCAGGGTGTGCTTCAGTGGCTCAACACTTCTGGTCTCCTGCTGGGTCTGAATTTGGCAGCTGAGCCCCCCCAGATAAAACGCAGGTAGAGATCTTGGGGAGCTGCTGAAGAAAGGGAAATCAGACACAAGATCCATGTTTGTGTTCTCCCTTGCTCTCCATCATCATTCCCACTGCCAGCAAACCCCACCAAGCCCACTGGCAGGAAAGAACTCCTCTGAAAAGGCTGGGATTGCCATTTCTAGTTACCAGCTGAGAAAATGTTACTTACGAATTAGAAACCATTTCTCCCTTTACTCTGAGCCATCAGCCAAGTGGCTGATGGAGCTCTTTGATCTCCTCATCCAACAAAGCCTGTTACAGCCCATTATTTTTATTGTAAGCACTTTCTGTTATTTGCCTCTAAAATAGCTCCCATTTAAATAATAAAAAAAGTCTTACTCGACACACACCTACAGCAGGGAATAGTCATCATAACCTCTAGAGCTGAAACAAAAAGCTGTGAAATTTTCCATCCTTTTTGTGCTCTCCTGCCCTGGCTGTGTGCAGGTGGATGGCACTGACTGCCTCTCAAACCAGCCACCCCAAAGCCATTAAGAGTGTCAAACTTCTGGAGAGGCAACCAAAAAAAAACCCAACCCAAACAAAACCATGTCATGTAGCACACATGCTGCTTGGAAACAAGCCTCAACATCCCAAGGATCCTCCTTGTCAGCAAGGAAGACCTCGGGTGATGAGTAATTGCTGAAGCAGGTTGAAGCCACTGGGTAACATGCAAAGAAGAAGCAAGCAACAGCTACAAGATAAGTATGATTGATCTAAGGGATAAGGGCAATTAAGGCTGGGCTGCAACATTGATCCAAATATGCAAGATGGATGGCCGAGAGCTGCCTGACATGTTAATTTGGTGGGATAACTGACAGCACACAGTTTTTTCTTGCATCCAAGTTGCTGCTGGTTAAAACTGGCAAAAATGATTCTCTTCGCAGCTGGACGAGACACTTCAGAAAAGCCTTTATGGTGCATGGTGACGGGGGGTGCAAACACACGTCAGAGGGTGAAGACGTGACAGCGCAGCGGAGGTGATGATGCAAATTAAAACCTTTCACTGGCCTTTGGGAGGCTCTTCAACACAGCACAGGCTCACACCCAGCACAGCTCCTCCTCATTCCCATGCAAACATCCAGAAAATCATGGGAAAACCCAGAAAAAAAGAATGGAGCATGGGACAGAAAGGGTAGGAAACTGGGGAATACAGAGCACAAGCAGCCAGTGGGATGGAGGGAGCTTGGGCTCCTTGGCAAAGCCACCTTCCCCACATTAGACCATTCCTGGCACTCCAGAGAGGTGGTAACGAAAGCTCAGCTTCGTTTTGGTCCTGGTTCATATTGTAGAATATGGAGGTTTCATATTCTCATTGGTTGGATTTTTTTTAAGGCTGGCACAATGCATTTTTAATGTCACACAGAAAAAACGTTGAAATGAGGCTGCTAGCTAAGAAGGAGGGAAAAAGTCACCCTGCAGGAGCACACCACCAAAATCTAAAGGGTTAAACCCCAGGCTAAGTGACAGGCAGCCAGCTGCATGTCTGCATACCAGAGACAAATGTTTTAAGACCAGAATCAGTTCATAAAAAAGATCTATCCCATATCTTGACCATATTTACTCCAGTTATATGATACTGTTCTGAAAAGCTCCTTCACACTGTATTCAGCTTATCTACTAACTCACTGATTTTATTTTCCACTGTTTTTAATTTATATAATGTTTTATTTATACTACTGTCTTTTATGAAACACCAAATTTCAAAACTGACACGAGCATTATGCACATAAAGTAGACTTCTTATTATCACCATCGCATAGGAGACAAAAAAAATGACAGGAATAAATCTTAGGTTTTATGTTGGCGAGACATTCGGCAAAGTAAGTGACATTTCTCTGCAATACAAATTGTACATTAAAAGATAATTTTCAGAACATGATCCCAGAGATGGAGTGCAGCACCATTACACAAAGTAATACTGAGGCTGTCCTTCAGCCAACGCCGGGTTTATGTTGTACCAAGTTGGCCCCAAGATTGCACTGGGTCTTGTGAGCAGACTTTGGAGTTGTCCTGTTTTGGGCCAGGATAAAGGTGATTTTCTGGTTTGTACTTTTGCTTTCAGCTCAGTCTCTTGTCAGTAGCTGCACTTGCTGAAATGAACAGCAAGTTTCTCAGACAGTGTCTGCTCCTGGGACTGATCACACTGGATGTTTATAGTTACTGCCAGAGCCTGGTGTGCAGAGCCAAGGACACTGCTCAGCTCTGAGGAACATTTTACCCTGCAGAAGGAGTAAAGAGGTCCCACCTGAACCCCTCCTCTGGGGAGGAACAGACAAGATAGATGCCAGAACTGACCAAACAGAGTATTCCATCCCATACACCTCATACTCAGTAGAAATTTAAGGGATCACGAGGGTCAAACACCTTTCCTGCCCTTTCCTCCTTGTCCTGCCCTTCCTTCACCGCTTCCCTGTTTGCTTCAGCATCCTGGGAGGATTCCATCCATTCCTTTGCCTGTGGTCCTGATCCGTGCCAGCCTGAATCTGTGTGTTCCTGCCTCCAGCTCCTGACTGCTCCTGACCCCAGGATTCCAGCCTGGACTTTCCCAGGGCTGCCCTGCAGCCTCGGGGGTGACATGAGAGTTATTGGGGGAAAGGGGGAGGAACGTGGGATCAATCTTTTCCTGTATATTTGTATATATTTAGTAATTTTTCCTATTTATCATTACTGTTTCATTAAAGTTGTGTAGTTTAGTTTCCAACCCATAAGCCTCTCTCCCTTATTCTCTCTCCTTTCCTTATCAGGGAGGAGAGGGGAATTAATAGAAAAATCTGTTTTTTTGGTTTAATTGCCAGGCCAGTGTTAAACCCTGACAGGAGTGATTAAGTTTATCGTGCAAAGAAGCTGGCAAACGGTCAGCATGGGGGAATCCATATTTTAATCACCCCACTAATACAGGCACACGTCCAGCCTCCTCAGGGGCGTCACACAAACTGTGGGCTTACACTGCTGATTATGGCTTCAACCAAGTTTGCTTCAGTGCAAGCTTGGATGCAATGGGCAGTGTTTTAAATTGCTCCAACAAGCAAAGCCATTGGTTTGCAAACACTTAACGGCGTGGCAGGCACAGCCCATGCACACAGAGGGACTGTCTCACTCCACACGTGGCCTGGGGACAACACGTGCTCCCTCCCTGTGGTTCCTGCATGGTTATTTTAAGGCTGAGAAGGTGACTCTTTAACTAGTGGTGCCTCAGAGCCCACTGGTTCCTTGGAAAGATAGTGATCAGCGCCAGGAGAGGAAAAGGAAGATCAGGAGGATGAATTTCTAAGGAACAGTTAAAAGGTGCAGCATGAGCGGATCATCCCATGGCACAGAGATGCTGCTCCACGGGCAGCAGCAGTGACACTGCCTTGGGATGGGACCTGAGGCCTTCAGGCCAAGGGATGAACACTGGGGGAGAGGGACCCCAGTTTGCGGCACAGGAGCAAAAGAGAGAGACAAGAGGGACACTTTACACCCAGGCTGACACACAGGCACTGGCTCCAGCTCTGCAGGACTCTTCCAGGGAGGTACGAGGACCTTTCAATGCCTTCCCACATCTCCTTGTTAAGGGACAAAAAGGAAAGGGTGGACGTGAGTGTGTAGCAGTGGCTGCAGCACCAAGAAGGAGGGATGGGGAAGAAACCTGGAACAGAGATGTGATCAGCACACTATGTGGGTGCAAGAGCTCTGTGTGCCACAGGCTGCAGCTCTCCTGTGCCCCTCTGGCTGCTCCTTTGCACCTGTATATTATTTTTTTGTCCTGCTTCTCTAGGTTGTAAGTTCTCAAAAGTATCTGCTCCCTGTAGGTTTTGCACCATGTCAAACACCTGTGGCTCTGGCCCAGGTACTTAAAATATACATGACATATGTATATTGTACAGTGAGGCCTCTCTGAGGAAGCAGCAATCCCAAGTCACACCCTCTGAGAGATGCCAGGTAGAATTTGCCACATCCAGGCAAGTTCTCCCCCAGGCAGGAATCCAGCACTGGCTCAGGAAGATCTTTGCTACCTCCCAGGAAAGACCAAGCACTCTGTCCACCGCAGGTCTCAGAGCCCACTTCCACGCAGATACAGCAAAGGGAAATGGGACAGAGGGGATGGAGCAGTGCAAAAGGTAAACTGGAGCTGCATCTGCAACTGGGGAAGCTACTCTGGGTGATGGTTGGGGTATCACCTCACTGGGGTGTCACCCCAGTCCTGGCAGCATCCCCAGAGGAGTTGCTGAGGGGTAGTTGTCCTTTGGGGAGGTCCTCTGGTTTCATGAGAAAAGACAGATTTGCATGCAAGAGATGAAGGTCACCCTCTTCCAGATCCTGCAAGCCAAAGTGTCACCTTGCCTTCTTCCTTTCCCTTGTTTGAGGGGGTAAATACTGAACCACCAGGCAAAACCCACATCTGCTTTGCCTCCCAACTAAGACACCAGTTTGCGTGGGTGCAGAGGGTTTCCTGACCCCTTACTCTTTTGTATCTCAGAAACAGGACACCCATGGGAGAACCCAAGGACCTACCACATTCCACATCCCCATGTTACCTCCTCTCACACACGGCCCAGGCCTCCTATGCTCTACTGCTGTCTGAAGACATGCTGAGTTGGGACCTGTGGGTGACTCCCATCACCCCATTTTTTTCTCGCAGCACTTGGCAGGGACCACTCAGAAGCATCTCATGAGCTCTGCAAAAAGATGGGCTGCTGCTCTGCAGGGAGCTGGTATCCAGGATGCCTGGGAAGCTGAGGAAGAACTCCCACAGAAGAAGAAACCCCCTGTTCCCATAGGTACCAGCACTCCTGCCTGCAGGACCAGCTCTGCACCTGCATCTCCAGCATCACTGATGTGGGAACAGCAGCAGGATTCCTGCTTTCCCAACAACTGTGAGCTCAGCCATGATGGCTGAAACTTCAGAAAGTACCTAGCAACCCCTGCCCTTCCTCGGAGAAAGCCTGATTTTTAAACACACACAAGAACAATTTACTCTTTGATTGGGAATCTTGTCTCTCAGGTTCCAACCTGGAGTGATATTTTATGACCAAGGGATGAAGCCCAGGGGGATGTGTGGAGGGAAGGGGGCTTTCAAATGAAAATGCCAACAGATACTTAAAGCCAGGAGCATGTGTGGGTGTTGCTAAATTAAGCTCGCAAGTGGGTGGGGCAAATGCCTTAAATGAGTTTGTGAAGGTAAAAAACGTTCATTAAAAATAGAAAAACAACTGAAAAAATATCCTTTGTATTCAACTTCACACTCGTACATCATAATGTTCCAGTAAAAGCCCATTTTCCCTTGAGATAATAAAAGAATTGAATTTTTCCTTATCGGTCATCTATTTTTCTAGCTAAAGCTATTACTCCCTCTCTGTGGTTGCTAGGCAACAAGAAATATTAATAGCAGCTTTTATTAGCTTAGCTTTAGCAGTGGAGTACCAGAATGAGAAAATGGAAAACATAAATGTGTTACATAAATCTTTCAACCTTTCAGGGTTTGTGTTAGTCTCTGTTTTCATAATGATTTATTGAAGTGATGGTTCATTTATGAGAAAAAGGAGTGTGAAATAAGAAAACGGAACATTACCCTGAAGGACTGTTTGAAAATAAATAATTATAGGAGGTGAAGAAAAGCTGTTTAAAACCATTTTTCTGAGTTTTATAAAATTTAAAAAGACATATTTCTTTCATTTATTGCCTCTGAGAAAAACACTAGCAGGGAATTGCAAACAGGGCTCTGTTTAATACAAAGAAGCCTTCACGTTCAGCTGCATTATTTCTATTTCCCACCGAGGGCTCACGTGTTCAGGAGTTTTGTTTTTAAATACTGAACCATTAAGAAGCAGAAAGACAAATTAGTCAGAAGTGAAAGCACACAACACAAAACTGCCAGGACAAATTCCTGGCACCCCAAGGAGACTCGGTGAAGGGTTTGCTCCTGGTGCCAGGCTGGGCATGGAGCTGGGCAGCACTGCCTGGCCACGGCTCCTGCTTGGTCCTTTCTTTATTACAGCTCTTCTGATGAGCCTGAACCTGCTCTAAAGGGCATGGCTGCACACAGAAGGCACTGGGATACAGATTACCTGAAATCACTTCTTTTAACAGGCAGTGATTTAAAATTACTCAGCTAGAAAGTGCTGGGAGTATTTACCAGCACCACGTAAGTCTCATTGCCCACTGGGATCGTGTGTTTCCAATGACTTAGGTAAAAGACTGGCATTCCTACCTGGCTTTTGTGTCGACCTTTCTCTGGTTTCTTTTTATACCCTCTCCTGTAAAACTGTTCACCAGCTCTGCACAGCCACACGCCACCATGCTGCCTGTTGCTGAGCACCCTGAACTCCTGCACCCCGGGGCAGCCAAAGGAAACTGCTGCCATCCCCAACACCTCCCATCCTGTTTTTGAGATGGTTTGGGGAAGGATGAGAGCTGGGGAGAGACCTGCAGAGCCCAAAGAGCTGGCTAGTGGGCAGGCTCTGCAAGCTGCCTGCAGGAAGGCTTTGCCTGAGGTCCTCTGGAGGACACCAGAGAGGATGGATGCTTCTTGGTGGAGCCCCAGAGCCCAGCCATACCCACCCCAGCTTTGGGAAAAGGCTACTTTAACTTTCCATTTCTCACGTGGGAGACAGGCAGGTAGATTACTGCTGAGTTATTTTGCTCTTTTCCCTTCTGTCCCACAGAACAGCCCCACAGTGCTGGGAAACAGCTCTTCAGGTGCACCAATTCCCACTCCCTCATTCACCCCTTTACTCTCTCCTCTCTCTGTAAACAGGCCCCACAGGTAATTGGAAATGTGACATTTTTACACCATGAATGTACTTTTTGTCACTGGAGACTTTTAATATTTCTCAACTGATCTTCAACAATCTAATTTTTCACTCAACAAACTGAAATAAAAAAACTTCCAAGCTGTGGCTGCAGCCTTTTTACTCTCCAGCTGATGCTACATCTTGCAGTGAGCATAAAAATGTCCTTGCCCTGGGCACAAGGAAGTATCAGTTTATTATAATTATTATTATTGTTATTAAAATAGTTACAAAGATCTCTCACCATGAGAAGCATGGGGAAGATGCAGTCTAATTGCCATTCTCACCAAGCAAACCCTCCATATCTGCTACAAAGCCAATATTTGCTCTTTACAGCTGCCACATGTCCAAAATGATGCTCCCACCACACAAAACCACCCAGCTCTGCCCTCATTAGCCCTGGACAGGCAGGGCAGGAATGGAGAAGGGTGGCTGTCATACCAGGAACAGGCAAGAGGCCATTTTTCAGCATGGCCAATAGGGCAACCTCCTTCTGACAGGCTTGGAGGACCCCCACGCTCAGGGTTTCCAAGAGGTGGTGGTGGGCTCTAGCAGTTCTGTTCCCTGACCAGGGGCTCCCAGTGCAGCACCAAGAACTCAGCACATCCCATCAAAGAGCAGGGACACCCCTGGCCAGCCCAGCTGCTGGCTCGTATGGATGGAAATATGTTTTCATGGGGGATTCTTGGGCTCTGACCTTGTAAGCCCTTTGCTTCTGTCAAATATGTTCTGCCAAATCCCTCCTGAAATCTTATTTGTTCACAGCAGCTTCTAACCCCAGTGGGCACCCAACCTCGCTGGTGACAGCCACCAATGCCTGGCCTCCATCTGCCCCCTCCTCTGCTGGCCCCCATGGTCCCCCAACCCTCAGGTGGCCCCAGTCCAGCAGGTATTCCTACAGATCCATGGAGGGCTCAGCACCTGCTTGTCCCCACTGCTTGGATGGTCACAGCAGGCAAAAATAATTCTTTTTCCAAGGAAAACACCTTTTTTCCCCCTCCTTGATTATTCTTTCCTAAATACTCTCACTTCCCAATGCCAACCACATCTCTCCTATCTGCTTTCCCTCCTGCCACTCCTCTCCCTCCTCTTCTTCCATAGCAAAGGAAAGGACTGTAGGAAAAAACCTAAAAATCCACTGTATTTAAAGTTTCCTGTTTGTTTCTTGTCACCAGCACACAAACATAACCTGCCTTCCCCAAATGAGCCATCACTGTCTTCTGACAGCTCTTTGACTCCTCTTGCCCACTCATCCCTGCTGTTCCCTGCACTCCACCCTCAGTGTCTGAAAATTCCCTCGATCCCTAAAACCTGATAGAAAATAATAAAAACAACAACCACAATCATAATTAAGTAGCAGAAACAGCAATGGTGGAAATGTTGAGCTGGTCCATGGGGCAGAGTGAAGTGTGCCCTGGCTCTGCAGAGGCTCTTGGTGTGAAGAGTGCTCTGAGTGACGATGCTGAAGGGACAAGGAAAGGCAGAGGTGACAATGGCTTTGCTTTTGGCCCATCAGGGCACAGCTCCCTTGGTCAAATGAGGGCTCCAGCTCCTGACACCCCAGGGATGGGCTGAAGGCAAGAGCAGGATCTGGAACAGAGCAAATCCACCTCCACCCTCCAGCTCATCCTGCCATGGGAATTCCTGTGCTGATTTAAACCTGCTCTGACTTGGGATTCATCTGGATACCAGGAGCAGCCTCCAACCTTGAAGTGATGCCTGGAGGTTTGATTTGATCTAAAGATAACGCTGGGACATCCTAGGACAAAAGAGACACAACCCATACTGACATTTTTCTTACTCACTTCTGAACTGTCAAGGAAAACACTGATCCTGTGGCTCTGTAAGTCCTGGCTCATGTTATTTGCAGCAGCTGAGGATTTTTCGCACAAGGATGCCTTAAAAAAATCCCAAGGCTCTTTCCAGAGGAGAGGTCTTAACCAACGTGTAAACATTTTACCTTGACTTACCTGTCATCTGTCACTGTATTCAAACCAAAAGCCATGGCACCAAGGCAGGGAATAGATGCATATGCAAAAAACAACCCCCCCCGTGTGAACCACAGCAAAGGGCAGCAGTAAGGAGCAAGGCTCCAGCACCTGCACCACCACCAGCAGCCCTGGACCAAAGACCAAACCCCTGCATTCCTCCCCCCACAGTCTATGGGCAAGACTGGCTTCCCACAACCCTCCATTTATTTTGGGGGAAGTGTTAGCAAACAAGCCCCTTTCTTGATCCGGATACTTCCCATCTGCCAACCCCCACCCACAGAAGGTGATTTTTCAGCTGAGCTGTGCCTGGGGTGAGCCCCTTGACTTCACCAAGGTGGCTGCAGCCCGATGGAGCTGTAACTTTGGGATTTATGGAATTTGCTCTGTCATGGGGATTTGATGGTGCTCTGACGTGCACATGATGCTCCCACCACTGCCAACAGCAGCTGAACGTGAGGTACAGGCTCAATGCTGCCAGCATGAGATGGTGCTGGAGAAGTGAGAGACTTGATACCAGCACACCCAAAAAAAAGGAGGCCAGAGGGTCTTGCCTTTCTGTGAGAGAAGCCTCATGGCACAGAAACAAGGCTTTGACAAGAGGGTAAGGCAGGATTTAACTCTGACATAAAAGAATTCACTCCCTGAGATCTACTCCCCTTGCTGCTGGGACCTCTGAAGATGTATTACAGCTCCAAGGGCTTCTACTCCAAACCAAACAGTTTCAATTCACTATTGGCTAGAAAATTCAGGGTTCACTGGATTTTTTATTTTCGTAGTAAGGGGCAAACAAATCTTAATCTCTCTATTCTACGTTTACAGCCCACTAAGCACCTTTCTTATTTTCTGTGGCTCGGTCCTGATTTATTGTCAGGATGCTGCATTTGTAAAACAGTACCATAAAGTAAGGAAGAGAACATTTCCCAAGGACTACTCCAAAATAAATTACTTCAGACATACAGAAGCTGCTTAATAAATCCCACTATTCTTGTTTCTTTAGGTATTTTCCGAAGTGATTAATAAGTGCAATATCAACTCTCAAAAATGAGACAATCAACACAGGATGAAATGATTGTGTTATGAAAATAGGGGTCAGGCAAAGGGGATGTGCTTTAAATTAAACCAGGGGAAGTATTTCATCTGAAATTGACTGTTTTTGTCTCAGAAATGGATGTTTTAATCACCTAAGAACCCAAAAGCAGACATGGAGGCCTAAGTAACACTTTAATTCCACAGAAATATGCCTGTGTTCAGTACTGATGGGCAGAACATGGTATTTTTCTTAAACACACTAACAATGAAACTTGGAGATTTGAAAGCCTTGGGATTTTCCTAGACTAAGAGATAATATCCCATTTAAATATTTAAATATCACTACCCTTCAGACTGCTATCTATTCAAGCAATCAACACCAAATGTTATCCAGCCAGGGACTCCAGGCCTGCTGCTTAAGTACAATTAACTCTGTTTGATACCGATGCCTTCCAAGGCATCCATGAAAATCAACTGATCTTAGAGAGATATGATGGAGAAAACTAACAATGGGGCTGAATCTGCTAGAGAGGAAAATCTGATTAAACAGCAAGGATATTTGTACAATATTCCTGTCAAAATCAAGTCTTTCCTCAGTGCTGATGATACAGAAGAGTCCTAAGGTCTAATTAGCCCTGAAGTTTCTTCCCAGGGCGGCACTTTACTTCATTATCCCTGCTTTATTTATCCCAACATAGGAGTCATTTGAAACTCCACCAGGTATCCCCTTGCCAGGGCGTGCAAGCCAAGAAGAAACTCGAGTTTGCAAGTGCGACAGGGATCCGGTTCCCTTTGAAATCAATAGGACAGCTTCCCTCCAGGGAGCATCAGCACTCCTCCTGCTGGTGCCACCAGGGCCAGCCTGGAAGCAGGACACTGGGTAATGGGCTAGAGGCTTTTCCCAAGAGGAGAAAGGAGGCAGGGTAGAGGTACAGGCTTTGGCTGGTTACCTTTGGAACACATATACTTTGTTCAGATTAAGTGAGGACATTACACACCCAGAGGGAAACAACCTCCCTCCTGCTCCTGAGCAGCTAATAAGGCTCAGGAAGCCACCAAACTGGAAACAGAAAATCACCACCATGAGCAGGGCCATGCAGGTGACTGCAGCATCTGCCACCACACCCCAACCTCAGTGGGCAGCAGTGCACTGAGGGCTGTGCCACCAGCAAACAGACTGCTTTGAGTTGGAAGGAACCCTAAAGACCACCCAGTCCCAATCCCTGCCATGGCCAGGGACACTTCCCACCAGGCCAGGTTGCTCCAAGCCCCATTCAACATGGCCTGGAACACTGCCAGGGATGGGGCAGCCACAGCTTCTCTGGGCAACCTGGTCCAGGGTCTCACCAGCAAAGAATTTCTTTCAAATATTCAATCTCAGTCTTTCAGTTTAAAACCATTCACCCTTGTCCCATCATTCCATTCTCTTGTAACAGGTTGCTTCCCAGATTTCCTGTAGCTCCTTCAGATACTGGAAGGTGCTCTAAGATTTCCCCAGAGCCTTCTTATCTCATCTTTAACATCCTTCCATATTCAACTGAACTTATAACCCGACATACAAAGCAGCTTTAACAAAATACAGTTAAAAGGGGAAATCCACTGACCGTGGGTAGCTGGCTGGAAAGAAGATGCCCATCCTGACTCAGCATGTTGGAGACCATGATGGCTGGCAGGTCCATGTTCTGGTAGGGGTATGCTGGGATCAGGCTGTTTGGAGGGAGGCTGTGGCACAGGGAGTGATATCCAGCTTCGTGGTCCACCAAGTGCAGGAGGGAAGGGTCGGGGAGATTAGGAGGTGTTATGGGAGGGATCTCGTAGTCTTCATTATTCTCATTCTGACCATTATACGTCTAAAACAGAAAAAAAGACATTTTGTGATTAGTCATTACCTTGTTGCTTCAGCAAGGGGATTATTTGTGTAAAAAACAACAAACCCCCCCCCTGTATTCCAATGGAAATAGTATTTAAGGAAAAAGACATCTCCATCCCTGGACACCAGCAGGCTGTAACTATGTAGGAGCCGGGTAGACAGTGTGGCAGAGCTGAACCATCCCTCCATGGGTCCTCACACCTCTCAGATCCACCTGGAGCATCCACACAGCTTCCCTCTCCTGCACTGCATCCCTCTGGCACAGCTTTAGCTCACCAAAAGCCCAGCAGAAACCTGCACAGCCAGAGTGCAGCCAGGCAAGGGATGTTCCCAGAACCATGGCCACGAACAAGCGTGGTTGTGTCCCAACCAGCTGCTGCATATTTAAGTCAAAGCCCCTCTCTGGGAACCCAGCTCAGCTCTTACAGCATCTACAGTTTGTATTTTCAAGAGGTTTTAGGTGAATTAGCTCAGCAGAAATAACAAGCACTTGGGAACAAAATTCCTGTTGTTTCCTCATGAACTCCAGCACAGAAATTACAACAGGGGAGAGAGATTTGGAAACAAAGCCCTCGCATTTCTTAAAATCCTTTAACAAAAGCCTGCATGACTCCACCACACACAAAGATTTGTCCTTCCTTATATCCTTATCCAAATTTTCTTTGGACAAGCCCTCTCCCATCTCCCTGCCAATGCTCCCTCAAACTGTCCATGATCATGCAGAGATGCTGCTACTCCTTGGCCTCCCTGGGTTTTCTGCTGGCCTGTTGACTTCTAAACATTCTACTTTATATAGAGAAAGAATATGTTGTAGCACCTGTGCAATTGTTTTCACTTCAGACAAAACCATTTTTGGATCACAATGTAAGTGTGAAGCTATCCAAAACTATTAATTATCAAAGCAGAATGTCACAAGTCTTTGGCAGAGAAGGCTTATTCTAAACATCTCCTGTTTCACATATTATAGCATATGAAATTCTGATTAGCCATAGTATTATACACATGGCTTTTAAGCTAAATTTCCCAGATCACCTAGTTTCATGGTTAGATTTTGACTGAATACTCGATTTTAAGAGCAAAATCCCAGATGTGTGAAAACCCAGTTAAGGACCATGGGCTTTATTAATCCATTGCCCTCCAGAACTCCTACTCGGATCCCAGCTCTTCATCACCCCAGCCTGCAGGCACAAAACACTTAATGAAATGAAACAACCCCCCTGTTTAACTAGAATAGAGAAGGCAGCGGGGAGCACAGAGGTATCTGTGGATCGCTCCGGTACTGCCTGGAAAGCTGGGTCCCCGTGGGGTGCCAGAGCAGGGGGTCACTCCTGTCCAGCCCCACTGCCCTGCACCCTGCCCTCCTCTCCTCCTGCTGCAAGAAGAGATGGAGCAACAAGCCCCCAGTGCACATCCCACCCCAGCTTTTGCATTCACCCGAGATTCCCACCGGCTGCGGGGAAATATGAGGATGCAAGAAATCCAAGACAGAGCAGGGGCTGAGGCAGCTCTGTACAGGCAGCTATTGTCTGGGGGAAATTCTAGCCTGGCTATTTTTCCAGCCAGCTTATGATACGGGGAAGGCAGGGGGCTGAGGGGATGCACCCAACAGCAGACAGATAGATCCCATTTAATATGTCTTGTAGTTATGTCGACGGTTGGGCTATGCTCTTCGAGGTACATCAATTCTTTCCCAGTTATTTAAGAGGATTTTGCTCCATGCTTTACAGAAAGGGATTTGAATAAATCATTGTGTAGCAAACTTGTCCCTCCAACTGGTTTATTTTGCTATCAGGTACATAAGCAAGTGGCTTTGCTGTACTTAACTAAATTATGTAAAACCCACTCAAAGTTTCCTAAAGCTGGCTTCAAATCTACGAGTTCCCTGTGTTGCTGCAGAGTAGCTCACTGAAGAGCTTTGAGGAGGTTTTGTAAGGAGCACGAAAGCCTCATTGCCCTGCTCCCCCCTCCCTGCACATCTCTGCCTCTGCTCTATTCCAGGGAGGGAAAAAGAAAAAAAAAAAACCAACCAACAGCAACCCACAAAAAGCCCTGTTTAAATCACAAAGCTTTCCAAATAGCGACAGCATTGTGCAGAGGTATCAAAATGACAATCAGAGCTGTACACGATCAAAATCAGATTAGACAATATCCAATCAACATAATCAGGCTCAGCGCCTGCCCGCACTTGCACCCGAACGCTGCAAACAATTCTTCCAGGCGAGCCGCGTGTATTCTGTGTCTGTTTTAAGTGGACTGCTGGGAAGATAGGGAAGGGAGATGAGAGACAGAAGAGCGGGGAAGGAGGGTGATTTGCTGGCACACATTGGCACGTCCGAGGTGACAACTCGGTCCCCATGAAGGGTGGTCAAACGCTGCACGCACAAAACCTGAAACCAGCAGCACCCACCACCCCTCTCCACCACCGTGTGGGCTATGCTTGCATATTGTATTTTCCATTCTTATGTTAATTTGAATTAAATTAAACAGCCAATTATATGTTATAAGGATACATTACAAATTAGATTAGTGAGCTGGTCTGAGCCCATTCATCCCGCCAGGACTCCAAAGGCGAGTGCAGAGCAGCTCACTGCTGAAAGGCCACCTATCGCGGCACACAAAAACCCAGAGAGGCTCTGAGATTTTCCAATGTCAAACAGAAGACAGTGGTTGTGATTACACATTATTCCTCTTCAAATTAAAACTCCGAAATCAGCTGAACCAACAAACCTCTTCCAAACCTCCCTCTCAGCGAGTGCTTCAGGGTAGGTGGGAGCTGCCTGGAGTGGCAAAGCCCGCAGAGAGATGGAGCCATGCACTCTTCCAGAGGGCAGAGTGCCTCTTCTCTGCCCCCTCCGTGCTGTCAGACCCCCACACATCTCACAGCAACGCCATGGAGTGCTGCAGGTTTGGGGAAAAGTGTCTGGGAAGTTGCCTAGGGAAGCACTCTCAGCAAGACCAGGGGCTGAGCTGGATCCATCCACCCAGAGGAGGCCCCAGACATCCAGCTGACCTGAGACTCAGGGATGTCCTAAACACGGGGCAGCTCCTGAGGAACCAGCTGAGATCCTGCCAAAGCCACAACCATATGTTAATGGACACCAAGAACTCACCGTGCAGCTGACTTGGGAAGGAGCTACAAGTGTTGACCCCACATTAAGCCTTGAGTTTTCTCCTGCCTTGCCCATTTTGGGAGGGGAGGGAGGTGCTGGTCTTTAACCAAACACTCCACAGCCAGCCAGCACCATCTCTTCTCCACAGGTGGGTATGAATCATAGAGGACATGACACGACCAAGCATCTGGGAAACCATTCTCAGCAGCATGGGGGCATGTCCAATGACCCCAGTTCTCCACTGTGTCATGTTCTGTGGGATTTTCTACAAGGACCCAGGAGTTGCAGCCAAGCATCGATTCAGAGAAATATTATTCACAGGGAGAAAGATGGACATTTTCAGTATTATTGAAGGTAAATATATGCCCCCTCAAATAACATTCAACATTAAACATAAGCCTAAGAGAGAACGTTTATTCTTGGTAAGGTACAAGGAAGTATGTAGGCTGGTGTGATCCATCCCACCCCAATCATCCAGATGACACAGAACACCACAGACTCTCTACCATCCCTCATCTATGAACCAGGTTGTTCCTGCACAAGAGCAGCTTACTGCTGGAAGAACAAAACCTTCCAGACACTTCAGAGATTACATGGGTCTAAGCACAACACAACAGAGCCTAGCAGGTCTGCAAACTGGGGAAAACATTGCTATTTTTGAGGCTACGGTATCACCAAGGGACAGAGAGGAAAAGAGGTTAGGGGAGGTTAGGGGCTGCCCACACCATCCCACCAGCAGCAACTCCAATCCCAACCTTCCCACTGAGCTGGACATGGGGCTGGCAGCAGAACCTTGGCCCGAGGGCTGTGTCTCAGGGAGGGGAGAGGGTTCCTCTCCCACCAGCACCATGAGCTCCACCAGCCCAGCTTGGGACAGGGTGCAGAAAGACAACCTGATGGGTCATGGGGCACCTCAATTGCACCAATGCTGGATAATGCAGTGGGTTGAGTCAAAAGCCAGTAAGCACATTGCTTGTGCACACAGAGACTGTTCCTCCTACTCTTACACAGGACAGAAGGATTCACTGAGAACCCCTGAGCTGCAGGGCACACCAGGGGAAGAGAAGATTGTGTAAAGAGAAAGAGTCCAAATACAACAAAGATGTGAAACCCAAAGCTGAACAAAAGCAAGCTAGCCCACTTTTCCTTGGAAGTCTCCAAACTGCTCCCCCACCACACACACGACTCAGCACAGGCACAATGCTCTTTGCAAGGAGATTTTAACACATTTCTCCATTCCCTGCACCACAGATTTCCGCTCAGTGCAAAACACCAGACCCATGGGGACAGAAACGATAGCTCAGGTGGCAGGAGAAGGTGGAAGCCACTTGGACATCATTGCCAACTCCAGAGAAATGCTCTGGGTTTAGCAAGGGAAGCAGCCTAGAACCCACTGCAGGGTGACCCAGCGGGGTGGGTAGCTACAAACCTTTAGGTACCACCTTTCAGGGGAGAGGGGGAGATGCTCACACCCGTGATTCCCTGAGCCCTGCACCAAGGAGTGAAGCAGTGCTGACTTTCCATGTCAGCAGCTCTGTGTCTTAGGAATGGAAATTGATTTGCCTCATCTCTGCACACGGAAATCCAGCCTGTGAATAGCAGGGCCAATGAACTACGTGGGTAGTGTTGGATAAATACTGTAAAGAAGTATTTATTGTCAGTCACATACAATCTACAGATTGTCTTTGAAGTGTTCCCGGCCCCTTCCACATTAATTTTCACATGCTCATGTTTTTTGACTCTGGGAATGAGGTTGAAAAGGGAAAAACGACTTCTTGCATGAATACATTGGAAGGGTCTGCACGATCTTCAGTAGGAGGCAGACAGAGGGGAGGTTGGGAGCACAGCAGAGAACCTGCAGGAAACCTGGGCTCTGCCTTCCTCTGGGCTCTTCCACACCTTTTAAATCCCAGCCAAACACCAGCTGACCCAAAGAGCAACCACACACCTCCACATGCCCCGTTCCTCACCTTTTCCTCCTGTTGTGGCTCTGAAGCTACAACACCCCAGCCTCCAGCTCAACCACAACACTACCCCATGGCTCTGCCTGTGAACAGAGCTCGATGGTCACTTCATGTGAGTTGACCTCACCCCGTCTCTTACAGACACAAAACCCCTGCAGGAACACAGCCACAGGTCTTCAAAATGCTGAGTCTGCTGGAGGGTTTCAATCACATTTGACAGTGCAAAAAAAAAAAAAAAATCTCTTTCTACAAGTTACATAAGGCTACACAGGCACAGAAGGGACATATCAGGGTTTATTAGGGCAATGTTCACACTTGCCCTATTACATTTTGATCTCCTTGGCTGGTTGCAGCAGAAGCAATAGGATGGCTGCTATGTGGTGCTGTGGTGCCCAGCAGGACAGGGAGTGTGCAGGAAACCAGACAGGAATATTCAGAAGGAAGAGAAAAATCTCATTTTCACTCAGAAAGATAAAGCTTTGGGAGGCATACGTCCAATTCTGCTGCTCACTGGAGAAGTTTGGTTTGTTCCACATGCCAGCAAAGCCAGAAGCAACATCCTGAGGCTCTCTGGCCTCAACCTGTCCACCCCATTTATATGGGTTGGAAATGATTCCTGATGCATTTGTGCCACATCCCTTTCAATGGCAACACAAGATCACAAGATTCTATTGTCCAAGCTACAGTTGACCTGCATCCCCACTTCACCAAAAAAAAAAAGCTAAAAAAACCAGACTTCTATGAACAATTTATAGCAAAAGAAATCAGGCCTATTGTAGGCTTTTTAAAAGGTTCCCAACTCTCCCTCTTCCCCTTTTAATCAGTATCTTATCCAGAACTGGAATCCTGTCAAGAATAGTGGATAGCAAAGAACTATAACTTCTTATTATGTGTATAGTTATTTTATGAATTCAGGGGGGAATGAAATGCAATTTTGTCAGACTTGTCTGTGTTCATAATGACCAAGTCAAATTAATCATCATGGATAACACTCCTGTGTCAGCCATTCAAGAGATTTTTTAATAGAATTTTTCTGATTCATGTCTTGCAGTGCATCAGATCCGTAGTAACGCAGGCACTTCTAAAAATCAGTGCAATTATGGCTTCTTGTTGGCCTGTCATTTTCCTGGAATAAAAATGTCTCTACAAAAGTCATACCCAGTACATAAACCAAAATGGAAAACAAAAACATAGTTACAATTAGTCTTGATTTTTTTCCAGAGATGTAATACCGTTTGGAGGCCATTATTTACAGGCAATACATAAAGCTACAGTGCACGATGCTGAAGATGGACTGGTTTATGGCAACACATACCAATTTTGTTCTGGTTGTCATTCTTCCTTTGATTGCCCTGTGAGTTAGTGTTTTGTTACAGGCGTGGAAATGACTATCCCAGAGAACAAACAGGGTATAGGTAATGGGCTTGCAGTCAAATTATTGATATGTTTATTAAAAATGTATCCAGGAAAGCCCACATAGATCCCAAAAGGCTCTTGTTCAGGAAAACCTCTGGTTCAAGAAAAGGTTACAGTCACCATAAAGGCAGATCTACATGCATGGAAGCAGCAGTGCAGCATGCAATGGGATATAAAGGATCAGTAATGCTGCATTTATCCTCCTGAGAGGGAGAAAGACCAGCAGACCTCGAATTCCCCAGTGATGCAGACAAAAATGAGTTTTGGAAGTAGCTACCCTCAGGAATAAAGGGGAAGAAAAATGTAAACTACCTCAGAGATCTCAGCTTTTCCTTGGTTTTGTTGCAAGGAAGCAACTGCCTGGTAAGTGAGGGCAGGGGAGGAGCCCAGCAGAGCCACAGCACATCCCAAAAGAGCACAACCCACCTGAACCTGCTGGGACAACTCCCCCTCCACATCCACCTTCTTGTGCCACCAGGTACATTCTGGGGACAAAAGCTCTCAAAACCCCTTGCAGGGAGGAATAGTAACCCACCACCACGTACAATACTCCCAAGAACTCAAGACCCACACGAGACCCATATTCAGCTGACCCAAACTCTAGCCAGCACTTTGGAGGAGATCTGAAAATCCCTTGGGAATAATCATGAAGCTCCTCAAAGGACAGAATATTTCACCCCTCCCTTTCACCTGCCTCATCTGGTTTTATTGCCCTTCCACCTCCTTGCAGCTCTAATATGTTCTTCACCTTAATATCTACTGGCAGGGAGTTCCTCAGGCTCCTCATAAAGCTCATCCAAACCTCCTGCTTTGCAGATTTGCTGTGGTTACTTCTCTAAAAGGCCATTTTAATAAAACAGAGGATGTCCAGACATCACCTTCCTCTGTCCCATGCTGCTCAGGTTACAGCACAGTTGGAGGTCCCAAATCTGAACCCCCTCCCAT
Organism: Florisuga fusca; assembly: GCA_038090715.1. Taxonomy (NCBI): domain Eukaryota; kingdom Metazoa; phylum Chordata; class Aves; order Apodiformes; family Trochilidae; genus Florisuga; species Florisuga fusca. Next base: position 12,443,297 of record JAAWXA010000023.1, read on the forward strand.
CTCCAGTTCTAGAGGCTAAACTCTGGATGACAACACCAGCTCCCTATAACAAAGACTTCCAAAGAAGCAGATGGGATGTTAAGGCTCAAAGTCTGCTGACAAGTTTTCAAAGACACTCAAGATGGGCTTAAGCAAATTTGAGCAGTTCCCAGAGCTCCTGAAAACTCTCTGTTGGATCTTCACAAGCAGGGCTAGGACTATAAGCATGTTTGACATTGCTCTTGGGACCACCTGTAGTAACCTCTAGCTTGACCTACAGTACTTACCCACACGGACAAGAGAACTGGTGTATTTCACCATGTGTTTTTGTGGCTTGTTTTCCCTGTTTTTTTCAAAGCAAACGTGGCAGTGCTCCAGGGGAAGCCAGAAGAAGTGCAAGCTCTGCTCCCCATCAGCAAAGTATACCTACCTCCCTCATCTGCCTGACAAGGAGCCTCCTTAAAATTGGTTATAATGATTTTTGCCTGTTTTTAAAAAATATTGAGGGGAGGGAAGAGCCAATGAGGACCTAAAATTAGACTGATTTGGCCAGATTAGTAAAACCCTTTTTCTTTTCTTTCCTAGTAATTTGCCTGGAAGCAAACACAAGGAATATGATAATATTCTACTCAAGAATATCACACTTTTCTGGGAATTATTTGAGGAGTGCAGATTTTACATAATTGCCTTTTTTGTCTCATGGCATACTCAACTCCCATAATAAGATCAGTCCACTTCACAGAAACTCATTGCTGGGCTGCTGAGGTTTGGTATTCTGTGCTGAGCCAAGGGTATGTTATATAATGATGGATAATGCACCGTAAGCAGGTCAAGAGAGAAGGCATCTTGAAAACAGTAATGGAGCACATACAAGGAAGAATTAGTAAAAAGCACTCTAAGAAATTAATTCAACCTGGATTCATTCGAGCAAGAAGGACCCAGAGCAGGAAGGAAAGGTATTCTGTACCATTCTTGTCCCCTTTCAGGTTTTGTCTTAGAGAGCATTTCCCTTCTTCTCAAAACTGAAGGTGTGGGGTTAAGAGATTGAGGAAGCCTGGGTGTCACACTTTGCATGGATGCCTTGTGGTGAGTTTCTCAGTTTTTCAGAGTTTTATCACCCAGGCTATATCCTAGCCCCCTGCCCAGAGCTGTCTTCTGCGCCGCAGCTGCTGCTGCTTTCCCTAAGACGTCCGCAGTGAGATCCCCCAGCAAAGTCAAACAGCAACACAAACTATCCTGAACCAAGTCTTTTTTTTCACAGATATGCCTTAATTATTTCCCCCCCCACACACACACACATTAGCATGACAAACTTTCAAATGCAGCCCTGCCTGGTCCTCCCACCCCAGGCACAGCACTGGGGTCTGCCAGGTGCTGAGACACACAGGAACAACCAAGCAGACACTGTTCTATCCCAAGTGGTCCTACACTACACCTAGTTTTCTCTCATCACTATACATGTTCCCTGGCTTCTTATATGTCAAAAAAGTAATCAGTCCTTGTTAAGTCATTTTAGGACACAAATTGGTAACAGGAAACGGAGCATCGATGCTGTTCATGAACCCAATCTGAGGCCAAGAAGGCAGAGCAAAGTCAACAGTAACAGCTCTTGGCACTAAAGTGAGAGCACCAGCCAGAGGAAATCACAAGCTGGGTCAGCCCAATGTGTAAAATTTCTAGTTATTTAATGATGTGAGCCAAGCCAGCCTGGCCAGGGGCAGCGAGGAGCAGGCCTGGACCTTCGAAACCCAAAGCATCACTTGCCAGAAATGCACTCAGAGTTGAGCCCAAAGTCAGACTTGGGATCCCCAAAGTAAATTGACAAGAAAATGACATACACTAAAAAAAAAAACAAACAAAAAAAGTAACAAAATCCAGCCACAGCAGTGGCACCCTCTCCTCATCACCCAGGTTTGACATCTCTGATTAGCAGGAGGGAGGCAGAGATGTGGGGAGTGCTTGCATAATGTGGTGCAATCCAGCACCTCCCGCAGGGTGCCCAGCTGCTGCAGAAGCAATTTCACAGCTCATCATCCATTATGAGATTAAAATATTTTTTTTTCCTCCTGTGAAGTATTAATAAATTGTGCAGGCAGCCCAGAGTTACTTCCATTTACACAAATGGTAGTGAATCACCCACCTAGTTATTTCTTAATGGATTGAGTACCTGTGTTCCTCCTTATCCTGTAATTTTAAAAGAAGTAAATACACAAACCTGTTTATTTGTCTTATCAGGCCATGAGCCAGGTTTTATTAAGCCTGGGGATACCAGGACAAAAGTAGAGCTGTTGGTCCTGTGGGCCTGCCCAGCACTTTACAAGGGAACAATACCAGAACAGCCAAATTGATCAATACAGAAAGAAAAATGCCCTACAAAAAAGTCCAAGACATGCTGAAATCCCTCCCAGAATTCACTTGCTTTGCCTTCTGGGGGCAAAACTCACTGAGGCTTTGCTGATACAATGCAGCTTCCTTGGTATATATAGCGAAGATGTAAAGCTGTAGTGAGAGCTCCACTAATGGCTCTTTGAACATCACTGCTTTATTATGGTATCAGAAGAAGCAGGCATATTTAATGTTTAAACTTCCAATGACAAATGCCTTCAGCAAATATTTTTTATGTATTTATTCAGTGCTTCTTAAGCGCCTGTCACCTTAGCAGGTAGTGTGCTGCTTACCTTTTTTTTTTTTTAAATTTTCTTAAAATTATCAATGTTTTGTAAAATGCCACCTTCTTCCCTCCCCTCTCTCCTCTTTATCCCCAAGAGAAGCTTGAAGTCTTTTACCCATCCCATCCACTGCAAAACATTTCAGACTGCCGGGAAGTTGCCAAAATGGGAAAAGGAAATGAACTGAAATCACCAGTGCAATAAATCAGCCTCCCATCTTATCCCAAAGACCCTCAGCTCCAGAACCTGGCTCCAGCACACAGGAGAAGTGCCAGAGCCACTTGCCTCAGAGCCAGCTTTGCTGAAGTAAACCCTAAGATAAGATGGCAAGAGCATCTACCAGATTTCCACCTCAATAGCTGGGTCTGGAGACATCAGCCTGGAGCTAAGCAGGACCTGGTTTGGGTTAGTCACAGGAGATTAAAGATTACAGGACATCTGAACTGTTCTGGTTGTGAAAGACCTTTATGATCATCAGGTTCAACTGTTATTCCAGCACTGCCAAGGCCACCACTAAACCATGTCCTTCAGTGCCACATCTATACAGCTTTTAAAACCCTCCAGGGATGGTCATTCAAACACCTTCCTGAGCAGCCTGTCCCAGGACCTGCCAATCCTTTCAGGGAAGAATTCCTAATGTCTAAGCAGAGCTTATCTAAGAGCTTATCTCTTCTTATCTAAGAAGAACTTGACCCCACCTCACCCCAACCTCCTTTCAGGCAGTTGGAGTCTCCCCTCAGCTTCCTTTGCTACAGGCTGAACATACCCCAGGTCCCTCAGCTGCTCCTTCTACCACTTGTGCTCCAGATCCTTCCCTAGCTCCGTTGCCCTCTTCATGAATCACTCCAGCACCATGGAATCAGACCATGTTTGTCTCCTTGCAGACTCTAAATATGGAAAACTCATCAATGTGCCAGTCCCCCCATCCATGAGTTGTCGAGACAAATCCCCCAGGACCTCCCTCTACCTCCTTTGAGCTTCTGAGCACCACAATGACAAGCTGTCCTCCACAATCAGGAGTGCAAAAATTTCATTCAATTGCTCCCTTATCCGAAGGAGAAGCTGTCCCATCACAAGAGCACAAAGGTGCTGGGCTGTTAGGGAAAGCATGAAGCACCAAGAGACTCACGAAAAAATTGTGAGAACTGTAACATGGCCAAGTATTCACATCCCCAGCATAGGTGTGAAAGTCTCAACTTGAAGCCTCCAATATGTGAATTTTGGGAAACAAACAGATCTTATAGTTAACAATTTTAGCAATTTTTATTCTTTAATAAAAAGAGGCTTATGGAAAGCATCCAAGCCCAGGCAGAAACACACACACACTGCTCATCTATGCTCATCTATGTCCTAAAACAGATACTCATCAAATACCTCCAAAAGCATTTAACTATGTGGAAAAAATCAATAGCTTTCAGAAGGAAAGCAAAAACCAAAAACTATCAAATTAACTACCCAAATAGCAACATTTCCCTAAAGTAATGACAGCTCTCCACCTGGAAGGACAGCAGGGACACCAAGCTGCTGGTCACAGCCAGGAGTAACGATCGTCTCCAGTTCTGGTGGGGAGAAAGGACAATTGTAGGCACCGGCAGCTCTAGTAGCAGGTGACAGCATTTGAAGGAAGGGCTTTGCAGAAGAGAGGAAGGTGCAAGAGGGCTCACACCAACACCAGCCCGACCTGCATCCCATGACCAGGAACCCAACCTAAGACACAAGGCAGGAGGCACTCTGTTAGCAGCATCCACCAAAATCACCCCCAGCCATCCAGAAGCCAAAACAACTGAAACTTTTTATTCATGAAACAGCTGTGAAGCTTTTCCTGTTCTTTTTACTAGTGTATAACACACCAGGTAGACCCTGAATTGTTCCAAGGGAAGTGGGCAGAAGTGGGCCAAAACAAGAGAGATGCTACTGGAGAAGCCAGGGAGGCTCTGAGTACTGCACGGCTGCAGGTAAAAAAGCCAAAACATCAACCCCATAGGAAAAATTCACTGTCCACTGTACCCAGGGGCTTCAGCTGCCATCTTTCAACTTCAAGGCTACATGATATTTCCAAAATCCTGTGACAACTCGGAGCCAAGTGTTAATATCAGTAACAAACCAGGTACCTCAGGGTCCTGCTAGGGTGTTACATCTCAATGTCACCCATAATATGATCAGAACAGGACAGAGCCTTCTGAGGAACATTACTAGAGGAGCTTGGCAGCAAGCTAGGCTCTATCAGCTTTCACCATTTCTCCTCCAATCCCTAATTGTGGTATCAAACAACAGGAATCTCTTTCCAGACTGGAACGAGCTGAGGCAGCTGCCAACCAAGGATCTCACAGATAAAAAGAAAAAACACTCAGGTAGAAGAGAGAAGGGTTGTCTAACATGCATGTTCCAGCACATCCTCAATGCAGAAGTCTGGAAACCAGGGCAAACAGAATTACCTGTTCAAATCACAGTGTTTCAAAAATGTAAACACTAGAGCACAAGTTGCTCAAAGACTTCCAGCATTTTCTGCATTTTCTGGAGCAGCTTTCACGCTTTGATCCTCAGCACCTCTGTGTGAGCACAATAAACTCCTTCATGAAGTTGCAACCAAGTGCCCACTGATTTCCATCCTTCCCTTGCAGCTCCTCTGTTGACATTTCACGACCAATTTTCTTGAGAAAAGCTTCAAGGCTCTCAGTGGTTTTCTCACCAGCCCTTTGTGCCTGCACACACTCAGGAGCTCTGCCCTTGTGCAGAGATGAAGGTGCAAGAGGGAACAGCCCATTTGCACAACCATCACTGCAAAAAGTGATGCAAAAATGCACAGCCTTCAACTTGCCAAGCCTTGAGTGAGACACATCCTGATTTGAAGCACTGGGACTCCTTCAGTTTTGCTACTTTGGATGTCAATGCTGATGTTTCCTTTCCCCATGTTCAGTGCAGGGAAACCTGGGATGAGGGGTGGCCAGGTGAGGACCACACATTTTCCCTTCCACACCACTGAAGCTCCCAGGCTTGCAGCATCCTGACCTGCACGCAGAGGAACATGACCTGCTACTCCTTTGTTATGGGCATCCTTCTCCAGCTGGGTTTGTGGTGGACACAAGCACCTTTTGGGTATTTGCTTCCAAAATGCAATAGGAAATGCTGAAGCCTGGGGAAAAAAGCTCCTCAGAAGAAATGTAGCCTCCAGTTTCGAGTGTGGCCCTCAGTGCTGTGTGTCTGGTTTTGTTTAGAAGTCATTTGGATTTCTTAAAATAAATTTCCTAAACTGCCTTCCAGAGACTGATGACCTTTTTTTTTTTTTTTTTTTTTTTTTTTCTTTTTTTTTTTTTTTTCTCTTCTTCCCTCCTTAATAAACTTTCAGAGGTATCTTTATTGTTATGTCTAATTTTAGAGAAAACTAACATTTCCTGAGATTCAATTTCTCTCATAATTGTTGGAAGGAAACTAAATTGTCTGCTGTAAACATTCACTGTATTGTGCAAAATGTATCTTTATTACAGCCCACTGGGAATATTAAGAAAATTCCCAATCCTGGTCCTTCCTCTTTTTTTTTTTTTTTTTTTTTTTTTTTTTTCTTTTTTTTTTTCTAAAGCTTGCTCTTTCCTCTTACATACCCATTAATGTCAGTTCAAACATTCTGCAGGCAAGATATAAGAACCTAAAATATATTATTTAACAATCAAGAGCAGAATGAAGACTTGAGAGCAGTAAGGTCCTTTCTGCCTTCTCTTTTGGTGCTTTCTGATACAGAAAATGGGAATGGCTGTTCCATTTGTCTGTGTGTGTGCCTTGAGTTGATGAAAAAAATCTCATTAGTTTAGTCTGACATATACTCAATACAGTCTATGTACATATTTTTTTTCATTTTAATCTACAGCTGCAAAATGATACTAAATTTCATTGGATTGGAACGAAAACTGTGGTCTTGGAACATTTCCTTTTAAGGGTCTTATATTTATTCAGAATTCATGAATCATTTTCCAGTAATACAACTATAATTATTCTTAAAGTGTTATGTTTGAAGGTTTAATACGAAATACTTGCAAAAAGCTCTTTTTCACTTTGATAGTTTGTAATCTTCACGGTAATCAGATCAGTTAGATCCTTCACACAGCAGCCAGGAAAATGCAATTTAATATGAAACTCATACTCTTCACTCATGTTTTAATTAAAGTCATAAAAGCCAAGTCATATTTTGCCCTTTAGAGTGCACCCAGATGTACAGACCTGGGCCATACAGCAGAGCTCAGACCCTCCCGATGCCTGCTGATGGATTTCCTACTTTGAGAAAAATTGAACTCAAGCCTTGCTGAGAGGTGGCTGATCACAGAAGTGATGTCCCCGATGAGACCCAGCATGGTCCTCAGCACACCACGGGATGGGTGATGGGTGCCCGGGCCGACCACACAGCTCTGGGTCAGTTTTGGCACCTTTCACCCTGGTGGCAGGAGCTTGGGCTGTAGTGCCAGCGACACCTCTCCAGGAAAGGCTGCTGCATCCCTCCCTGCCTTGGGGTTGTGGGTCCCATCCCAGCTCTGGGAAAGATCTCAGCCTTCCCCAAAGGAGCAGAACGAGTCAGGGCTGGTGGCAGGGCCATGCACATTCCCCCTCCTGCTGGCCTGCTATTTGTGAACCATGGTGCCCACAGTGCATGTTTGTCTCCTCCCTTGCACTTGCATCGCCCACTCCCCTCTCCTGAGCATCCATAGTGCAAGATCCCCTCCTGGGGACCCCAACACGTGGCACCCATGGCACCCACCCTCACCTGACAGGGTACTTGATGGCTGCACCCACCTGGAGCTGCTCAGTCTTCAAGACAGGGAATTCTCAGAGGTCTACTGCACAAATGCCACCGCAGAACACAACCAACCCATGGGGCACAGGTGCCAAGTTCTCATGGGCTGGTCCCTCATGAGGTTCCCACCACTTTGCTAGAGCAAGAAGGGTTGGGTACCCCCCTCCCAGCAGCAGACAAGCTGCCAGAGCTCTGCTGGCCACCAGTTCAGGTTCACAGCTCTACCCAACCATGTGAGCAAGGAGAGGCTGAAGGGAACCCCTAACCAGGGGAGCCAGATGACTGCACTGGGGATACCCGACCTTCATCGTTCTCCAGCAGCCCCAGGGTGCTCTGTTGAGGGGGGCAGGCCAGCAGGGGCCGGAGAGGATCCCAACAGAAGCTATAAAGGGATCTTCCTTTCTTCACAGGCCCTCAGCAGGCCAAATTCTGCAGAGGAAAACAACACTTCCCTGCTGGCAGCAAGCAACTCCACCGTTAATGACTCTGTTGTGACGCCAGACCCGAACACCGGCTCAGGCCAGGGCTCTGATGAGAAGTAATCAATCAGCAGGGAAAGGAAATCCCAAGAGCAACAGGCTGGGCCTTTTTCATACTCCTGTGGCCTACAGTGTGACATTTTACAAACAGTTTTCAAAAGCCACTCCCCAGAGGTCCGTTACAGAAGCAAACCAACCTCTGTGGGAGCCCAACCCAACCTTCCCAACAGGACAGCTGCTCGCTGCAGCTCCCCAGTAGTGGCATTACCAGAGTTATTGCATGATCAGAGCTCAGCATCAAAAAAGACCAGGTCCTCCTCACACTGTGTCACAGTGGGTAACACAGGAGACAAATGGCGAGGAATTAGCACAGTATGAGGAGCTGGAGGATCTGAAAGCAGAAACAGCTTGTGCATAAAAGCTTCAGGATTGCCTTTGTCTAAAGCAAGAGCCACCAGTCAAGGACAACCCAGCCTCCCCACATGAGCAGTGACCTGAGGGGCACTGTCGGGGGCTTTAAAGCACACATAAGTACCATATTAATGCGCTGCCTGTGCTTGGAATATGACCTGCTCCCTCCAGAGCTGCTCCAGGTTCCTGCAGATGTAGGTCTCCACCTTGCCATGCTGACCACCAAAGCAGCAGCAGCTCTGCAGGCACCACATGCAGTCCCTCTACAGCAACATCGAGCACAGTGGGAAAAGTGACACTTTATTGAAGTGACACTTTGTTGGCCAAAGGAAATTGCACACCACCTTCTTCTAGATCTTGCTGTTATTTTCTGAGCTGGGCTCTACAAGTTCATCCATTGCTGAACTGCCAGCCCCTGTGTCCTCAGGAGTCACCACACACAGCAGCAAATGCTGTTCAGTGTTGTTCAGTCTGACTGGACCCGAGCTACGTTCCACCATGCTATGAAGCAAGCCCATTACTCCATCTGCTTCACCTTCCAGCACACAGGAACATTTCTGGACTCTCAGATTCCTCCATCCCTGCTGGCAGGTGTCATGGCATTTCAGCACCAGGAAATACCCACATCCAACCCTCCATCAGAATTCTTCCTGGTATCAGTATTTTCTATATCTGAATCTTCAACTCAAAATGCAGCAGCAGCAGCAAATGCTGCTTCCCAGTAGGACACACATGGTTCTGCTGCTCCACCAGCCCCTGGATACCCACCACCTGCCCAGCCCACAGGCCACTGTGGGGTTGGAGCTGGGCTGCCTCCAGCTCTGGATCACTCTCCTGCAAAGATTGGGTTTTGTGTTTGTTTTTTTTGTTTTTTTGTTTTTGTTTTTTTGTTTTTTTGTGTTTTTTTTTTCCACACTGTTTTACTGTTTATGGACTTCTTCACTGCAAAAGAAACAGGAGCTCTGTTAGGTGGTCCTCATGCACACACTGATCACACTCCTCCCAGACTGAGGGCTGGAGTCAAGTGTACTGCTTAACGCAGATGCTCTCCAACATCAAGTCAAAACCAATTCTGAGCTGATCCAGATCCCAGAAAAACAGACTTGGGAAAGAGAAGGAAAGGACTAACTCAAGGGCACAGCTGGCTGTGGCCACCTGGAAGCCCCTGAAGGAGCAGTGGATGCTGTGCCAGTCCCCTGGGCTGCCAGCACAGGCCATGCTGGCTGCTCTGCTTGCCAGCCACTGCTCTGATGCACCTCAGGATGTCGTTCACCCTCCTGCCTTTGCTCCTAAAGCTAAACCTATTTAGGAACCTCAGATCTCTGATGAGATGTATGTCTACACGTGAAATTAAACCACCACCACCACCACAGCGATTCCCTGTCCCCGCAAGGCACTCTGTGTCACCTTTCAGATAGCTTTGTATGAGATGTGATTTCTTTCTTTTTCCCCCAGAGTAAATGCAATAGAAACAGAGGCTATTCATTCTGGTTTAGGAATTGCTCAGTCACATCAACTTTTCCCTCTGTGATGCTTGGTAGATGTTTTTCAAACACCCTGTTGTTAACAACTTAGAAGTCCCTTGAGATGATATTTGAAGTTGAAGATGGTATTTGTTCTGTTTGTAATACCAAGGGATTTTTAAATTATCATTATTTTATTCAAGACCTACAACAACCCTACCCCAACAAGAGAAGTCCCTCTTGGTATGACTAAGTTACAGCATTTGCTTCCTGACTTGCACCTTTCAAAAATTTCACTGTCACACAGGGGTTCATGCAAAATTCATGAGCCTGGATCATCAGCTGTAGTTGTGCTCACCTACATAACCCCTCCTGGAAGGGTTTCCATTAGCTGCTGATTAAAATAAATGACAGGTAACACTCTATTGTTCATCCTAAAATAGGACATGAGATTCTTCCTGAATCATCTGCTGAGAAAAGCATTTAATAGCTATCAATGTCTACCATCTATTTTTTATTCTCTATCACAACACTGGAAATTATACAGTATTCTCAAAGAACAGGAGGGAAAGAGCAAAATCTGTACCTTAGCACAGGTTCCTGCTGCACTGCCCAACTCTGTCCAGTCCTCTCTTTCAACTTCCAGTCAGTACAAAGCTCTCAACCAGGGGCCTCCTATAGATACGTCCCAGCCATGTGTGCAATATGTCATACAAAGGGATTAGGGAGTTATCAGCTTTGTTACTTTAAGGTGTACTCTGCCCCTGTTGTGGTAGACTCTAGACTTCAAAAACACAGATTATTTGCAGATTGGAAGAGACCAGGGTGCTGTGCAGAGGCAAGAGAGTCCAAACCAAGGAGCATAATTCTGCTGGGAACTCAGGAGCATCAGAGCTCTCCATGCCTGAGGGCCATGGGCTCTTCTCTTTAAAACCTTGGACTTAAATCTGTGATTTTCTCTAGCACTGACCATCATCAGTCCCTGTGATTAGTACATCACACCAGTCAACCACCAAAATACAAAGAGTATTAAGACCCTGTGACTCTCCTCAGAGTTAAAACAAACACAAGTTTGTTTCACAACACAGTATGCCAAGGCTGATCAGACTCCTGAGAATCACAAATATTTATTAGGGGACTTGAGTGGAATCTGCACCAGTAAGAACATACTGCTGGGCCCTAATTTTCCTCCACCACCCTCCCCCTGCCACAACAAGACTTGAGAAGGATTGCCCTAAGGTACCAATCAGCCACATGTATGCTCCAGTGTCCTCCAGGCTTTCTTCTGAGGAAAATCAAGGTCTCAAGACATTTGCTGGGGTGACCACCACGCAGCCCGTTGCACCAAAAGAGCTTCAGGGGCAAACAATCCAATTTCTCACATTTAGATGTCCTTGGAGGCCAGGGACCAACAACCATGAGAATACAACACACCCAGGCAATGGAAAGCTGTCACTTCCCTGTGAGGGACCAACCATCCCTTCCAAAGCAACTGATGAGGGAACACCACATGGAGGAAAGTCCACATTGGTCCTGCTTTGCAGCTTCCTACTAAGGAGGAAGGCACAAGAACAAGAGGAGGAGGGCTTGTGCCTTCATTAGCAGCACCTGATTGTCCTCACACTGCCTGGGGCTCTGGGGTGGTCTCACAACTCCGCAGGCCCAGGAGGTTGGAGGACAAGACATCTGCCAGCATTATCACAGGGCTTGATGGTATGTTTTATAGCAGAGGCTGCCAGGATGGGCTCTGTCTAATCTGAACCATTAGCAGAGTGTGAGGAGAGTATCCATGGCTTCCTGCACCATCATTAATTTCTAATTATGCTGTTGCTTGCTGTCTACATTATTGCTTATTTACCAACACAGCTTTATTGTACAGTCCAGTTCCTTATAACTAGCAAACCCATTGTTATGCTAAAATGAATGTTCCCAATGTTATTTATTATTTTATAAACCTTGTGTAACCCTGAATGAGGACATTAAATGGCAAGAACACTACTTCAAAATCCCATTTTAAATAAGTCACCAAGACAGCTGTGCCTTTATAAAACACATTAGAGTGGCACTCAGAGCACATATGGCTCAGGGATATATACAAATTATACAATTTCTGTCATTCAATCAAATAAGAGGGGCGTTTTGACCCCAGAAATGAGTCAAATGTAAGTTGTAATTCAAGCCCCACCGGAGGCCTTGGTGGTAATGCATCCTGACGGCTGATCAAAGAGCTCTGAACATTTGACCCACCAGATCAGCGACTTACTGTATCTATTATGGTTAATACAGACCCCAGCCTGAAGATGTATGGAGATAAAGAGAGAGAGGGCAACAGGCACAGTAGATAAAGGTTGATTTATGCACACCCCAGCACACAGATACACATGCTGGTCGATTTCACGCGTGCAGCAAGGGGTGGGCATGTGTAACCCCACACTAACATTTAGATAGGGCCACATCTAGAGACAGATGCTGTCCATGGGTGCGTGCACGTGACAAGTATAATCCCTCTCAGCTCCATTTTCCCTCGGTGCATTGGTTTAACCCCCCCACACCCCCACCTTCTATTTCATGCACACACTGCCATGCACAAACATGTCAGTGCCCATGGACCTACCTGCTCAGCAGTGTAAACATGGGCAGCTCCATCTGTGAGCCACCCTAACGACACACAGTCCAAACCAAAGCCCTCCCTGCAGTGCTGCAGAGTCTGAGACATCAGGTGTCCCACCAGGCTTTGTGAAATCCCATTTTTCCAGTGCTGCTGTGCAAACCTGCAGCCCCTACATGTGTCCTGAGGGCAGGCACATGTGGCTCCTGGCAGCCAAGACCTGATGTTTTTGCTAAACACAGGAGCAGCCTGAGAGAGCCAGCCAGAGATAGCATCAGGCGGAGTAAAGAGTGTGCAAAGAACTTTCTGCCAATTTGATTACCCTGTATTCAGCCTTCACAGTCAAAGCAGCAGGATTCTATCTGCGCACTCAGTTACAGAAGCAAAGAACTGCTGCATCTCCCTGCCCTGAGTAAACCCTACAGATACATGACAGACTTTGCATGAGGAGACACACAAATTAACTTGTTAGTACGCAAAGTGGCATGTTACTCAGCTGGAATAAGCTGTGCACTGAAAGCTCCCAGGATTAGGCAGAGTGCAGGATCAAAAATGCCCAGCAGTAAGTAATCAGCTCTTTCCTCCTTTGAAGCTGCCCATCACCCTGCCAGACACTAGAGACAGGCAGGGGAGAGAGGAGAAAGGTGGAAAACACTCCTCCTAAGGATTTCCATAATGTCCCTCCATGGACTGGGCAGACTCACATCCCTGCTCCCAGTGAGCCAAGGGACAACTGCTCCCAAACCCAGGCCAGGGCCCGGCTGCTCCCACACCCCTGCCCTGCCTGAACATGACGTGATCCTCACCTCCCAGCAAGGTACTTCTGGCAGCTAGTTGCTTGTAATGTGGGATGGAGATACCTTCTCATAGGGTGTTCCCAGGCACAGTTGATTCATATTTACAAGGCTCAGTCCTCAGCAACCAAGCTCGGTCCTGTCCAGCTACATGGAGAATTTCCCAACTTTCTCCTGTCCTGGGGTTACTGTCCCTGTCACAAAGGCCTTAATAAATGCCTTCTCTTACTGATTTTGCATTTGTTTTTATTCCCTTTAACAGCACCATTGTATTTATACTCAGCTTTCAAGTACATCACATGGTTGGTAATCTGTCCATTCCTTGGGATTTTTGCCTGACTTAATTCCTTGCCTTTGTTTGGGGAGGGAGGGGGAAGAGAAAGACAGAAAGAAGGACAGAAAGACAGAAAGACAGAAAGACAGAAAGACAGAAAGACAGAAAGACAGAAAGACAGAAAGACAGAAAGAAAGAAAGAAAGAAAGAAAGAAAGAAAGAAAGAAAAGAAAGAAAGACAGAAAATTGAAAAGAAAGAGAGAAAGAGAGAAAGAGAGAAGAAAGAGGAAGAAAGGAAGAAAGGAAGAAAGGAAGAAAGAAAGAAAGAAAGAAAGAAAGAAAGGAAGAAAGGAAGAAAAGAAAGGAAGAAAGAAAATTGACTGGAGTGAGGAATGATGCTCTGCTGACTTCATGAGACACAACAGATACCTCACTCATCCCAGGGGTCAGATGTCTGTGCCAGTTTGATCAGATGTCTAGTTGCATTTATACTCTGGGCCCTGTTGGGGCTTGAATTACATTTCACATTTGACTCACTTCTGGGGTTAAATGTCCCTCCTATTTCATAGAACAAGAGGAATTCTTTTCCCCAAGCAAGGCTGTGCCATGGATCTGTCAGTGATCCCATTATATTTTAGGCTCCTGGATCTCTGCTTTTTGTGCTGAGATGGAGCCTTTTTGGGTTGATGAGAAGTGCAGCTAATAGCACATCAGCAATCACAAGAAGGAGAAGGCAGGGATCAGCTGGCTTTCAGGTGGTTTTGATGGCGTTTTGTTGGGCTTTTTTTGAGGAGCTTGGGTTTCCCTCCCCTCCCCACTGTCCTTCCCGAGCTAGCAGCTCTCCAGGGCAGGGAGTGATTAGGGAGAAAGATGCAGACCCTGGTCCTGGTTTTATCATGCTCTTGCCATGGGATGCTGCAGAAATTCCTCAGGATCAAAAACTGTACAAGGGGCTGAGCTAAGACTGGTACAAGGGTGCTGCTGCCCAAGGACCACTCAGCAAGGAGCTGCCCTGACTGCTCTGTCTCTGGAGCTCTAGAGAGAATAATCTGAGTGATTGGAAAGGATGACTCAAGAGCTTAAGCAGTTGCTGGATCTCTGAGAAGAGTCTAAAGCATGGCACTGACAGGCAGGAACCATTTAACACCCCCCTAGTTTTAAACCAGGGCAGGGGGAGAGATGATAAACAGAATTCTGCTTTCCAACTAACTCCTTCTAGTTATTCTGAAAGAAAAATCAGGCAATTGAGAATTTCCACTAACAAAGACTATCAAACTTCTCCCATCTGTGGACTCCTAAATATTTTCCAGCTGAAAAGAGGCCCTGTACACATTTATTGCTCTCCACCCTTTGCCACCCACCTCAAAGCATGGAGGGGCTGGAAGCCCCCACAGATCCGGGGGATTTCATGGTGACAGTCTCACTCCAGGCCATCCCAAGCATTTGGGTCCCAGGGGAGCTCACTGTGTAGTGCAAAACTGGGGGAAATAAGCAAGCGTGCCCAAAAACAGGTAATGTGAAGCTAAGATTTCCCACTGCTAATGCTGAATATCCCAGTGCCTGCACCCGAGCTGGGCTCAAAGTGAAGCTGCAGGTGCTCCGTGGTGTCCAGTGGAACCAGTTTTAGATAATTATGAGGAAAATAAGCCACCAGGTCCATCTATTTCAGTCTGATGGCTCCAGTAATTAGTGTGCACGATTCGCCTCTGTCCCCAAGGATCCCCAAGGCTGAGTGACAGCCCATGTGTGCTGTGCAGGCATCTCAGGGCGGGTGATTTAGCAGCCTCTCAAGTGGGATTGTGAAACCTCACTCCTGCTGTTTGATGTACTCGTTCAGGTTACAACAGGTTTAGCAAACAATTAAAAAAAACCCCTCAAACCACAACATCTGTAAGCCCCATCTAAATAGAGGAGTTGTGTTATTAGTAATGAAGTCACGACGAGTGCTATTAAGTGCTCTCTAGTAAATACTGATGGGCAGGTAAATAAAGGGAGACGATGAAATAAGGAGGGTGCAGGAGGAAGGCTGCTCCCCATCTTCCTCAGCCAAAACTCGTTCTGGGTGTGAATCATCACTACTGTCCTTGTATGGCATGGATACTTGCCCTTCCTCCCCCCCTTCCACCCCAAGCAAGATTACAGAGGTCAATGCAGCCTCCTATGAGGAGACCCACCCCAGCAGAGCCCCAGGTGCCACCCTGTGCCCTTGCACCCCTTGGTCCCTCTCCCAGCTCCTCTCTGCCCACCCCAAGCACAGCAGCACAAGGAGGGGAACAGGAGATGCAAGACAAGACAAGCTTACCCATCTGTTTTCCACATTGCCTCCCCCTCCCCATAGAGCTTGTGCTCCAGGAGATAAAGCAGCAGTATGGCCCCGTGAACAAACCCACTGCTGTAATGAGGGTTCCTGCCCCTGCCCACCCCCTGCCAAGAGGAAGCCACTTCCTCCCTTTTCATCCTTATCTACTGTTTCAAATAGGAAATAAAAAGTCACCACGCAGAGAGAACAAATGAAAAGCAAAATTCCTCTTCAGGTAAGCCCCTCCCTGCAGCGCTGGGTCCAGTTCTGGGGTCCCCACAACCAAAAGGATATGAAGCTCTTGGAGCAAAATGCAGAGGAAGGCACAGAGATGCTCCAAGGGCTGAAGCAGCTCTGCTCTGGAGCCAGGCTGAGAAAATTAGGGTTGTTCAGCCTGGAGAAGAGAAGTCTGCAGCGAGATCTTACAGCACCTTCCAGTGCCTCAGGGGGCTCCAGGAAAGCTGGGGAGGGACTTTTTACAAGCACATGGAGTGATAGGACAAAGGGGAACAGTTTGAAAGGGGGGGAGTTTTAGATGAGATATTAGGAAGAAATTCTTTGCTGTGAGGGTGCTGAGCCCCTGTCCCAGGGTGCCCAGAGAAGCTGTGGCTGCCCCATCCCTGGCAGTGTTCCAGCCCAGGTTGGATGGGGCTTGGAGCAACCTGGGCTGGTGGGAGGTGTCCCTGCCCATGGCACAGGGTTGGAACTGGGTGAGTTTTCAGGTCCCTTCCAATCCAAACCATTCTATGCCTCTATGGTTCTGTTTCCCAGATGACAGGGATCTAAACTGGTTTAGTTTATCCTTCTCCCAGGTTCAAACAGTACATGACTCCTCCATCACATTCTATTGTTATTTAGAAGTCATCCTCCCTCCTCAATTGGGGAGCAACAAGGTGTTCCCCACCCAGCAGCATCACTTCTGATTTTTCCTCAGTTGCTCACCTGTGGGGGAGTGGATGTGAGGGGGCTGTGAGGCCCATGCAGCTGGTGGAGAGAAGGAAACACCAATGGTTCCCACTGCCCACAGTTCATCTCCAGGCCAGTCCAACCCTGCTGGCACATCATGGCCAGGGACTGCAGCTGGCTGCTGGTTCAGTGCCACCAGCCCTTCCCAACAGGTCTGTGAAATGCTTGTCCCTTGTGAGTTTTCCAAGGCAGTGTATTGAAGACAATTGACCTCATAGGGTCTTCCTAGCCCTGGTGAACAGAGTGGGGACACAGGGCACACCCCAACCTGGGCAGCTTGGGGGTCAACCCTTCCCTTCTGAGTTTACTCAGCCTCTGGTGAGTCCTGGTTCTAATGATCAACCACACATCAGAATTGATCCACTAAATATCTCTGCTGAATCACTCGATGGCACAAAGTCTGTGATTCCTTCCCCACCTTCTGGAAATCCATCTCACACAAGAACAACCCTCTCTGTTCCCACACCTTGGTGGCAGTGGCTCCACAAGCTGTCACCGAATGTCAGAGCAGGAACAACCCTTGGAGCAACGCCCCAGCATGCTGCTGCACTCTGAGAAGGCAACCAAGAGGTTTCCATCCTGTTATCTGTTTAATATGCACACATTTGAATTGCTGCTGGTACCTGAGTCAGATCCACCATGGATGACTCACTGGTCTTGTACCCCAGAGCAGTGCTGTGTTGAGTCCCAAATCCCAGAAGCACATCCTAACCTCCCCATCCCTGGCCACACACTCTGTCCGGGTCAATAGGAAGTTGGTGGCATCTTCAGCTGGATTGAAATCACCACACAGCTGCTGCTCAACTTTTGCAACACATCAGTTTCACATGACACAACCCTGCACGATCCCTGACAAATGTGGACAGGGTCAAAAGGACCCTACAACAAAACAACCCAAGTCAGCCCAAAAACAGGATGCTGGAAAATCTTAGCAATGAACTTGCACTTTCTCCTTCATGAGGTGTCCCAAAGGTACAGCAGCAGGCACCTCAATGATGTATGGAGCCCTCAGCCCACTCTATCCATGCCAGGCCACCTCAGGGGGATGCAGGTGGGACCATCTCTCACCTCCTTGTCAGGAGGACACAGAGGCATGTCCTGAAGTTCACATCTCCCAGTAACACCTACACATGGGATTAACTTTATATGCATTTAGGGCTCCACGGAATGGAAATGTCTGTTCCATGTGTATCCAAGCCCTGGACACTAAGACACCTGTGAGATGGGAGTGCTTCCTGTCCTCCACATGTACATTTATAGTTCCAAAACAGGAAAACTTTGATTCCTTTTTGTCCTCGAGCAGGCTAACAGTTAATCTGTTTCTCTACAGCAAATACTCTACATGAGGGAAGAGGACACTTGAACAATACTTGGAAAGCTCACCACCTCCAGACACACCAACTAGACCCACATTTTGAGAGAAGGATGCTGAGACAAAGCCACTCAGCCTCACTGGAGAGCTGTGGCTAAGCTGGGCTCTGGCAATGAACAATGACACCAGCACCCAAGAGCATCCTTTTCCCTATACTGAGACCATCCACCACTGCTCCTCAGCAGCCAGCTCTGATGTCCTCTGTGGACACCCCTGATGTCCCAGGAGTGAAGATTCTGAGCATTCGTGCTTGGGCATACCTTGAGTCCCTTGTCAAATCTGCCCCCATAGCCCCACCCAAGCAAATTGACACTTACCTGGTTTGCTGACAGGAACTCCTGGGCATTGTCATTCATTCCCATGTACATGTTCTCCCCATCAAACTAGAAAGACAAAGGAAAATTAGAGTTAGGGAAGTGCCACCTGCACAGCAGGGTTACATGCATCCCCAGGACTTTCTTGTCTCTTCACACCAAGATGCCCAGAAGTAAAACCTGGGATGGTCCTCTAAAACATCTAGACATGTATCAGTGCACATACATCCTTGTTATTGCCATGGGACATGGTAAGAGAGCACATTTCTGTTACTTTTTTAGTAAAATAACTAATTAATCACTCCGGTTCTAACTAATAAACCAAACCACTGCAACCTGGTCTAGTGGGAGGTGTTCCTGCATGTGCAGGGGGGTTGGAACTGGATGGTCTTTAAGGTCCCTTCCAATCCAAACCAGTCTATGATATGGAATGTTAAAACCACTGATGTACTCAGCAGAAAAGGTCACTCAAATTAAGTTCTTGCTACAATTTCCACTGGACCCTCCATCAGCTTTCAAACACTAACTTTGAGCAATGGAAATTTCCAAGACAGGCTGGTCCCATTCAATCCTCTTCCAGATAACAACCTACTCCATAACCACCAAAGCAAAGCTAGAGCATCAGTGGAGAAAAACCACCCCAGACCATACCCAAGCAGCTCTCCGTGCAGAGCCCCACTGCCCACCTTGACAGTTTGCTGTTTGCAAACTCTGGCTGCATGAAGGGACAACCCCCCCCATCTCCTCTCCCCCGGTGTTCATTTGTGCCCTCCCTGCCCCATCAAACATGCCAGCTCCCTTTGACCCATTCCAAACTGCTAATCCAGTTATTAGGCTACAACCCCCCCTGTGGAGGACTGGAAACCTCATTAATTAGCTACAGCGGGAGCTTTTCACTTGCTTCAGTTGCAGAGGCATGAAAGGCAAAAAAAAAAAAAAAAAGCTCCTCCAGGATGGTCTCTGCCTCGAAGCATGGCTGGGGCCCTTCTCAGGGCTAAGTTCGCAAATTAATTACTGCAATAAAATGAGCTGTGCCATAAACCACTCCAGAGACAGGGAGGAAGGTGCCAGCTGTGAATGACACCACACACTTAACAAGGGGAAGAGCCAGGTCCTGCCCGTGCAAGCCAGATGGTGAATTGAAGATTGTTGACCCCTCGGTCTCTGATAAGAAGCTGATACCAGTTATGCCTTCATAGAAATAGGTCATATTAAGACCAATAAAAGAGAAATCTAAATAAAGCCAGGTGAAGACTTGCAGCGTAGATTATTAATCACATTTCCATTTCTCAGAGTGACACAGGATTAGCTGCTAAAGTCAGCGGAGTTAGTAAAACCAAGTGGGGGGGAACACAGCTCTGCTCAGTGCCAGAGTGCACAGACACCCTCTAATTGCCAAATTATCCACTGGGATAGCAGAACAAACCAATTAAAAGCAGCAAAAGCAGTGTGGGCATTGTGACACTCATTAACTAATCACGACAGCAGCCACAGCAGGGTGGAAGGGGATCCCTGCACACCCACAGGGTTTGGCTAAACCCCTCAGCAGGGAAGGAGCCATGGGATGCAGTGAGCATCTGGAGCCCAAAAGTCTTGCCAAGACCAGCAGTTCACCCAGAAGTCAGCCAGGTGCCATCCACTTTAAACTGTATTGCCCTCCACCTGTAAAATGATCACTAGCACACCCAGCTCCTGCTATCACAGATCCATCTGGAGCTGCTGTGCTTCCAAGTGTGAAGACACCGTGCTTCCAGGCATCAAGACTCAATCAGCTCCACAGCCTAAAAACCTTCTGCCAATCCAGCAGAAAGGGCTCTTGGAAAGAGAGGTGGCACATTGTTGGTGATGCTCAACTTTGCAGCAGCAGGACCCAGGCTCTGCAGGAGGAGCCAGCCTCTGGTTTGGCACAGGCAACAGCACTGGCTTTTGGGAAGTCAATCTTTTTGGAACAGGGAAAATTATGGTGCCTAGGTCCCAGTTCTGAATTCTTCTCCACAAAAAAAACCCCACCAGGTAGGTCCTCGTGCCTGAGCAGGTACCCCAAGGCTGAAGGGCCCTTTCAGGGCTATACATCCACAGCTGCAGGACACTGGTGGACACTGAAAAGCCATTGCATACTGAGACTGTGCCCTGAGATGTTCAGGTGAGCTGCACAAGAGCCTTCTAGCCTGCAGTCCTGGAGAGAGAGCAAATATTCCAGTTCTGTCCATCCCTGGAACCATCTAGGAATTTGTACAACAGAAGTTTCCCATTAGGAAAAGGAGAGCTCCTAAGTCAAAGCTATTGCAGCTCTGGAATGTTTAAATACACAAATGATGTACAGCCAGCCAGCCACCCCCTTTCCTCACACACAAGCACCACACTTTTTGTCTTGCTCCAGCACAGTACTTTATAGATCAAGACTAAAGACCGGTTAGAAACAGCTCTTCTCCAGAAAACAAGTGTCTTCTGAGAATCTACATTCAGAAAACCAGAAGTACCTTTCAATGGGGTGGTCCAGGGCAGGACAAGCACTATGTCCTCTCTGTATCACTCTGTTGATACAGACCCTGTTTGTCAGAATCTTTTTTTTTATGGCTTCCTACTATTCCCCTACCTCCTCTCCACTCTTCCTTCTGCCCTTGATGCCTTCATAATATCTGTAATGAATCCTGCCTTCAAAATTACAGTGCCTCTGATTGCCAGGCTGAGCAGTGAGCCTGAAAATCAAGACTCAAAATGCAAAGAAAACTTTGGAACTTCCCCACTGCTGATTGGATTTTTTCCCCCCTCTCCTCCAGGCTATGACTGTGCAAACAAATTTATTAGAAATTCTTCCACCAGGATTTTTTCAATTAGATTTTTGTCGCTTATACACCAGCCAGGTAGAGGAGATAAGTAATGAGTTCTCCTTCTTCTCGTTATTGTTTTGCTACAGAATGCACTTCAAAACAATCAGCTCCATCATTCCAGGTAGATTTACAGCAGAAACAGACATTTTAATATTTCTCTTTCATTATAAATGCTTCTTTCCTTTTCTCTTTGGTCACACAGCAGGGGGTGTGTCAAGCCTCCTTGGCACCTCTGGATGTGGGTGCATCCATTCATCACCCTCTGTGCCCCCCAAATTGATCAAACCTCTATTGAATGGTGTATCATGTGGAGTGGTGGGGATCATTTTCAAGTCATGATCTGAAAGGAGCTCACTCTCAGTGCAGTTGTCTTAATCATCCCTTCGCTTTTTAGTAATTATGAAAATTTTGTTATTCCTCGGCTTACAGCAGCAGCCTGTTAAACACCTGGGTGGCTGTGGTTAATTCTCACTCTTCTCTTTCATGAGATGAGCACGAAGCTGAGGTGAGCCAGGATCACTTCTAGCTCAATGCTTTGCATCCGTGACATTTGCTCGAAAACCTGAGAAATGCAAACCTGGTGTAGCCAAGCTGGGAAACCAGGAGAGGTGGGAAGATGGGATTTATTGCTTTTCCTCCTTCTGAGGCTTGGACCCATTTTTGTCCAGCTTGCATTGACTTCTGTTAGTGATGGTTGCCTACAAGCACAACCAAGGACCTCTCCTTCAGAAAAGGGTCCTAAAGCCCCATGCTGCTTTATCCCATCTCAAACTTGTCTCACCTAATATGCTCGGGATAGAAACAACTCTACTCGCCAGATTCAATAAAATTAAAGAAAATTCTCTCAGGGGAATCTGCCCAGACTCCTCCAGACTCTGGGAATGATGGCACACTGATGGCCAGCACGCTGCCCACATCTGCTGATGACATCAACCCCAAAGAAGATGAAGGGGGGCAGAGTTGGGACCCCATCTCCTGCTACTGGAGGTGGCTTCACCTGGCACTGATGGATGAGGAGGATGCTGGCAGCCCCATTCAGACCGGGAATCCCAAGGAGAGGGGGTGGCAGAGACTGAGCTGAGCCTGCAGGTCTGCATCTCAGCATGGGATACAGCACCGGGTGTCTGGAGACCAAGCAAGAGACACAAGGACAGTTCTTGTCTGTGACAAAACACCCTCTGAAATTGAGTTTGTGACAGAGAATTTACTTCAGAAAATACAATTCTTAAACCTCAACTTTTCCAGGTTGCAAGCCCAGAGGCAGAGTGCTGCCAGCATGCACCCATCCAGAGGGCCTGAGCTGACTCAGATGATGTGCTGTGAAGCACTTCTTTTTATTTTTATTGCTTTTCTAGACTCTAGTTTGTTATTTTTGTGATACAACAGTATTTGCAAATGTGTAAATGTGCCCAGAGGTCACAGGGGTTCTATGTCAATAAGATGGAAATGAGTAAGAAAAATAAACTCGTGCTACGAGCTAGGCCAGGCCCCAGAGCAAAGCTGCTGGGTGATCCCTGCTCTGTGCAAACACGGAGAACAAATGTTTGTTAACTGGGAAGGACCCAATGGAAAGAAACACAACCTCCTGCCAAGAGTCGGAGGTGTTACTTCCTCATGGATGGCACTGCCAGCTTGTACAATTTTACTACAAATCTCATCACATACTTCTATTTCCTGAGAATCACAAGCTGAGATGAAAACCTCAGCTATGTAAGGAATGTGTTGGCAAGCACTCATCCCAGGAATGACTTCAGTGAGAAGATTTCAAAAACCTTCCAAACTTCTTATTTCCTTTCATTTTAGTTCTTTAAGTGTGGTGGGTTTTGAGTCTGGTGTGGGGTTTTCTGTTTGTCTTTTTTCTGTTTGTTTGGTTCTTTTTTTTCAGGAGTCTTACCTAAATATTAACACTCATTGCTGGCAATACTGGACCAGAACACCTTAACTGCAAATCCACTGAGGATCTGGAGCTTTTAAACAGTGGCTGGCCTGTTAATGCAAATCCTAAAAGCCATCATCATCAAGGAGCTATTCAACACCCAGTGAAGAACAAGCATGGTGCTTCCAGTGACTACAGCTGCTCAGAGCTATAAGCACTTTTCTCTCAGTTTTGCCTCCTTGTGCCAGGACACAGGAGATGGGCAGCAAGTCCCTGTCATGACACTTTCGCCTCCCAAATGGGCACACTGGGGATATCACCTTTCACTGGGTGTAGCTGGTTTTGTTGTCCATCAAGTCACACCTCAGCCACCACCGCATCGACACAGAGTGACCCACAGTTATACCATGAGAAAAATGCCCCTTCAAAAGTGTTCAGGGAATAAAAGTTAGGATACAAGAAAACTTGTGTAGCACAGTCAATGACATATGTAATACTCTTCATTAAAAAAAAAACAAAAGAGAACAGAAAATTGCATTCCACATGTTACTGGGGCTCATTTAGCTGCCTCTAGTGGCACCCTACCCACCAAGCAGAAATACAACTCTTCTTCAGAAAGTTATACACAAGTAGCTTTTTTACACAATTAATTTTTATCAGGCAAGCATTATTTGAGCAGTAAGCCCCATTCTGCTGGAACTATATTTTTGCTGTGGTACTTCCAGCCCCATGTCCCAGGACATGTCCCATGCCCCATGTCCATGCTCTACACAGCATGAGGCACCTCAGTGCACCAGGCTTGGCCCTAGGGGTGTGCCAGGCACCAATACCAAACCCAACAACCCCAACACCAGCAAGGATTGTTTTTACCAGCATCCCAAGTCCCTGGGATGGCAAAGCACTTCAGCACTTCCCCTGTCAGCGCTGCTGCCTGCAGAGGCTTCCTAGAGGAGTAATTCAGCATCACACCTCTTTTGGGAACACATCGCAGAGGTTAGCTTGATGTCTCTAACTGCAGCTTCCCCATTAATGTCTTTACACAACCTCTGGGCCAAAGTGATCCCCTTAGTGTTATTTATTTGTCTGCTGAAATGCTTGGATAGCCCCTAGGTTGATCCTGTCAAAGAGGGTCAGAGGTTAAGCAGGAGATTTATGACCCACCCCTCCCCTTCTCCAGGAGCCTCCTGTGAGGGAAGCTCAGCATCTCCAGGCTGGCTCAGCATCTCCAGCCTGGCCACACACTGCTCTTTGCTTTAGGGCAAATGCCACTAAAAGAGAGCAGGAGAGCAGGGCAGGTGTCAGTTGCTGCACTTCCATGAGCGGGTGGCACAGCTAAGCAAGCATCTCCCGGGACTTCTGGTGGCAGGGTTTCTGCACACAGTCAGTATTCTCATAGATTATCCTAAGGTCAAATCAGAATGATCTGAATTAATTCTTAAAGCTTAAAAACATCTCATAAAAAAGTGGTTTGGTGGTTTTAAGAGCAATTCACAACTAGGATAAAAGCCTAATAATGGTTATTTCTTGACTGTGCCAGCAGCAGGAAACCTGCTGCACAGCTAGCGGTGCCAAGGGTGACCCAGGTCCAATACAGACTGCCAAGAATCCAAAACCCAGTGGGAAAGACAGGAACGATCTGCACCAGCTCGTAATCCAAAGGAATTGTACTCAAACCCTGTCCCAAGGGGTGCAGCTCCCCTGGAAAAACCCATCTCAGCAGTTCTCAGACAGGGATGGCTAGTAGGAAAAATATAAAACAAACCAACAAAATTGGGAGTAACTCCCACAGCCAAGCATCAGCCATTCCTTGGCTCTAAAGCAAGGGGAGGTACCAAACACAGTGCCTAGCCCACTGCTGCTGCTCCAAAACCATCCAGGTGGCAAGGGGAAGGTGCCAGACCAGGGTAAAACTGGGATGTCAAGCTTTGCATCCCACTGTAGTGTTTGCTGAAGGGTCAACAAGTACCTGGCAAGGGGAAAATGATCTTTTGTGTGAACGTTCCACACAGTTCCTCAAAGCAAAGCAAACAAACAAAAAAAGGGCTCATAGAAAGCAAACCCAACTTGTTGTGAGACAAAAGGAAAGGTTCTCTTGCTCAAAGCTGAGGACAATACACCCCTTGGGCTTTTAGAAAGAGGAGGATCATGGTCCATGATTCATCTTCTCTAAAACCTATTCAGTTCACAATAGAAGTAATCCAGAAGAATTCAAGTTTATTAATGAGATAAAAATTATTCAGGCTAGCCAAAACTGAAAGCCACTTTGAATAGCTTTGCATTAAGAGTCTCGCAGTACTAAGTGGCAGTGAGGAAATGGAAGATTAGATTTAATGTCAATAAATGCAAAGTAATGCACTGGAGAAAAGCAATCCTAACAATACAGATATGACAATGGGCCTTAAAATAGCTGTTACTGTCCAGGAGAGACACCACGCACTCATTCTGGAGAGTTCCCTTCCAACTTTTGCTCAGTCCTCAGCAGCTGCCAAAAATGCAATTGAAGTTTTAGGAGCAATTAGGGAAACAACGGAGAATAAAAGATGAAGCATTATTATACCATCTGTAGAGTTTGGAGAGGGACAAAGGACAATAGCAGGGAGGACTGAGGGTGGAAGGGTGTACACAGGTGAGGAGAAGAGGTAATGGATATAAGGACTTGACAGAGCTGTAAATAAAAACACGAGATGAGAACAGGGAATGGCTGTTTCTGGTTCTCATAGCCCAGTCCCCTGGAAGCAGACACTGAAATACTCAGCCAGTGGAGTTAATATTCTTACAGAGAACTTCTTCATACAGGACCCACCAGCAAAACCTCTTGCTGTGAGATTCTGTGGCCTAGAAAGATCCGGAACAACTGGACAAACTAGGGAGGAATAGTAAATCAAACCATTGAGCTCAAGATGACCCTGACCTATGAGATCCTGGAAGCTCCATGGGTAGACATAATCTCATTAGATACTTGGAAAAATATTTTCCAGCATGTGGGTAGTCAAATATGAGACCACGAGGCTGTGGGATCTCCATCCCTGGAGATACTCCAGTCCAGCTGGACCTGGCACTGCACAACTTCATCTTGTTGGCCCAGCTTTGCTTGGGAGCTGGGACACACCAAGGTCCCTCCCAACCAACAATATTTGGGTGATTCTGTGGTACGTGCTCACGTGATGCTCACCGAGGTGCCCACGTGGACCTCCACCCCCACAAGCATCTCCAGCATCCCCTTTTATCCTCTTGTACTCCAGGCAGGAAAGATCTTGAATGCCACCGTTATTCATGGGGCAACATTCATTTATCTAAGAGACTGCCTGGTTTTCTGTGAATGCTGCACACAAAATTATTGTTATTACATTATTTGGGGGAAATAGGACTTAAATGCATTTACCTGGACCTTTCAGAGCCTCCAAAAGTACACACTCTTCACATGCACACAAATCCATCCACTGAAAGCTACAGAGAGCACCAGAATTTAGTCTTAAGACTGACATGGAAATAGATTAATTTTTTTCCCATTTCATATTCTAATTACAATTCTTCTCCCCCTACTATTTTCTGTTCTCATTACAGTCTCAAAATTGCTCTGCAAATTCTGTACCTTATTCTGCTCTTCCTACCATCTTTGTCATGGAAATGAGAAACAGAATGTATAAGCATGAAAATATTGCCGATATCAAAATTCTGCTTAACCCTTTCATGGGCAATGCCAAGAAGAAGCAAAAGCAGCACAAGGCAGCAGAACAGCAAAGCCATCAAATCCCCCATCCAGCTTCCTCTCTTTCTCCCAGCCACAGTGAGGGAGAAGAATGATGCTCAGAGAAATGCGTTATTAATTTAAAGGCCAAAGCTGCTCTTGCTTACATGTCTGCTGTTCAGGAAGCAGGGGCTGAGGTTTCCTCAAGGTTTTTGTCCTTGAGGGCAGATCTTGATCTAATACACTTTGAGTAGAAGGAAATTTTTTATGGTGAGGGTGGTGAGACACCAGCCCAGGTTGCTCGGAGAAGTGGTAGATGCCCCATCCCTGAAAACATTCAGTGTCAGGTTGGATGGAGCTCTGAGCAACCTGATGGAGCTGAAGATGTCCCTGCTTACTGCAGGGGGAAGGGTGTACTAGATGACCTTTAAAGGTCCCTACCCACTCAAACCATTCTGTGATTCTATGACTATAATCAGATGGCTCTTGAGTTTTCAGTCTGCCAAGCACCTCAACATAACGCCAGCTGGGAGAGGTGTCCTGTGGTCCCTCAAAATATCTCCCAGGAGACCTCCATCCACCCAGACCAAACCCTTCCTGATTTCTCTCCAAGTTTGGGCACAGCTAAAGAAAACAGGCTACCTGGGAGGAGGAGAACAGAGCACAGTGCTGCCTTCCCCAGGACCTGTTCAGCCCATCACTGACCACGCTCAGTGCTGTTTACTTTGCCAAATCCCATCGCACTGATGTAGCTGCAAAT
Source organism: Florisuga fusca (assembly GCA_038090715.1). Lineage (NCBI taxonomy): Eukaryota > Metazoa > Chordata > Aves > Apodiformes > Trochilidae > Florisuga > Florisuga fusca. The sequence continues at coordinate 12,470,860 of JAAWXA010000023.1, forward strand.
CTACATCCCTTCCTTTTGGAAAGCAAACAAGCAGCACATCCTGCATTGTTTATCACTGATGCAGGTGCTCGAGGAGTTTATCTGCAAAAAATAAACACACTGGGCCCGTGCTAAGCTGGTCCTTCTGCTGTCAGCAGCTGCATAACCAGGAGAGTTGCAGGCACCCAAATGCTGGGTGCCTTGGGCGTTGTTGGGGAGGGAGGGAGGCAAATGACTGCAGCATGTTTCCTGGTGTGCAGACAGTCAAACAAGTACAGTAAGTGATGGTGGGAGTTAACTGCCCCACCTGCTTCACTTGTATATCACAGGAAGCCTCTATCAGAGGCAGAAAATGTACAAAGATTTAAAAGAAGCCGCAGAGGCTCTGCAAGGAACTACACCAGTGTCAAAGGCACCTAGAAACAATGTGTTTTTGCAAGATAAAACCTCAGAGTTGAGGTAAAAATAGAGCTTATACCTGTCTGCCTCGAAAGCAGGTACCAGCATGGCTCTGCTCTGGAAGCTTGTCATGGAGATGATGGTTTCAACAGCCCCACCACAACCGGAGGTACTGCTGGAGGGGGAGATGTGGCCACCAGCACCCAGATATCTAGAGAAGTGATGGAGTGGCCAGGAAGAAAGAAACCTTAAGCCAGAATGTTTTCCCATCTTATATTTTGGCAGAGGGTTTGTGCCTGTGGCCCAGGGAGCCAGCAGGGACTGGGGTGGGTGGTGATGCTGAGACAGATGATGGTGACAGAGCACTGGCCCAGGCTGCCCAGGGAGGCTGTGGAGTCTCCTTCTCTGGAGATACTCAAAACCCACCTTGACATGCTCCAGTGTGACCTTGTCTGGCAGGGGAGTTGGACTCGATCTGCTGAGGTCCCTTCCAACCCCTCACTTTCTGTGATTGTGTAACAAAAGCCATTGAGTGTGGAAAAGGGTTGGGGGACCAAGGGCTGGAAGTAGCTGGGAGCTACACCGGGTTTGACATACACACACAGTCGAAGAATCATTTTTGCAATTCCTATTTATCCTTTCCCAGCTGCAAAGTTCATAAACAAGTGCAGGAGCCTAGGTTGCCAGGAGGAGGAGAGCTGCTGGAGGAGCAGTGCAAGGACTGCAGAAAGCTGCTGGCTTTTCAGTCAAGCCCATGGATTCTGCTTCTGATCCGATCACCTTGCTGATAGAAGTACAAGTTAATAACCTGGCTCCCAAATACCTCCTCACTCAATCCAATAAGCCACAAAAAATCCTAGGTGCTACCCATTGCCATTCAAGAAGAAAAACAGTAACTTTAATTCTCTCTACACTATTCCTACAGTCTCTATGGCCCAGAGCACACACTATTCACCTGCAAGCACAGCCAGGTCTTTCACTAAACAATCCCNGATTTAAAAGAAGCCGCAGAGGCTCTGCAAGGAACTACACCAGTGTCAAAGGCACCTAGAAACAATGTGTTTTTGCAAGATAAAACCTCAGAGTTGAGGTAAAAATAGAGCTTATACCTGTCTGCCTCGGGAGCAGGTACCAGCACTGCTCTGCTCTGGAAGCTTGTCATGGAGATGATGGTTTCAACAGCCCCACCACAACCGGAGGTACTGCTGGAGGGGGAGATGTGGCCACCAGCACCCAGATATCTAGAGAAGTGATGGAGTGGCCAGGAAGAAAGAAACCTTAAGCCAGAATGTTTTCCCATCTTATATTTTGGCAGAGGGTTTGTGCCTGTGGCCCAGGGAGCCAGCAGGGACTGGGGTGGGTGGTGATGTTGAGACTAACACCCAAACTCCAGGGCTGAAAGGAAACCCTGGGAATGAAGGGAGTGGAACACCTTTCCTGTGAAGAAAGGTTGAGGAAGCTGAGTCTCATTAGGATGGAGAAGAGGAGACTGAGGAGAAACATCATTAATGTTTATAAGTATGTAAAGGACAAGTGCCCAGAGGATGGAGCCAGGCTCTTCTCAGTGATGTCCAATGACAGGACAAGAGGCAACTGGTGCAAGCTCGAGCACAGGAGGTTCCACATAAACATAAGAAAAAGGGTGACAGAGCACTGGCCCAGGCTGCCCAGGGAGGCTGTGGAGTCTCCTTCTCTGGAGATACTCAAAACCCACCTTGACATGCTCCAGTGTGACCTTCTCTGGCAGGGGAGTTGGACTCGATCTGCTGAGGTCCCTTCCAACCCCTCACTTTCTGTGATTGTGTAACAAAAGCCATTGAGTGTGGAAAAGGGTTGGGGGCCCAAGGGTTGGAAGTAGCTGGAGCTACACCAGGTTTGACATACACACACAGTCGAAGAATCATTTTTGCAATTCCTATTTATCCTTTCCCAGCTGCAAAGTTCATAAACAAGTGCAGGAGCCTAGGTTGCCAGGAGGAGGAGAGCTGCTGGAGGAGCAGTGCAAGGACTGCAGAAAGCTGCTGGCTTTTCAGTCAAGCCCATGGATTCTGCTTCTGATCCCAACACCTTGCTGATAGAAGTACAAGTTAATAACCTGGCTCCCAAATACCTCCTCACTCAATCCAATAAGCCACAAAAAATCCTAGGTGCTACCCATTGCCATTCAAGAAGAAAAACAGTAACTTTAATTCTCTCTACACTATTCCTACAGTCTCTATGGCCCAGAGCACACACTATTCACCTGCAAGCACAGCCAGGTCTTTCACTAAACAATCCCATTTGCCCCACAAGAGACCACAAAAACTCATCTCTGCCTTCTGGAATTCAAGATCATACTTTTTTTCCTCTGTCGAAAAGCATAAGGGAGAGGAAGAATCAATTTTCAAGACAACTTCAGTGAGAATGGGGAGTGCTATGCAAAAACAGCTAGTCAGGAGAGGAAAAAAAAAAATAAATCAGAGCACTTCTATGCTAGCCATTTGGAGAATAGTTTCCAACACACAAATATCTGGCACAGGTGAAAACTCGCCTTCTGTGGCTCTGCACACAGCGGCGTATGCAAATACCTCCCACAGCAGTACACAAGTATAACTGGCAAAAAAAATGGGCTGGCCAAGTACAATCATTTCAGAATTTCACCTGAGATATTGGGGCATGTTTATGATTCAATAAAACCACTAATGAAAAGTGCAATCTCTCTTAAAGAGGAAAAAAAAAAAACAACCAAACAAAAAACCAGCCCAAGGATGAAAGGAAGAGAATTTCTGAAATTATACCCTGGGAGCACCTTTGCTGCCCACTTGTCACATAGCTGTAGAGCACGAGGCATTTTCTCCTCTCTTTTATTGCCCCATTTTATTTAAAGCACTAACTTCCCATGCATCTTCTCAAGTGTTCTAACATCACCTACCAGATCCTCATCCCAAAACACAAATGGGGAAGACCCATCATAAACAGATCATAAAAAATGATGCAGCCCACAGCTTCCTGTATCAGAGAACTAGCTTTCGTCCTACAAGCAACACAATCCAGGAATTCTTTCTAAACCCACCCAGTCAAACTGATGGAGACCACTCATAATGTCCATGTGTATTTTGGTGGACAGAGGACAGCAAGGAGTTTACTCCAGCATGCTTGGTCACTGCCTGGGGGAAGGATGTGCAGGGGAAGCCAAACTCCCATCCCAATATTATCGAGGACAAGAGTGGACCCTAAACCTCCTCAGTCTTCTTGTAGGCTTGGAGGTGGCCAGATTGCAGATCTCTACTGTGCCAGAAAGAGCATTGTCTCCACCACATCAGCCTCCTTATTACTATGTTTCAACCAAAATTGCAATTATCCAACTAAACAAAGAGCAATGAGCCTCAGAGGCCATTCCAACAGCCTGTGCTGCACCCAGGGGACCCCACTGTCACCCACCTCTGACCTCATTCCCCACCTGCCACCCAAGCACCTCCATGGGTGCAAGCAAAGAAGCCACTGGAGATTTCCATCAGTAGAGCATTTGTCTTTGAGGCACTTCTGGGGCCAAGAAGACAGGGGTCATGCAGCCCGGCAGCACCTCATGAGAGCTGCATGCCTCTCATTTGGGGAAAATACCCCAAAAACCTAAAAATCCCAAACTCCAGAAAAAAACAATTTTACTGGAAGCTTGGTACGGGCAACAGCTGGCATACTGTTAGAAATACCCCAAGCAGCCAAGGGGCAGCTGCAGGTCTGGGAAGGTTAATCACAGAACCCAAGCTGCCCCCAGGAATGCTCCAGATCAGTAGCAAAACCCCAGGAAGCAGCAGGCTGGGAGCAGGGTGAGGATGCACTGGGGGCACGAGTGCCCATTGCTGCTGGAAAGTCAAGGACAGGAGCCCAAGTCTGCTGCCTGCAAGGCCACAGGGGTCTGACTCTGAGGGTGGCAGAAGCTGCAGGCACGAAGCTGCAGACACAGCACCCGGGTTGCAGCTTCAGCTGCTGGAGACTCAAGAGATGCAAAGCCACAGCCAGAGGGAAGCGGAAGCTCAGCGACACGGGCAATATAAAGGTGCCTCCACAGGCAGCATTACCACATCCTGGTCTGCCCTGTTTCATGAAGTGCTGAGTTAGGTTTGTCACACCGAGCTGTGGGGTAGCATTCCCAAAGGCTGTGCATGGATCAGCCCTGCCAGCACATCCCACCAGCCCAGAGTCCCTGCCTGGATCCACGTGGTGTACCCAAAGATAATCCCTTCCTCATTCCCTACGTCAGCTTCTGGTTATAAAAAAAATCAAACAAACAACTTTGGGGAGGAACTTTTTACAAGGGTGTGGAGTGATTGGACACCTAGAAGTGTTCCAGGCCAGGTTGGATGGGGCTTGGAGCAACCTGGGCTGGTGGGAGGTGTCCCTGCCCATGCAGAGGGTTGGGACTGGATGGTCTTTAAGGTCTCTTTGAACACAAACCAGACTGGGATTTTTTTATGATTCTAATTTCAGCTGCTTTTTTTTTTTTTTTTTTTTTTTTTTTTTTTTTTTTTTTTTTTTTTTTTTTTTTTTTTTTTTTTTTTTCAGCCAAGCTGGCCTCAGGTTTACCTGTTAAAATCTACACCTTAGCACTGAAAATTCACCAGGTCTTAAAAGGACAGTTGAAAACTCATTAAAATTAATGGAACTAATCAGAAAGAAGCACCTTTGATTAATATTATGCCCCAGACTCACTGTCAATAATTGAATAGAGATATTATTACTATTATTATTATTATTACTACTGTTAACCCTAAAAAGTTTATAGCATGTTGATGAGAAAGTGAAAAAGCAGCTTTGCCTGACTAATTAGTGACTTAAATAAAGATAAACAAAGGGAGTCTTCCTGATTTTAGCAAAGTCCTGCCTTTTTTTGCAAGCAGTTAGAAGCCAGACTGACAGCTTTATAGATGGGGAAATGGACAGATACGCTAAACACGCACAACACAAACTTGTCCAAAGCTTTTAGAGTCTTTCTCTGCACCACTTCCAGCTCATTAAATTACAGTATTACTATAGACTTGCAGCAAAATTATCTTTTATCTCAGCTTCTTTTAAAGCTATTTGGCATTTGCTAGTATTTTCTATTATAAATCTAATTGCAGATTCCAAACAGACAAGGGCTCATTAAGCCTTAATTATGCACATGTTGTTTTCAACAAACATTTTCATTTGGACTGCTGTGAGCTGTAATTGTTAGGAAGGCACCACAGCCTCCCATCACCCACTTTCCTGGAATGGCAAAAGCTGCTTTCAAGTAGGTCAGGGCTGGGCTGAACCTGTGGGGTTTGGGCTGTGTCACTCCAGTGGGAATGCCACAGGGCAGCATCTCCAGGATGTCCCCTGTGCTGGGGGTGGTCACTGCGGAGCCTTGTTGGGGGGTAACCATGCCTGGCTTGGGCAGGTGGAATCACAGAATCCTTCTGGTTGGAAAGGACCTTCAAGATCATCGACTCCAACCACTATTCCACCTCTACTGAGTCTAGTGCTAAACCATGTCCCTCAGAACCTACATCTACATGGCTTGTAAACCCCTTCAGGGATCATGATTCAGCCACCTCCTTGGGCAGCCTGGGCCAGGGCCTGACAGCCTTTTCAGTGAAGTTTCTTCTAATAGCCCATCTAAACCTCCCCTGCCACAACTTGAGGCCATTTGCTCTTTTCCTGTTGCTTGTTACTGGAGAGAAGAGAATGTTCCCCCCTGGCTTCAACCTCCTTTTGGGGAGTTGTAGAGAGCAAGAAGGAAAGAGGGGACAAGAATATAGAGGGGAACAGGAGGGGACAAGCTGAGGAACAGGGCACAGCCACCCTTCCCAGAGAACAGAAACTGGCATTAGGTGCAGCTAGCACTTGGAGGTGCTGCTGACCCTCAGCTGTGGTCAGGAAGCAGGACTTTTGCTGGGGTACCTCTGTCCATTTTCTCCTGGTCTCCAACCCAACACTAACCCTAGGCCCTCGGCCAGCCACACTGTAGTACATCCAAAACATGAGGGTGGAGGGAAGCCCTTGCCACTTCTCATTGGAGCCACGGTTAGTCTGGACTCTGAAAGAAGAAGGAACCCACAGAAACAGCTGAGCTCTCATTGGAAGTTCAATCTTCTTTCTCCCAGTCCACCAGCTGCATCTGCTTAGCCCACGGAAGCATTAACAGAGCATAAGCTGTGGGATGACAACATCAAGGTCCTGGGTCCTTCCAACATCACCCACCCCTGTGAACTCTGGGCCATGGATCCTTGGTTTGCAGAGGGTGGCTCTGCCCCATCCCATCTTGCTGGTGAACAGCATCCTTGTGTGCAAACCTCACCAGCCTACCCTGAACTTCTTTAGGGGAGAAAAAGCTGCTGCTACTAAATCTTTTCTCATCTAATTAAGGCTTAAGGCTCCAAAGGTAGGCTGGTGATGCTGAATATTGCCAGGACCAGGAGTCCAGATGGTTTTAACATTGCTGGAAACAGCAAACTGCTAATACAACCCTTGTTGCAGTTTCCAGCCCAAAATCCTGTCAGCTGCATATCCAATATGTTATCTCAGGATGAGGGAGGTGGCTAGAAAAGGCCCTGATACGTTAATAAATTAGTATCCCCCTGCTTCACATTTCTTTCTCTCTTCTTGACACAGGAGATGACAAATTCTCTGCCACGTCCCAAAGACTCATGTTCCACCATCAGAGGGAAAGCGTGTCAGAGTGAGCATGAAATCTCATGGCCCTGCCTTTGAAAAAGACAACTTTTCAAGCAGCAGTTTGACCTAGAAAGTTTTTCTAGGTCATTTTGACATGGCATGTATATGTCTGACCTACTAAATCTAACAAAATCACATTACAGAATTCGTTTCAACCTGTCAGTGTCAGATCATTCATAAATTCAGATGCACTATTTACAAAACTGCTATTCATATATTCACAAACAAGGTCCTGCCAGGCTCTTGCTGGTGGGGAGATAGTTGCCCTGTTCAACATTAACTCATGCTGACAAAGGGAAAATGGAAAAGCTTCCTTGACAAGCTGAGTTTCTCTCTCAGCCCTTGCAATCCAATCATGCAGGATTCATGGCTGAGTTCCCCCTTCCCATGCTGTTGTAATTCCCCACCTTGGCCTGCTGCTGGCTTTGCCATGGGTGGGGAACCCCAAAGGCCTGGCCTGTCTTGTTTGTATGGATGCACTAATCTGTGCAGGGAAACATTATCTGCTACACAGATCCTCGTGCTCCACCACCCTGCATCCCTGCCACAGAGATGGTGGCAACACCGGAGCTGCCACCAGAATGGCCTGAAGAGCCCAACATGGACCTCGTAAGAGAAGGAAAAGCTCGTGCCCAACCTGTGGGACAGACAGAGGAGATGGACCTCGGTGGTGATCACTGCCCTGACCTGCCTGCTCCAGCTGGCAGTCATGATTCCTGACACAAGGGGGTTTTCTTCAATCCACTTTAATAATTACTAACTCTTCTACATAGTCCAGCCAATACCTGTTGAAGGAGCAATTGGGAGAAGTACCATGGAGAACTGCCCTCCATGTTCTTGTGGCTCAGGCTGTCAGAACAGTTGCCTGCATGGGCTCCATCCCCAACCTCCTGCAGAGGAACAAACACCTTCTGAAGAACCAAAGAAAGCCCAGGGCCAGGTCTTTGTGAAGATTTACCTGCACTGTGTTGCCATGAAGCATGGCCTTGGGCAAAACATTGCCCACAAGTTTAATGGCCTGGGTAGGAGAAGCCATGCTTCCTTTTTAGCCACAGCAAAGTGGCAGGTGTAGGACCTTCCCACACGTCACCCCATAAACACGGTGCCACGGTTTAAAACTGGCCTGGGCAATTAAACCAAAGAAGAGATGCTCTGTATTAATCCCCCTCTCCTCCTTGATAAAGAAAGGAGAGAGAATAAGGGAGAGAGACTGATGGGTTGGAAACTAAACTACACAACTTTAATGAAACAGGAATGATAAATAGGAAAAATTATTAAATATATACAAATATACAGGAAAAATTCATACCACATTCCTCCCCTCTTTCCCCCAATAACTCTCACATCACTACAGAGGCTGCAGGGCAGCCCTGGGAAAGTCCAGGCTGGAATCCTGGGGTCAGGAGCAGTGGGGAGCTGGAGGCAGGAACACACAGATTCAGGCTGGAATGGATCAGGAGCACAGGCAGAGGAAGGGATGGAATCCTCCCAGGATGCCGAAGCAAAACAGGGAACAGGTGAAGAAGGGAAGCAGGAAGGGCAGGAAGGGGTTTGACCCTTGCGATCTCTCAAATTTATACTGAGTATGAGGTGTATGGGATGGAATACTCTGTTTGGTCAGTTCTGGCATCTCTCTTGTCTGTTCCTCCCCAGAGGAGGGGTTCAGGTGGGACCTCTTTACTCCTTCTGCAGGGTAAAATGTTCCTCAGAGCTGAGCAGTGTCCTTGGCTCTGCACACCAGGCTCTGGCAGTAACTATAAACATCCAGTGGGATCAGTCCCAGGAGCAGACACTGTCTGAGAAACTTGCTGTTCATTTCAGCAAGTGCAGCTACTGACAAGAGACTGAGCTGAAAGCAAAAGTACAAACCAGAAAATCACCTTTATCCTGGCCCAAAGCAGGACACATGGGAATGTAGAGGTAGGACCATGCCAATGGGGACAATCATAGCCCTGCTGCTTCCTGAACTGCTGTGATGACCATCAAGGGCACACAAGGTATAGGTACCACCTCACAAGCTTCCCAAGCCTGGTCTGGCTGCTCTAAGCCTTGTGAAGGGTTTCATGGTGCTTCTGCAGCAGGGAAGGACTCACTGTTAAAACAGATCAAGACCTTACACCTCCAGAGCCAGGGTTTAATGAGGCAATACTTGAGTTGAGCTTTAACATCTCCTGAGACCTTTTCTGAACTACACGTTTCCAGAGACTGGGACCCTCTGTTCAGGTCGTCACAGGGCCCCAGTCAAACACCTGAAAAAAGAAGACCACATATAGGAACTACACATGATTGTTCTCTCACACTTTCCCCAAAAGCATTTAGCAGGAGAAAGTAATTTCCACCAAACACTCTGCACCCCAAACCTGGGGGTCACGCCAGGAGTTAAGACCCTCCAGGCAATAAGTTTCATTTATACTTCAGCTGCATCTCTATGAAAGACAGGGCAGTGGGGTTTTTTTCCACTTTCAAATTTTTCATAACTGTTAAGAAAAGGAATCCTCCATGTTCTGAACCCACAGGGAGCAGCAGGAATTATACAAGTGCCACGTGCTACAACGGCTGCAGACTCCACTTTGGTTAAACCCCCATTGCACTGATGAAGCTTTTCTTTATTTGAGTTTGTATTATGAAGATTTAAGTGTCCTGGAGAGATGAGAACACTTAATTTTTTACTGCCTAGCCATAATCTCTGGTTTTCCCTGGTTGCCCTGGAACCTGTCCCTCTGCAATCCTCTAATGCTACATGAGCAGCATTGTCTCCACCTGCTAATTATAGGCTCCATTGTGCCAGATAATTCAGCCCCAGTGAGGCTGCTGGGGGGTTATGTATTGCCAGGCTGACTCTTGCTGTTGACTACAAAACCAGACAAATTAATCACCTTTTCCAGTCAGTAAGTGGGACTGGACACTCATGTGCTCACAGGAAAGGAAACCAAGTTTGGTTCCTTTACACATAATGAATCTCCTAAAGAGCAGAAAACTCATTGTTTGTACTGCTTGAAAAATAGTGTATTAATATATTAACTGTAAAAATATAAATAAAGATATCTTTGCTAGTCAGAGTGGAAACAAGATGGTTGGATCTGAAGGATGCTTCAAGTGCTGATGCAGACAACCCCCAAGCAAACACTTGATGTGTAAATGGCTTTTACCTTTGCTGCCTGCCAGGGCTGCAGTTTTAATCTGCATGGAGATACTTACTGGAGGCAGAACAGAAACCAGCATTTTACTACATCTCATCCATCCATCCTACCATCTATCCATCCATCCAGTCTCAGAGCAGCCTGGGACATGCTGCCCACCAACCCCTCCTGCACCCAACAGCCCCCTGGCCCAGTGCAGCACCTGAGTGTATTTAATTATTTTCCTCTGAATTCAGAAATTAGGTTCCATGTGCCCCTCCTGGGGAGTTTCTGCTCCCAAAAGCACCACCACCAGATCAGCCAGAGAAGAGGACAGCACCACTCATACTGCTCTGGTCCAAAGCCTCCTAGCTGGGGGAGTCTGATGATGCTGGGAGAGGAGTAGGTCACCCCCTGCACAACCCTGGGATGAAGGACCTCTGAAATCAGACCACCCACTCCAAACGTCCCATCAGGATGAGATAAATAAAAGCATTTTAAGAGCTTAAACTCCAGCGTCTGTCATGGCAAGACCATTTTTAGCTTTTCCTCTACAAGCACAGCCCTCAGGCTACTGGGTCAAAGCACCAGGAAAACACCAACACCAGCATCTCCAGCCCAAGGCAAGCACCAGAGCCAAGCCCTGCTCTGAAATACTGCAAGCTTCAGCATGGAGAACAGAGCATGTGAAATAACACATCCACTGGGAGCATGGAAGTAGGAGGTCTGTGAGCCAGGAGATGGGAAGCACTGCCCAGGCACATAGGAGGAGTGCCAGAAGAAGGAAGCCTTGGCAAAAGACCTCACTGGGACAACAGGAGACACAGGAAAATGCAAAAAGACTGAATGGGTTTGTTTGTAACAGCTCCTTCCCATCTGCCTCCCAAAGCAGAGAGGAGAGACTTGTAGTAACTTCTTTTTAAGCACTCAAGAAATGGCCAGGGATGAGAAAGCAGGAGGTGGGGGTGGGGTTGATTGGGTCATTCCCAAGGATAAGTGTCCCCACTCACTGCTGGAGATACAGCAGCTGATTGTATGAGACCCAGCCCCAAAAGCCCAGGAAGGCTTGAGCCAGTGAGAAATAAAGGAAAAACTTCTAGTAGATGTTGTCCCTGTACCAGCAACAAGCACCAGGTGATTTTCTGTAGGCACAAACTATGGATGTCCAACCAGAGCTCAAAAACAGGGTTAAACACAGTGGGCAGCAGAGCTGGTGAGGCTGCTGGTCCTCAGGGAAGGTGAGCACCCATTTTTTTCAGTCTGCAGATACAAGAGGGTTAAGACATTGACTCCTGCACCTGTCAGACAAAGGCACAGCACTGTCCAGTTGCTAGAAGGGGAAACCCATGAATGTTGTTGCCCAACACTCCCAAAGGAATCCACAAAATGTTACAGGTTCAAAATCACCAACAAAGCCAGCTGCTCTGGGTCGGCAGATGTTACATCTGTCCTTCAGAGAGACCTGGGAGGCAAATCTGCACATGGGGACACAAGTTCTATCGTAGGTGAGGAAGACTGGTGACAACAAAACATACCTGGAGGATGTGAATGACATCATGACAGTCTAAACAGCACTGCTAAAACTCACCCTCTGTGATAAGGGGGTGCATGGCTGCTCAGACCTGCTGACACTCCATCATTTCTACCCAGAGCTCTATCCAAGTGAAGGGTTTGGGCTTTGAACGTCCCTCAATTGGAGGTTCAGTGCAGTTCAACACTGGGCTGGATGCTCACAACTGAAATTTCATTTAAGTACAACTGTTCTCTGAGGAACTCATGCTTATATTAGTGTAAGATTGATCCCAACTGCCTGAAGAGTTCCCATACTGAGCTCTGCCTCAGTTTACCCAAAGTGGTGTTTAGATATGGGCGATGCTGTGTGCAGACCTTACTGCTGAGGGCTGTGGCAAGACCGAGCACTCTGCTCATTTTTCAAGACAGTAAGAAATATCAACACATCAAGAGAAGTATTTGGCCAGGTCTCCTGTTGCTTAGTATCTTTTTACTAATGACCTGGAAACTGGGCTGCACAGTGCAACCAAGTCTGCAGATGAAAAGAACATTATTGAGGTTAATTACAAATGATGAGGTCTTGGGAATTTCAGAGCCACTTCACCAAGTAGAAGGAAACATCAGAGCAAGAGAAACCCTACACTGACAAATGCAAACAGCCCATGCAGGAAGGCAGGGTTTGAAATCCTTCTAGAGTTCAGCAGGGTTTAAATTAACTGAACATTAAGTGATAAGACCAACTATCATGTCAGCCGCCCCACAGAAACCTCTGCTGAAAGCACAGCAGTAGCAAAATAATAGAGTGCAAAAATAACAGGTCAGAAAATAATAGAGAAAATACTGCAATGCTGTTATCCCAACTGTGAGAGAATGCTCACTTCAGGTACAGAATTCAGCTCCAACCACTCTCCCCACAGAGGAGGGGGTGGGGGACCAGGGGTAGGAAGATGGGAAGCCAAAGGCCTGCAGCAAGGGGGGACATCTGAAACATGGAGATGTTTCATGGAAGAAAAATGAAGAAGACCTTTTTTTAAAAATAATAAAAAAAAGGAGGTGGAAGAGACCAGAGGATAACACACAACATTGGTAATTTTGGCAAATGGCTCGATGAGGGATTCTCCCCGGGAAAAGCGTGATGGATGGGGATGGCCAGGACCCCCAGCATGCTGGGAAAACTAATCTCAACCAAAATGGGCTCGTGGATGGAGAAACCCTCTTCAAACCATGCTGTGTCCTGCCCTTGCAGCCTTGTCCCTCCAAATAAACTCTGTAATGCAGAGGCAGATCCTGCTTGGGGCTGGATCAGGGGTGTGATTCTGAGAGGGAGAGATCTAGGATTTGAGCACTGGAAGCACAATTTCATAATGCCAGGGTTAAAAAAAACCCAAAAAACTTATTTATCTCAAAGCCGAAGATAATACTTTAGGAAAGCAAAAGAGGACAATTTGCCTCTGGCTTTAGATTTATACTTATGAGAAGTTTCACTCCCCCCACCTAAACAACCCAAAAAAACCCACAGTGTTTTCAGGATGGTTCATTTCAGGGTGCTGAAATCACACCCAGATCTGAGAAGCATGAGAAACTCATAAGCAATATATTGCTGCTTCAGGTTGGTTTTTGGGGGACTTTGTTTCCACAGCTGTTTCCTGAGCTTCGGGGAGACAAAGCTCCTCCTTTCCACCAAGCAATGGTGTATCTCGACTACCTCAACCAGGTGATCAAATCCTGCCTGGGAGGGACAAGAGCAACTTCAGGCCCCCAGCAAGGAGACAGGAAAACCCACCATGAGGTCCAGCCTCCTGGTGCTCAGCACCAGCTGCTCCTCCTGTTCCATGTGTGGGACAGGGAATGGAGCAGCACATGGTCCTTGGGGACTAGGGATCTGCTGCCCATCAGTTTGCTTTTTTGTAGCCAAGACAAAGCAGTTGTGGTTGCACCAACAATGAACAAAAGAAGAGCTGGAAAGCTGGGTGTACTGCATTGTTTTCCCTTGTGTTGGGCACTGTTGAGGCTGCACCTTGAATCCTGACATCAGTTTTGGGCTCCTCACAGGAAGAACATTGAGGGGCTGGAGCGCGTGGTCAGAGAAGGGCAATGGATCTATCTGGGAAGGGGCTGGAACACAAGTCTGAGCAGGAGGAGATGAGGGACCTGGCGGTGTTCAGCCTGAAGCACAGAAGGCTGAAGGGAGACCTTCTGGATCTCTGCAACTGCCTGAGAGGAGGTTGGAGCCAGGGGAGATCAGTCTCCTCTCCCATCTCATCAGTGATAGGACAAGCAGAAACAGCCTCAAGTTGCACCAGGGATGATTTAGATTGGATATGAGGAACAATTTCTTCCCTGAAAGGGTTGTCAGGCCCTGGCCCAGACTTCCCAGGGCAGGGGCGGAGTCCACATCCCTGGAGGGATTTCAGTGCCGTGCAGAATTGGTGCTGAGGGACATGGGTTAGTGGTGGCCTTGGATGTGCTGGGTTAACAGTTGGACTTGATGATCTTAAAGGTCTTTTCCAACCAAAACACTTCTAGGATTCTATTCTTTGCCTTAGCATCGCCCATCACCAATGAAGTGCCCACCAGCAGAAATGTTTCCCTTCCAAGGAGAAGGCACAGGTCACAGCACTGCCAAAGCTGTTTGCCCAAACACCAGTTCTGCTGCCCCAGCCTGTGGGACAGGACAGAGGTCTGCACGCTGCTGACACTGCAGTCAAGGGACCAAGGGAGAGGGTCTGTCACTGCTGGTCCCTCCTGAGACACATCCAGCACCAGCAGTGAGGGCTGCAGGGCTGGGCCAGGCTTGGGCAGGCTCAAGTGAGGAGCAAGGCCTGAGCCAGAGTTAAGAGAGAGAAAGAAAGGCAAAAATCCAAGTTTTGGGCAAGTTTTGGTTAGGTTTCTTCACCCTCTTCCCCATATCCCCAAACAGGAGAGCTCTTCCAGCATCACCCCAACACTGCACCCAAGGAACTCATCTCAACAGGGTTTCACACGTGACAACAGCAAGAACAAGGGGCAGGAGGAAGCAAGCTGACGTGACCATGCTATGCAAGGAGCCCCTTCCTCTGCAGACTCCTGACAGCTTTGGACCCCATTTTCCACCAGCTGTGACTTCAGCATTGTTCACAGGCTCTTCCGTGTGAAGACAAAGTTTGCAAACCCAACAAAAAACGATGGCAACCACAAAAAAACAGCAAAGCCCCAACACCCCAGCGAAGCAGCCCCAAGCTCCCAAACCACAGGAGGTGAAAGCAAAGCCCATGTTTAAAAAAAAAAAAAAAAAAAAAAAAAAAGAAATAATAATAAAAAAATAAAATATTTTTTTAAAAAAATTAAAAAATAATAATAAAAAAAAATCGAAAGAAAACAATGCAACAAACACCAACCTACCTCCTGTCATTCAAAGGGTATTTGAAAATGAATGAGAATGCCAACCAATCAACTGCACAGCAGGATTCAAAGAACAAGATATCCAAACCTCAGTGTGGTGGCCAAGAAGATCTTTGCAATGCAGGAACACTCCAGCAGCAGCAAGAGGAGCCGTTTGCAAGAGTAAATGAGGTTATTTTGGCAGCCGATCGGATGCAGCAAACAAGCCACTTTTAACTGAATATGGTGAACAGAGATGGAGTGATTAGAGCAAGAATGAAGGTAACAGGGTTTGGATCTGCTTTGAATTGCCTTAACTGACCACAAGATCTGATAAAACCAATGGAAAAAGTTCTGGTTTCCTCTTACATATAATTGATTATCTGCCTGAGATCTACTGTTTTATACACATACACACACTCACAGCCCTCTGAAATTCAGTTACTTGGGGATGTTACCAGAAATAACCCAGAGCAGGAACAGTTAGATGGTATTTATTTTTGTCTGCGGTAGTGGCTTCCAGAAGTGAGAAAGGATGCAAAGTCCTCTCCCAAAATAAGCATCTGGGAGGTTTGCTTTCAGCAGCTAAGATGGAACTGCTCTGATCCATTCCCAACCAACACAGCTCTTGATGGGCTTTTAGGACAGGAGGGAATAAACCCAGGACAGGGGCAGCATGCTGTATGTCATGGATCAGCTACTCTCTTCCTTGACAAAGAAACTCTGGCTTGGATTTATTAAAAAAAAAATAAAAATAAAAAATTTAAATAAATAAAATAAAATAAAATAAAAAAAAAATAATAAAAATATAAAATAAAAAATATAAAATAAATAAATAAATAAAAAATAAAAAAAAAAAAAAAAAAAAAAAAAAGGTGCAAACATGTCACTGGAATTTCCCCAGTGCCAAGGGCAGGTGAATGGAGGTGATGGTGCAGCCAAGGCAATGGCCCTGGTGCAGCCATGTGCCTGGGGAAGGATGTGGGATACAGCCAGTGCCTGGAGAGCTGAGATTTGGGATGGAGAGGATGGAGAACAGGGACAGGAGCGATGGGTCCCACCTGCTATTTAACTCCTTCTGCACAGCTATGGCACAGATCTGGAGAGTCTGACAACAGCCAGACTGGATTTTTACCGCATCCCAGGGCTGCTGCCACCTCCATCACCTCCTGCCCCAGCCACAAAGGCATCACTTCACACAAGCTTTGGCCAAAAGCTATTAAAGAACAAAAAGAAAGCAAGAAACAAGCAAAAGAAACCTAACAGGACTGGTAAGCTTTGCTCACTGCAGCGAAGACAAACGCTGCAACCAAAACCTGCCAAAAAAGCCCAGTGAGCAGGGGCTGGCCCAGGGCTGGGCATGGTGCCGGGAAGCACAGCGAGCTCACTGCTGACAGTGGGAACAAACCAAACAGCCACACAAACAAGTTTCCCGTCTGCAATTAATTTACTTACTGAAACAGCACTCAGCAAAACCTGTGATTAATATTTTCCTCCCCAGGCTCCTAACATGACAAAACAATAATTAACGAAATACGAAACTGAATCTGTGACAGTTAAGTGTAAAGATATTATTGGTTCTTTCATCTTCCCTTCTCCTCACTCCTCCTGGCAGCGGGAGCCCCTGAGCCACATGCAGGCAGCCTGGGGGCTCACTGCCTGCCCCACTTCCCTTCACCTCCAGGAACCACAGAACCCCAGCCTGGTTTGGGTTGAAATGGACCTTAAAGCTCTTCCAGTTCCAATCGCTCTGCATGGGCAGGGACACCTCCCACCAGCCCAGGTTGCTCCAAGCCCCATCCAACCTGGGCTGGAACACTGCCAGGGATGGGGCAGCCACAGCTTCTCTGGGCACCCTGGGCCAGGGGCTCAGCATCCTCAAATTAAAGAATTTCTTCCTCACATCCAACCTAAATCTCCCTTATTCCAGCTTAAGAGGAACAAGGGGTTGATCTTTTGACACCTCTCCCTGGTTACCTGGTACCTCCTCAGCAAAGGAGAGGGGGTGATGGTGCCACCTCTCCACTGGGGGCTTCTCATCCAGCATTACATCTGTTTTCTATGGTGGTGATGGTGGGACCTGAGTGAAAAGAAGTGAAGGGACAGTCCCTGTGCTCAGGGCTGTGGGTAGCAGTGTCCCTGCAGGTGTACCTGTGGGCACCAGGGCAGCCCCCTGGGTGTGCTCAGGAGGGGTGGCAGGAAAGGAACAGGTAGCTGGTGCATGGGGAGAGGGGAAAAAAAATTGCTTCTGCCTAAAAATAGAAGGTTGCCTTCAATTCTATTTATAGAGCAAATGTTTAAATAAATAATTCCTTGAGTTTTTCAGTGGACTTCCTTGAATTTTCATTTTTCTCTGCAGCTCTAAAGCGCAAATGTATTTCTACAAGTAGAAAACACCATGAGGTTGACCAGAACTAAAATACTGCAGAAGTTATAATGCAGTTATACACAGACCCAAATTCACAAACACTTATTATTATGTGTTACATATTCATGCCCACAGCTACAGTGCCACACACACACATACATAACCAGCTAAGTGTACACACAACCTGACCACCTGCAGCCACAAATCCCAGAGGCAGAGCAGACCCCACTGAATAGGTCAGGTTGGAAGAGATCCCTAAAGCTCATCCAGCCCCCCTGCAGTGAGTAGGGACACCCTCAATGAGACCAGCTTGCTCAGAGCCTCCTCAAGCCTCACCTTGAACATCTCCAGGGATGAGGCCTCAACCCCCTCCCTGGGCAGCCTGTGCCATTGTTCCACTGCCCTCCTGGGACACAACTTGTTCCTAACATCCAATCTAGATCTGCTCTTCTCTAATTTAAATCCATTGCCCCTCATCCCATCACTCCAGGCCCTTGCACACAGTCCCTCTCCAGCCTTCCTGGAGCCCCTTCAGACACTGGAGGTCACTATGAGGTCTCCCTGGAGCCTCCTCTTCTCCAGGCTGAACACCCTCAGCTCCCTCAGCCTCTCTTCCCAGGAGAGGTGTTCCAGCACCCTGAGCATTTTCGTTGCCCTTCCTGCATGGGACCCAGCTGGAGAAAACAAGGGAAGAGGCTGCAATAAATGCAATTTCTTGGACAATAAATGGAATTTGTAAAAAGTATTCCAGCTCTTCTTTCTTTTCATCTAACAGTTAACACCATCTGAGGACAGGCACAACCTGTATTTAACTCACAAAGCAAAGCATCTACTGATGTATGTTCAGCTCCATGAGGGCTGTGTGAGGCAGGGGACATGTCACCCTGACAGCTTCTACTTCCACTAATGACTCCAAGATCAATGGCACAGAAGATGAAGAAGAAAGTGATTTAATTTTCAGATCAACGGATTACACGAGTACACAGAGTGTTCCCTGTCAAATAAACGTGTTACCTTGATTCCTTCCATCCCTCAGCTGAGGGAGTAGCAAAATGCTATCTCTTTGCCCATTTTTCATTCCTTCAACCGCTACAAGAAAGGCCTCACCAGACTCTGATTTTTATGTAGGAAAAGAGGAGAGGAGCACAAAGAAAGAAGAGGGAGAGGATTAAAAAAAAAACCAAACCAAAAAACTTCTAAAAACCTCATGGCAACTAAGCTGGGTCCTTAGCAGCCAGAGGACCAAGCCTAATAATCACACACACACATGAAAACAGTAGAACTATCAGGACAAGACTGCACAGGCTCAGGAGAAGAGCACAGTGATGGACTGGAGGCAGGGCTTTACTCCCTGTGCTTCACGGGACCTTTGGTGCTGCTTGGACCCATCCATGGCTGCAGAAACAGGAGCAGGGAGGTGAGGAACACAACATCCCATCACCCTGAGCTTCTGCTTATCCTCAGTGGGCTTTTTGGAGGCCTCATCCAGGAACCAATTCAGCTGAAAACATCAGCTTCAGCACCCAACCCTTCCAGTCAGCATCCATTTCTATCCAGCACTGGGTTAGGAGACTTTTCAAGCTTGGTAATGAAATCCCACTTAAAAGAGTTCCTTCCATCCTCAAGAGCCTCATGATTTACTGTATCTCTTACTCGAACTCATGCATGTCTTGTATTTCCAGACATTATGTAATGAGGTTTTTGTGGTCCACAGAACTTTCTTACTGATCTTATTGATGCAGCCAACATCGACTACGTGCACAAACCCGTGGAAGTTTACAATGTTTTACACTCGGTACTCCAAATCCTGTTACATCACACACAAAAAACCCCCCAATCTTAACAATGGCAAGCCTAGGTTCAAATTACACAAACACAACAGGCTGGTGTTCTGGTGGACCCAAACTGTATCAACAGTGTTGGCAACATGCCTCAACTTGTGCTTTTCAGCACTGATCTCTTATCTTGACGATAAAGTTGTGGCAGATCACCACTGAACCCAGGAAGGTGATGGGTTACCAAAAGGGTCCTGTGACCATTTAAGGTCACACAGAGCTAGAAGGACCACCAGACAGGAGTTCTACTGTGGTGCAGGCTCACAAGGAAGAGTAGAAATTTATCTACTCTACCTGGGCTGACTTGGTCCTGCTCAAATTGCACTGAACTTTCTGTAACAAACCAATGACGTTGGGACCCAACAGGCACTGAGCCACTATTACCTCCACTACAATGTATGGCTTGTCTGAGGCTGCTCATCTTTTTGCTAACTTTAAGAAGGATTTATTTTACATAAATACTGCAAGTGTAAGCTCCACCGAGGCTGACAAACGCAACAGAAGTTCCTAATCCTTAGGAAAGAGCCTGGAATTCAAGGGTTTCTTAAGGGCTGGTCTCAGCACACCCGCTCAGACATTTAGGCACAAAGAAAAGTAGTTAAATCAACTGTGCATCCATGACCATCTGCAGATCTGATTAACCATCACTCAGGCCAGTCAGAGCCTCAACACTACTGCAAACCCAATGCTCAGGGCACAGGCTGTGGGCTGCAAACGTGAAAAGGGAGACCAGCAGGACACTTTTGGCCAATGTCAGACATGAAGCCCTGCAACACAAAGAGAAAGGCTTGTGCCCATCAAATCACTCAAGGAACCAGCAGGCTCCTCATGCTTCACCTTGTTCTGGCCAAGCTGGCCACTTTTCCATGCTCCAGATCTCCTCCCTTTCAACTGGTGAACAGCAGCTTTTACTATGACTTCCCCCTAGCTAAGTATTTATTGTAACGTAGTCCCTCACACATCTCTTTGCTGGAAAAATAACAAAGCAAAGAACTTTTAGGTGAAAACGGGAACGTGATGTCTCTGCTGTGATGGCTCTAACCAGTATGGCTGGTGTCAGGCAATAAATCAGATGCCCTTTAACTCCAGGGCTGAGCTATGCACACCCCATGGTACTGAAAGCACAAGCTCTAACCAATATTTTTACTGACAGGTGATAAATCACATGCCCTTTAACTTGTGTGTGCTGGTTGTAAATTTAGTTAATTAGAAATTCACTCTTGCTTCTTTTCATGTATTATTTCCTCCTTGATTTACATGAGCTGCTGTTATTTGAATGCTTGCTGGGATTAAGGGCACAGAGCGAGCACAAAGTGCAGGACCTGGCTGCAGAGCACCACGACCTCTAGAGCTTCCCAGCCTAGAGACATCGTTAGCAGGGGGAAGACAGAGGCAGCAAAAAGCCACCAAAATGTGCTATGGACGTATGATGGGAGAGTGGTCCCCTACCAGCAAGCCTGGCAGGTATAGTTCATACACATAAACCCATGCTACCACTAGGAGACTTCCCTGAAAAAGATATAAAAGAAGAGAAAAGAACAGAAAACTCTTTTCCAAACACAGCTTTTGCATTTTGGCACTTTGAATTGCAAATAGTTTAAATAAAGCTCCTTTCTTATTGCTCCCAGAGGCCTCTTGGCAACGCCCTGGTAGGGTCAGCCCCCTGGAGCACCACCACGACTTTACACCAGCCCTTCCCTTCTCCACTGGGATCACTGAAGTCACCAAGACCCTTCTGCATCCTTCAGCATCCCCCATGCCGGGCACTGGCGAGGGACACTGCCACCCCCTCCAGCCACCCTGCTTCACAAAGCCTACACCAGGTTTTCTCCTCATTTTGGAAAATCTGATCAACCCTCCAACTTTTTGGTCTGTATTTTTCTATGGCCGTTTTGGTGCCCTCAGTTGCATTTCCAGCTCTGCTCCAAAAGGCCATTTGTTAAATTATTCCACAACTGCAGAAGGTTCATAACAGATTCAGAAACCCAATGATAATCACAATAATTTTTTTAGCACTCGTCTGCCAGAAAGAATTAAACAGCAAAAGCAGGGCCCTGTTCTCTGCAGGAACAGTAGATGATACGTTCATTTTTAATTTTTTTCCCCCCCTCTATAAACTTCAATTATTAATGATGGAAAATTTTTTCCCTGCCTATTCTTCCCTTGGTGGGAAAAAACAGCCATTCCTGACATCTGCCAGTTTAAATCTAATCCTCCTCAACTGCATTTAACATGTTTGACTCTCCTCATTGATCCAGCCAGGAAAAGCTACTCTATAACATAACCTGATGTCAAGCTGTGCTGTGTCCTGTAGGAAATGGGAGCTGTAGATCTCCCTGCTATAAATATGTCACCAGAATTAACTGAAGCTCTAATAGGTCACTCAATGAGCTCTACGGTGCACACAGGGCACCACCAGGCTGCTGTCTTGGTACTAGTGATTGATGACACCAAAAATTAGCCAGAACAGAGAGGATTGTCAGCCAGCCTGGAAGCAAGGAACCACTGACATGCTTCTTTCTGTGTGTGTGCTGGGTCCTATCCCAGCCTTGGTACCTCTTAGACATTTAACACACATTTTAACATTTAGGTTAAAAAAAAAATTACACAAATTTATACCTTCTGGCATAAAACAGTCGAAAAGAAGAAGCAAGAGTCTTCACTGCTCAGCTGTGTTCCTTCACTTGCAGTTTGTACCCCCTTCTGACCAAATTCTCTCTCTCTTAACAGACGTGCACATGCTGGGGGGACCTGGGGGTAAGCAGTTAACCCCCCCACACCCTCATGTATCCCACATGCTGCCTCTCGTCCTGCTTGGTTGAGCTCCATGCTCTATGGTAGAGACCACTGCTGCTGGGTTGCATGTCATGGCCAAGATGGCCAAGCCAGGCTGCTCCAGAGGATCCCATGGTGTGTCACCACCCCAGGGATGCTGAGGCCACCAAGGATGGCTATATGAGGTACAGCAACCTGCAGAGGCCTGGCACCCAGCAGGTCCTGAGATGCTCTACAAGACGTGTGACATCTCTGGAGGAGGAGTTCCTGCTTAATTTTCTCCATCATTAGTCCTGCCACTGGAGACTCAAATCCAGCACGAGCTCAGATTCACCATGGAGCTACTGCCACCTCCATCATTCATTAGGGGTGACAGGGCTGCACCAGTCACTTTATCTCCTGCTGTCAAAATACCACCAGACTATAAAACTTGTGTTCAGATCCCCAGGAAATCCCCATGAACACTCAGAGCTTCCCAGAGCACACCAGAGCTGCTTGAATTTCTTTCCCCTGAGGTCCTTTTTAAACAGATGTTGCTTTTAGTGCCTGGACCAAGCCCACCTCCTGGTCCTGCTTCATCTCACTGTGGCCGTGTCCAGCCCATAATAACCAACTGGGAGAAGTGTGCCCCATGGCTTAAAACCTTCTTCCCTCTCCCCAGGCTGAGGCATACTTCCACCAGGGCAGGGAACACAACCATTTTGGGGACAAAAGCTGCTGTTTTCCAGGATGCTGGTGGGATCAGGACCACCGGAGCTGTTGCTCTGAAGATGGTTCCAGTGAGCAGCTGCAAAGGGACGGCAGTGTCAGGGGGTTCAACTCCTGCACAGTGCTCCCATTGCAACATTGATTTCCTTTCCACATGAATGGGCCTCACACATGACTAAAGCCCTGGAAAAGCATCCGACCCAACCTGGGATAACTGCCAGCCCCGTGCACAGGGATCTGCCTGCCATCTTCTCCTCACCCAGGCACTCAGGACAGAGCTTTGTTCTCTGGCTGAGAGGCCCCTCAGACCAAACTGTCATTATTTCCCTGTACCAAAGCAGCTGAGATGGTGGCAATTTGGTATATTGCCAGGGGTGCAAGAGGCATGCCTGTGAGCCTGGCCTCTGAAGGTGTTAGAGATCTCTCTGGAGGAAGTGGGACTCTGATCCATCTCCAGTTACCATTACAAAAGGCAAAGCCAACGAGAAGTCATCATAGATTCAACAGGACTGACAAGTCCAAAGCCAGGGTCACTGTTCCAGCTCTCCTGGATGAAGAGGGCTTCTTCCCAGGGTTATTTATACAGTGAAAAAATCATTTATGCTGGATGCTGATAGCACGGAGATGCTGACTCAGTTGCTCCACTGGACCAAGTGCAATCAGTGTTGCCTTCAGATGGGGCCTTTGACGTTTTTTCAAGCTCGTGAGCTGGGCCTCCTGGTTACAAACAAACTAACCCGAAAGAGTTTCAAGCAACATCAGGAAACTCAAATCTGGTTGGATTTAAAACCCAGCCAGAAATAGTTGGATGGAGCAGCCAGCAAGTTGGAAGAGAATCCAGACTTAAATTTAGTGGCATCTCACCCATTTTGGAGACCTGATAAATACACCTCCTCTGTGACAATCTATCATCCTTCCAGCCAAGAAGGTGGGTTACCCTCTGAGCTGCTGTTGTGGGAGCAGTTGGGGTGCCAGGCTGCAGAAAATGCTGGGAGCTGGGTGCTCAGTAATCCCTGAGCACAGCCAGGGTGCTGCTGGTGGGCACTGCCCTGACAGTGCCCTTGTACCAGGTGGCCTGGGCTGAGTGAGAAGCAGGCAGCATTTTCCAACAGGAGCTGGATTTGGCCTCGCTATTTACCTCAACAGATGTTCACTGTGATACTTCCTGAATCCTGGAGCTGGGTATTTGTCAGCCTTAATGGGATTCCCAAGAGGCAGTTTTCTCATTCATATTGTCACCGTCACCGTTTTCTGGTCTGTGTTGCCTCCTTGGCTCACAATTATCTTCCTGGGTTTTTTGCTTCTCTCTGGGTCACTGAGTATGCATCCGTTCCAATTACTGTCATTCCAGCTTTTGTGTTGCACTCTGTCACACCAGGATCTGGGCTGCATAAATCAGTAATACGTCTGCTTTTTGTAGTCTGTGCTCACCGAGACAGAGCCCTGCTCTGCTCAACTCATCCCATCCAGTGCCAACCACATCCTCTCCGTCTGGCTGTGTCCTGAGCAGCCCCGGGAGGAGCTCCCCTGGCATTCAGCTTCCCCTCACCTGAGTTTTAGCTCTGGGCAAACACATGCAGTAAAAGGTAACAGCGTTTCCATCCAGTTGGTGAGCAGAGAAGGATCTGCAGGGATTTGAAACTAGATGAGTTTTAAGGTCCAACCCAGCTCAAACCATTCTGTGATTCTATGAGCAGTACTACCAACAAACAGCTTCTCTCTGAGTCTACTCCAATGCCAACCATGAGTCATGAGAAACACCAAGCTTCACCAGAACCAGGCCAATCCAAAAACCACAACCAAATGTTAGAACTATTGAACTAAGAGTCAAGACTCCCTCAGTTGCTGGCAATGCCAAAGTCAAAGGCTTAGACAGGATTTATGCATTTTCAATCTGTATTTTATTATGGGTAGTCCTGCCAGAAGCAAACTCAGACTCAATGATCCTCATGGGTCCCTTCTGACTTGAGATATTCTTCAATTCTGTGTTTCTCTGATAGTGGTAGTTTGGTTCAGCCACTTAAAAACTGTGTAGGGCTACAAACCAAGTCATCTTGTAACAACAACCCCAGCTGGAATATCACTTGCCTGAATCAGCAGAAGCTGCTTAAACCCTTTTCTCAACAAGATCTATGCTTGCAATGAGGTAAAACTCTCCCGTTGACGGTTATCTCCTTGTTACCAACATTTAAAAGAATATTGAAGAGAGCAAGTATCTCCCATTTTCCAGCTACAGTAGATCTTGAATTTCATCTTTGCTCTAGGATTTAGTCTCAAAACCCACATGCCAACTTGGTCGAGCAGGCACCTCATTCCAGTTTCAAGTAATCCCACTCTGTAGGCTTTGCTGCAGCTGGTCAGACCAATTAGTTCAACAACTTCCCTTTGGAAATAGCCACTGTGTTGTGAAGCTCAAAAAACCCCTCAAAACACCCTGCAGCAGAAGACAAGATGTCTGGATAATGGCACATACTAAAACCTACCCTGCCTGGAACTGCAAAGAGCTGAAACAACACCAGGGGGTCAGCTCTGCCCATCTGGGGGTTAGCAGTTCCTGAGTAGCACATGAGCCACAGGGAATGGAAACAGCAAGTCCAGAGGTACACAGAAATGAGGGGGTAAAAAAAAAAAAAAAAGCACAAAGCAGAAGTATTGGAATGACCAAAATGAAAATCTAAATCCCTGTATTGGTTACTGGTTTGTCCCTTTGAGTTGATCATAGGTAGGTCTCTTTGCAGTATTAGAAGTGATGGAACATTTATTTAACTTTTAGCAGATATTTAACTCTTAGCAGATTCTGGGTAGTACCTTGTGCCCAAACTGGAGGGACACGACTCCCACAGGTGCTTGGAAACCCCAGCCCAGCTGAGTGAGCACAACCTGCAGTCCTCCCCCTGCAGCTCACCTTCCTGCCATCATCCAACACTGATGCCAACCCCGGAGGTGTTACACACACAGACTGCTGCAGAAAGACTTTTAGAGTCATTTAATATCCTTGCTGGAGGGCACAGTCAGACCTGGCACGTGCACAGGGACTCAGAGAACACTCCAAGAACACATCAAGCATGAACACGGACGCTAACAGCAAGAGCTGGGAACAGATCTTATAAACTGGCCAGAAAAAAACCAAACACACCCCTGCCTTCCTTCACACAGAGAAAATAGAAAAAGAAAAAATAGAAAAACCCAACAGAAACAGTTCATCAGATAGTTCTAGCTAGAAAGAAAAACCACGGTCACTTACAGCTTTACGCACTGTGAAGTTTCTGGGGCACTCACCTCGCGTTTTGTTTCAATTAAGAAAAAAGCAGGGTTGTTTTTTTTTCAGTTTCTGTATTAAGAAAAAAAATTACCAAAGGTCAGCCTAGGGCTCTGAGCCCTGCACTGGGTGGGCAGCCTCCAGCATTGGTCTCACTGGAGACAACTCTGATGTGTTCAACCCAGTGATTCCCTCCCTTGGCTCCCCTCCAAACCCATTCAATCTTGCACTGGTTGCAGCAAGGTTCCTTCTTCCCTGCCAGAGGAGAGCCTCAAAATCCAGACTTGCTTTATCTGTTTTTTTTCCCCTTCATTCCTGATTTTGCTGCAGTCACATGGATGTTGCTTAATACCCCACAAAGCAGCTGGTCCAGAGGTATCATGGTTTGTTCTTTTTGGGGGGCTGCAGAAAGAAAAAAACATGATGGAGCAAGGTCCTGGCTTCCCAACCTGCCATATACAATCCTGAGGGAGAGGATCTCTTGCTCACAGGTTACAGCTTGGTGTTAAATACTCAGCATCCCTGCTGAAGACGAAATTACCTTATACATGCTATGCTCCATCTGGGAAAGCCTCACCCCGCTGGGGCAGAAAATCAGAACTGGCAGGAAGAAAAGGCAGGAGAAGGTTGGGCAAAAGCACAAAAGCAACAATGCTATGAGTCTAGAATGAAAAAATCAATACAGGTCTTTGACTCTCCCTTTACCATCTCTCCTTTTGCCCACGTATCTTAGTCCTGGTGCCCAGAGGGCTTTTGGACAGCCCGTCCCACAACCTGCTCACCCAGCCCCACTGATGGGGCTGAGCCCTTTCTGCTCATCCATCAGCTCTGCTCTCCCAGGCAAAGCTCAGAACTCAGCCTGTGGCTGCTGTTTGCCACGGACAGGGCTCACTTTGGGGTCTCATCCTGCACTGGAAGGATCCAGGAAGTCCACAGGTCAGTGGGCAGCTCTACTCATCGAGAAGTTCAGAAGCTTTGATGATGCTTTCTTCGTTCTTACGTTTGAAGTCAGTGACAAAGGCAACGTGAGCAGGAACGTGCTGCATTTGGGGGCGTTTGAAGAGGTGGGGCAGCACAGGACAGGGATGAGGCCTTCTGCTCCTGGGACATCCACAGAGTGGCACAGACAAGGACATGCTGCTGTACACCCAACACACACCCTGGGATATCACACATCTTCTGCCTTGCTCCTCCATCCATGCCCAGACAGACCTGCTCCAACCTCCAGCAAAAGCAGGGATCCCACAGAGTTATCTCAAGCTGCACCAAAACCCACTTACACTGACATTCTACAAATCCTCCAAATTCTGTCTTGATTGACTCTGGTTGATTTTAAAATTAACCTATGGCTCTTTCTGTACCCCCCACCTGATAAATAACGAGAGATAAAACTGACAGAGAACCCAACCTTCCTTCCTTCCTTCCTCCTCCCCGTCAATATTTTATCAGGGCAAACACCTGCCATGCAAACAGCCCTGGGAGAAACAGGAGGTTCAGGGCACTGCCTCACCAGCAACACAGACACCACAGGAAATCAACCAACCTGCAGGGAGAGCAGCACAGCCCACCCAGCAAATGTCCATGTGCTCCAGAGACAAATCCTGCTCCTGCTCACCAGAGGTTGCCACTGCTCTGTCCCCACCAACATGGGCTGCAGCTTCTGTACTGAGCCCTGGTGAGGCCACACCTCGAGTCCTGTGTCCAGTTCTGGGCCCCTCAGGTCAGGAAGGAGATTGAGGTGCTGGAGCAGGTCCAAAGGAGGGCAACCAGGCTGGTGAAGGGACTGGAGCACAGATCCTATGAGGAGAGGCTGAGGGAGCTGGGGCTGTTCAGCCTGGAGAAGAGGAGGCTCAGGGGAGACCTCATCACTCTCTACAACTCCCTGAAAGGAGGTTGGAGCCAGGGGGGGGTTGGTCTCTTTTCCCAGGCACCTCTCAGCAAGACAAGAGGACACGGTCTCAAGTTGTGCCAGGGGAGGTTTAGGTTGGATATTAGAGAGAATTTCTTTACAGAGAGGGTGATCAGGCGTTGGAATGGGCTGCCCAGGGAAGTGGTGGATTCTCCATCCCTGGAGATATTTAAAAAGAGACTGGATGTGGCACTCAGGGCCATGGGCTGGGAACCACGGGGGGAGTGGATCAAGGGTTGGACTTGATGATCTCTGAGGTCCCTTCCAACCCGGCTAATTCTATGATTCTGTGATTCTGCAAAGGGTCTGGTAAACAGGGCGAGATCTCTACTGAATATGTTCAGCTTTAGGGGCTGAAGTTGTAGTCAAAGGTGGAAAAGTCACTCCCTGCCCTGAGTCGCCAGTCGTTCAGCACCAGGATCTTCCCTACCAAAGCATCGAGGTGCAGAGCGAGGTGGTGCATGGGGACTTGGGATATCAAAGAAGAGGAAACAGAGGCAATCCTTCACAGTTTCCTCTGAAGGAGATTTAGCTTTCAAGAGCTAATCCATGCTCTCTGCCCAGGTATGAAGTACCCATCACCTTTTTCTGTTTGGGGTGAGTTTTTTCCAACCCTCAGAAAAAAGTGCCAAGAAAAAAATAAAATAAAATAAAAACCCAGCCAAACCAAACTATTACTACTAGCTTTTAAAGAGTCATGAGCTGTGCAGGAAACACCCCAGCTCTTGCATCTCTACTGGGAGACAAGCACCTTTTGATGCCAGCACTCCAGGAAAGCGGCTGTGTCCCCACCAGGGTGACACCCTGGGGAAGTTGCCTGTTTATTATGGAGCACGCAGGGATCTGAGAGACTGGAGGTTATTAACTGCTACTTGAGATGTGATTTCAGGCTGGGAGATTATTTTAGACTGTGGAAGCCTGAAATAACTCCCTAAGCCAAATTTATAACTTGTAATAGTCAGAACTATCACACCCATCTGTCATTTTATTAAAGACTCACATGACCCCCTTGACTGACTTGTGCTCTGGAGCTGCCTGGAGCTGCCATGCCAGGAACTAAAAGCATAAGTGTCAGAGAGGCCAGGCCTCCCCTCAGTACTGGTTTTGTTACAATGGCTTTTAAATTATTAAAGGCCACAGTGGTTCTTCCCCATTGCTGTATCCCCCAGCTGGCTGGTGGAGAAGTGCCGGGTCATCCCCAGAAACAGGACCCCACAGCACATCCAATGCACCTCCAGATGGTGGTAGAGAGGAGAGGAGGCAGCATCCCCTCTGGATCATGTTGGTTTATACACCTTGTAACCATCCACCTCGATGGTTTCCCCCTGCCTATTGCCCTGTCTGGTCTACACCATAGGAAAAAATACACACCTTTGGACAAAGCCATACAGAATGGTGTGACAGATACCAGACCACATTTTGCTGATACGCTGCATGCTCAGCTGTGCCAGTAGGAGGTTGAAAGACTGTAGTGTAGTTTAGGCACAAACTTGCCCTTTTCTGTCAGGTTTTGCCTGCCAGGACACGGCCTTGTGTCACAACTGGAGCCATTCCACTTGTGGCTTTGAGCAGGCTGCGAGCAAGGACCAACAGGTACCACCAGCTCACACAGAAGGGTCTTCTTGGGTCCATCATGGATACAAGAAAAAGTCCTTCCTGAATTCTGTTATTTTACCTTCCCTATAAAAATAACACTGAACACAAAGCTGCAGTCACAGGCTGCACTAAGGCCACCTCCAGGAGGAATTGCCACCCTATCTGTGACTCCCAGCCTCCCCTCACCACTTTTAAGGACAGACCCTGCAGCCCGAGATTGTCCCTCCCCAGTGTGGGGACAGGACTGAGTTCTACCCTACAGGAAATATTGAGAAATCCAGCCTCTTTGGTAAAGTCATCCTTCCTCAGCACAAAAACCACACAGCCATGATTGATGGAGCACTTTCAAACAGTTCCCTCGGGCAGACAATCCTGAAGGCCAGAAATGGAGCCAATAAATGAGCACGTACAACCCTCTGCAGTCAGAAGGGTTAACAATCTTATCTAGGGTCACCAGAAGAAATTCCAAGTAAAACCCACAGCACACAGATTTCCTGCTTTCTAACCCAATGCCCTATTTATACCTTTCTTTCTTCACCATGCCAGTGACAGCTTTTTCCTCACTTACAGGCATGTTTCCTGCTTTCTGAGTTGTGACTTTCATTTGTAGCTCATTTCCATAGCCACAGAAATATAGTTTCACTGGGAGTGTTAAATGTCCTGATAATTCTTCACAAATCTTTAAGTCACTAGCAGAGAGAATAGGGGCAATTTACCCTGTACCAGCCAATTGGAAATTATATATTTCAAACTCCTTTAACGGAACGCAGCGAGGTTTATCTCTGACTGATAAGGTAACGCCTTGCTGCTAGTGAGACAAATAACAGAGCTTATTTCCAAAAAATGAAGTCCCAACATGATGGCAAATAGGCTCATCTGTGGACAGTGACCTTCACAGTCTTCAATCTTTATCTCAAAGCACAGTGACCAACTCCAACCACAGCAGGGGCAGCACCCAAACACTGCTGGGTGTTAACTTTCCCATTCCTCCATCTGACTGGGCTGCGCTTTGATTCACAAAGCAGTTTTTAAATCTATTTTTAAAAGCAAGAGAGAGAAAGAGGAAAAAAAGAGAGAGAGAGAGAGAAAAGACACTCTCATCCAATCCTTCTCCCTGTCAGAGCACAAGCATCTTCTAAAACACCAGCTGAACAAGCTGCACTAAATAATTAGGACACATGGGGGGACTAAAAGTAAAGAAAGTCTAAAGCACAGATTTGCTGCAACGTTTCCACTTCATGGGAGCTAGAAACAAGACTCAGGTTCCCTGTTCTAGACCCAGACGTGGCTGTAACTGAACCACACTGTACAGATAGGGCAGGAGGCAAAAGGGGAAAAAGAAATCCCTTTAAAGTCATTGGGATTTATGGTGGAATCTGAAGGTCAGGCATGGTAAACAAAAGAGAGGGATGGAACCACCATGCAGGAGCTGCCTGGGCGAAGTGTAGGGGCCTAACTTGACCTATGGTGGTTGTAGATTCACTAGCAGGAACAGTATCCAGCTAGGAAACTCCCTCAGAGTAGAGCCCACCTTGCCCAGAGGGGATGAGAGAGGGAGAAATCAGGGACTGAGACTTCTGAATTATTCTGCAAATACCCAAGGAAAAGTGGGGCGATGGGTCCTGCCCATGCAGAGAGTCTGGAGTGAGGGGCTTGAGCCCCACAGCAAACCTGCTACCTTCCCTACCCTTCTCTGAAAGCTTTCTGAGGTGATGAACAAAAGATTTTATATAGGAAACAGAACAGCTTCAATTTTTGACTCACATATCCCAGATGAATGAATTAACCATGTAAATGACTGGAGAAAAGGAAACATTCCTATAATCGTATCTTGGAAAAGAAAGCTGCTCGTTTCCAGTGTGAAATCAAGTGGCTGCCTAATGCTTCATTCTGCTGGGATTTACTCAGGAGAGAGGAGGCACAGCCACCATGACACAGAATCCCGGAGTGGTTTGGGTTGGAAGGGACCTGAAAGCTCATCCAGTCCTAACCCTGTGCCATGGGCAGGGACACCTCCCACCAGCCCAGGGTGCTCCAAGCCCCATCCAACCTGGGCTGGAACACTGCCAGGGATGGGGCAGCCACAGCTTCTCTGGGCACCCTGGGCCAGGGGCTCAGCACCCTCACAGCAAAGAATTTCTTCCTAATATCTAACCTAAATCCCCTCTTCCAGTTTAAAACCATTACTTCTTGTCCTGTCACTACAGGCCCTTGTAAATGTCCCTCTCTCCACACAGTCATCCATCACCAAAACTGGAAGAGTATTATTTCAAAAACTAAGTTGAAAACATGAACATGAACTGGAGGAGCAAGGATCAAGCAATAAAGCAACCATCTACCACAGCAGAGCTGTTTCCAGCTCCCACTCTCCAACAGAAACACACAGCTCTGTGCCCCATATAAAATATTTGTGCATCTTGCATTATTTAGGATCCTATTAAACAACTTGGCTCCCACATTTTTCATAGCAGCAAATTCCATGCATTTTGCATTGAATAAAAATTCAGCAATCATAGCAGTTGCTAATTTCTCTGCTATGCTCTGAGCAGCCTTTCACTTCCTCAAAATGATTTTAAAACATTATCCTGCTGTTTCCTTTTTTTCTACGCCTAGCATTGAAGAGCTCTGCAAACTATTTGAATAGAGCTGCTCTGAAAAAAAAAATCGGTAAGGGAGAAAAAAAATTAAATTCAATCATCACTCTACCCTCTGTGAACTGTGAAAGTCTTGGGAACATGAAAAGGTGCTTTCTAAAGGATGTTAAGCATTCAAAAGATTAGACTGCAATGTGCAATTAAATGTGTTCCACAAACCTTTGTCAGAGAACCCAAAACCTTACTTCTGCATGAACTTAAAATCCTCCCACTGGGAGCTCGCTCAATTGGCTTACTTTAAACCTGGGCTTCAGATATTCCATACCTTTCACTTTTATAATTCTTCAACATATGCTAACACTGGCAGAGTTAATAGTAACTGACTAATTTTAAACCCTGTGATTACTGGAGCTGATTTATATAGTAGCTTCATTTCACAATACTGCGAATCATGCACGCAGTAATTGCCAAGTTCAATTTTAGCTCTGTCATACTGAAGCATTAGTTTTTATGCCTCAGCTGTTACCTCCTCCATGCTATAGAGGTAAGTTGATAATGCAGGAGGTTTTGCTGCTAAATATCATAATATTATGATACCCCGTGTCAAGATTCTTGCAAGCTTTGTGAGCTATGCATCATCTATTAACTAAATACTTTATTAAAGGAATGGTTTGAAAAGGCTTCTATTCTAACTTAGCTCAGAACACTGAATACTGGAGAGGAAAAAAAATAATGTAATGATTTAATTCACTACCAAAAGTGACTTGGTGGAGAGAAGCACTCTCCGTCATCAAGGCTCTTGATGCAAAGGGATCAAACTGAAGCTGGTAAATAAATACTCTCCAGGTGAGGTGCCACTAACCTCTTAATAGCAATTCACCCATCTCTTGGGCTCCAAGACTTATTTCATTTTAAATTAATTCTGCTCATACCAAATTTAATGAACGTGGGCAGATTGGAGCTGCTGGTTTTCCTATTCATACCTGACACTGCTGCCCAAGATCCATACAACACCAACAGAAACCCCAAAGCATCAGAGAAGGCTGCAAATCCCTGAGGACAACCCAGGCACAGCCCTGGGGATGGAGAGCAGGTACAGCCCCTCCGTGCCAAGGAGGAATTCCCCACCAGCTTCCAATGGGGCAGAGGAGTGGGCTCTTGAGTGGTGCAGAGATGGTCACCTTTGTGACCCTCTGAATGACAACAGCCCAATGCAAGAGAGAAGTCTGGTGGTAATGCAGAACTTGCAGCACTGAGATTCAGCGACAAAAACAACACTGGCAAGAAATTCTCTGGCAGCAATATCATTCTTCTCTCCCTTCTATGCACACATATGGACACTCTTAGTCCACCTTTGCTGTTTTCTCAGGGACATCCAGGTGTTTGTTCCATGCCCAGTAGAACCTACACTTGCCGGGGCCTCAAAACCCTGCAGGACCACACGTCGTTGTTTGCAACACCCAAACCCAATTTTTGCAGTTGCTTAAGTTTAAAAAAAGTCTTGGACCCACATTAGCCACAGAGGAAGCCAACAAGAGCTCATCTGTCCCCTCTGCTCACACAAAGCTAGGATTCCTCACTGCCACCACCACGCACTCGCCCGCAAAGCAGTCGGGGAGGTTTGAGCTGGCTGGCACATCCCTGCCCCAGGATCCCTGCTCTGGCAGGGGGGGTTGGACTAGATGATCTTTCGAGGTCCCTTCCAACCCCTAGGATTCTATGATTCTATGATTCTATGGTCCCAAACTCCATGGGTGGAGCTTGCACAGCACTGTCACCACCAGTGGTTTCATGCTTTCACACCAACTTTGAGCTCCATTTTACTCCTTGGACAGAGAAGGGTCATTCCCACATCCAAGACTGGGAACCTACACCCCAGGAGAGGTTGTAGGAGCTCTAGAGCCCAGACCAGTGCCACCAGCATGTCCCACACAACCCTCTCCCTTCACAGCTGGAAACTAAGCCCTCCAACAGGATATTCCAGCCATCCCCACCTGTGTTTGACAATTTTGGGATAAGGAATTAACTTCAAGATTAGGCTTAAAATCCAAGCATTGCCACCTATGCAGAAAGAGAGCTTGACTTCTCTTTCTTATGCATTTAGCAACTTTTAAGGTGTCACTTAATGCACTGGAAATAAAACCAACCAAATGCACATCCTCATTATTTTATGTGAAAGGAAAAGAGGCAAGCAGGTGGCTTTGACTGCACAAGTCCCTTACCCCACTGTTATGTGACTAAACCCAATGTTTACATAGGTCTGGAAAAAAAACCACAACAACCCACAAATCAAAAACCTGTTTGCAACGGACATGTAGACAGCGGAGCTGCCAGATGTTGTTCTCCTAATATTTGCTCTATTGCATCATGCCAGACCTGCTTGAAAACCAACCTGTGCCAAGTTCTCAGCAGTCTCAACTCATTCTGTGTTGCGTATGTGTGTGGTGAACAAGCTCTGGGACACAGCTTCTCCCCACGTGCTCAGAAACCTCTCGTGCTCAGGCCACACGTGCAGATGGGCTGCAGCTTGTGCAAGCAAGAGTCATGTATGTCATTGCTCACACACACACACACAAAGCTCATGCACCCTTCTGCTGCATCCCAGCGTGTGCTGTCACACGTGGGTACAGGCAGGAGAAAAAAAACCCAGTAACAAACAGGAACCCCCCCCCAGTACACAAATCTAAGTTGGTGTTCAGATCAGAAAATAAAAGATATTTCACCCAAGTCTCCTTACTCATGTGCTGACAGATGGGGAGGCTGTGTTTAAATCGTACCCCTCAGGACAAGAAGGACATTGAGGGGCTTGGAGTGTCTGCAGAGAAGGGCAACAGAGCTGGGGAAGGGTCTAGAGCACAAGTCTGACCAGGAGGGGCTGTTCAGCCTGGAGCAGAGGAGGCTGAGGGGAGACCTTCTGGATCTCTGCCACTACCTGAGAGGAGGTTGGAGCCAGGGGGCAGGGGGGGTATCAGTATCTTCTCCAAGGTGACAAATCACAGGATGAGAAGAAATAGCCTCAAGTTGCCCAGGGGAGGTTTAGATTAGATACAGGGAACAACTTCTTCCCTGACAGGCATTGGAAGAGGCTGCCAAGGGCACTGGTGGGATCACCATCCCTGGAAGGATTTAAAAATATGTGGACATGGCCCTTGATGACAGTTTGGTGAGCACAGTGGTGATGGATTGGTTGATCGTTGGACTTGATGATCTTGGAAGTCTTTTCCAACCTTCAAGAATCTATGATTCTATGATTTACAACTTTCTTGGCTCCCACCACCCTCAGTTAGCACTTCTGCCTCCAACCACCTCCACCACCTCCAGTGCCTCCCAGTTTCAGCTGTAAACACTTCAGCTGGTTTGCTGGGGCAAGATGCTGCTTCAGTGAAGGTGAGTGAAGGGAGAAGGAGCACAAGGAATTACACCAAGCACCATCCCCTGAGGACCTGCTGTAACACACATCCCCACATCAAGCTGCCAGCTCCCAGCATCCTGCCCTGCTGGGGTTTATTTTGTCCAGAGAAGGAATTCATTTTGCACTCAACTAATGTAACCTCAAGGTGCTTTAAAACAATATCCTGCTAAGAGAGACATTACAGCAGCCATTGTTCTCCTGCTTGGAATTCAACTAAAGCAGATACAAAGATAACTTCACTTTAAACAAACTACCACCAGCACAAACACAAGATAATCCCCTCCACCATGGGATAAATTCAATGTTTTGCTCCTCCTGAAGGAGATACATGCACTGGCAAACACCAGCTTGTGGCACCAACACCAAAAAGAAATTGGAAAACAATTCCCTCAAAATCCTCTTACTCAATGCCAGTCAAGGCACCTCTGTTCCATATCTGTAATTTCAAACCCTCCTTCCCCCAACTTTCTAGAAAAGCACCATTCCAATTACCCATTGAAATATGATGTTTCTAAATTATTCACAAGCATTAACATTCTTGAAAGTGTTCCTACTTTCCTGTGACTTACCACTGGGTTTCATCCTTCCCTCCCATCCCACCAGCACCCATAATGGGTCTGTGTTTGCTGCTGTAGTTGTATGAATCCAAAGCAATGTGGAAGAAGCAAACAGATCTGCTCCCCAGGGAGAAACCCTGCTCCTGGGCTCCTCCATGCCACAAGGCTGCTCATTCAGACCATCACTAACTCTGGTTTTACAGAACCTGGAGCCCCAGATGACACTCAGGGTAAGGACAAATGGCCCAAGCCAGCATTACCAGCACTCTCCTTCCCCAGACAAACACATCCTCAAATTGCAGAGAGCTGCGGAGCAGCAGCCAATACTCCCTGGATCCTCTTGGCCTACATGGGCTCCAAAAGAAGCAGAAGCATCAGGCCCACCCCAGCTCCTGCCCCTCCCGAGTTACCAGAGACCTATCAAGCAATTGCCTTCAATTTGTCTGGTGGGTTCCCCACGCTCAGAGGTTCCCCAGGCTTCCAAACCCAGCTTTGCATGAGCACATCCTTTGGTCAGAAAGTTCTCCAACTCTACATGTATCCAAGGGACTCTTAAACGTCAGCTTTGCTGAGCAGCACAAAGAGACCTGCTGTAGACAGGCTCACCTTCTCTGAAGCATCTCAAAGCTGCCACTGTCACTACTCTGATGGTTATTTCCTTGCAGCGAAACTCAGAGCCAAGGTAAGCTGCAAGTGGTGTGAAATCCTGAGGTGGCTGACCTGCTCTGCAGCCCTCCTGCATGAGCACTCCCGAGGTGAGGGCTCCAAACAGGGCTGCAGGCAAACTCTTCTCCTCCAAAAGCCCCAGAAGTCAAAGTCACTTTGCACAAAACCTTTCCCTCTCTCTGCTTCTTCATCTCCTGTGGATGACGTGGACAGTGCAGATCTCCAGGAGCAAACACCCTGCTGAACACTGGTTTATAAAGCTCTTCTGGGATGAAGGCTCCAGCACTGCATCCCCTGTGCTCCAGCAGGGCTTTTTGGTCCTCAAAACTTCATTTGACTATGGGTAACACAGAGAAGAAACCTCCACCAGGACAATTGCTTGGTGCTGTTGACAAACCTTGTGCTGATTATATCCCTGGAGCTACTGCAGAGCCACCTCTCTCCTGCAGGATGCCCAGCACAGGGCATCACTGGTGCAAGTCACAGCACTGCTCCTCAGCCCAAATGACAGCACTGCAGGTCTCAACATTCCTCTGAAAACAATCTTTTTGATGCTAGGGTACCTTATAGGTGCACGCTCTGGAGTCTCACCTTCCCTCTGCTTGTCCCATAGGATGGGTGTAAATATTCCAGAAAGTCACAACAGCTGCTGGAGGCTGCCAGCTCTGCCTACATTTACACCTCTGCAGATTCACCATCTCAGAGGAGGTTTCAGAAGTGGGTCGATTCTATCAATGAATCCAAATCTTGAGCTAAATCAGGAGGAGGAATGGATTTACCCTAACCCCTTCCAAACATTCACCAGCATCACCTGCCAGCTCAGCAGGGTTTAATCTCTTTTTACTCTCTAAAACAGTGGAGTAAGCAGGTAAGATGCTGGACACAGAGAACAGTGGACCCCTCTCTTGTCTTTTGTTGGGTTCGTGAGGTTTTTTGAAGGAACTCTGGCTGCCAAATCACATTCAGCAGCACTTGGATATTCTTTAAGATCTTTGCTAATATCACTTTCTGTAAACAATTGGTTGACACTGAGAGAGTTGCGCACACTTCAGAGGAGGGGCCAACGCTGTCTGTCAAAGAGGTGCCTATCCAGTAGCCTCTGCAGGAACACAGGATCTCCATGAAGATGCTCCAGGAGCTCAAATCCCTCCAGCTGGCTGGCAGAGAGCACAGGGACTGCACAGGCAAACTTTGCCCTGGACTGATGGGATGGAGATGCAGCATCTGCCCCTTCTTGGTGCTAGCATGGACGTGCACACACAGCATGAAACCCCAGACTGGTTTGGGTTGGAAGGGAACTGAAAACTCATCCAGTTCCAACCCTGTGCCATGGACAGGGACACCTCCAACCAGCTCAGGTTGCTCCAGCCTGGCCTGGAACACTGCCAGGGATGGGGCAGCCACAGCTCCTCTGGGCAACCTGGGCCAGGGGCTCAACACCCTCACAGGAGAGTTTCTCCCTAATATCCAACCTAAATCTCCCCTCTTTCAGTTTAAGACAGTTCCCCCTTGTCCTATCACTACACCCCTGTGTAAAAAGCCCCTCCCCAGCTTTACTGGAGCCCCCTCAGATGCTGGCATGTGCTCTACATCCACCAATGCTGCTGCAAACCCAACAGCAGAACCACGGGAGCCAGAAACCCCACTTTGCTCTGCAGATCCCACACTCGACAAGCAGTGTAAATCCCAGTGAGCCTTCCCAGGGTGCTTCCATGCCTCCCGTTAAACCCAGCAGCAGCAGCAATATGATGCTGGGGATGCTGTGACCAGCAGCAGCCCATACCTGGGGGAAACCTGTCTGGTGGCAGAGGAGTCAGCACTGGGGAGAGCTTTAGAGTGTCATTCTAGGTTTTCTTAACATCGCCACAACGAATTTGGCAGGAACAACTGGTATTAGCAAGGGAAAGGAAGGATCAGGAACAGCTGGTGGAGCAAAGAGACACCTCAAGCAGCAGCCCCCAGGCTAAAGAGAGAATAAATAAATGGAACAGAAGCAACACTTGGGCAACAGAGAGGAAGAGAGGAAACCTCCCCAAGGAGAAATGAAACCTGAATGGAAGCTGAGATGAACAGGGAATTTTGCTTTCCTTATTCCCCTCCTCTCCACCCCCATCAGATGAAGTTCTCTGCTGTACCAAGGTGCTCCAGCCAAGCCCATGACTCCTAAACACAGCAGAGGGAAAGCCCAGGGCTCCAAGTGGTGATGTCTGGGCAGCTCCTTGCCTAGCTGCCTCCAGCCCTGGGACACTAATTTCAGAACTCAGTGATGGCTGGGCAGGGCTCCAAGGCACTGGTGGCCTTGGCTAACCCACCCCTTGGAGCCCAGTGTTGGGCAAAGCACCAGCAGTGACCTGCATCCCCAGCAGAAATGTTTAATCAAACCAATTTCATGGTGTAATTTTAAAGCCAATTCAGCCTGGATGTTGCTGGATCACTAGTACTGGAGGTTGTGTTTAACCCCAAACAAACACAACAGAAACCCCAAAGGCAGCTGGATCTCAACCTCTTTGGCCTCACCAGTGACTCTGGCTAAAGGGATGAGGCCACCAGTTTCAGGTGGCCCATCTAGCCCTCATCCCACTGTCTGTGCCAGACTGCT
The DNA here is from genome assembly GCA_038090715.1 of Florisuga fusca. Taxonomy (NCBI): domain Eukaryota; kingdom Metazoa; phylum Chordata; class Aves; order Apodiformes; family Trochilidae; genus Florisuga; species Florisuga fusca. Next base: position 12,510,182 of record JAAWXA010000023.1, read on the forward strand.
GTGATGTGCATACCCACAGTCAGAGAGCAGGACAGCATCCACCAGCCCTATTTTGCAGCATCTGAGGACATCTGGTCGCTCAGCACTCCATCCTGGTGACCTAGTGGTGGGAAGAGCCACAGCAGCTCTTCACGACCCTCTGGGTCCTACAGCCCCCCTGCTGTACCTGTGCTAAGAAGGAGCCTGCTCTCATGACCTTTTTTTTCTGCCAAATAGAGGATCCCATCACAGCTGGTGCTCATAGCACAACGACAGAGACACAGCTAAAGCCCCAGATCCAGTAGCAAGCTCTTCCGCCTTTGAGCCGCCCAGTTTTGCAACTTGGAGAGCAAATGAGAAACTCCATTGGATCTTCAGCACATCATAAGAGAATTGCCCAAGACAAGAGGTAGCTGAAACCCACATTTGCCAATTCACTTTGAGCAGTGCTTTCCTGAAAATGGAAACTGCATCTGTGGCTTCACACCCAGCTCCTGGGGGAAAGCTCCAGACAGAAGGACTTGAAGTGAATCTAACTTGGCCCAAGTCAGAAATAAGTTTTCCATTATAACCTTGGATTTGCTCATTGTGCAAACAACCTATTTTGATATCACATCTTTACATTTAGATCCTGCCTATATTTGCCTGGAATTCAATACTTAGTCTCTGCTCTGGGAGCTTTGAAACGACCCAACAGTTACACCTGCAACGGGACACGATCTTCTCTGCCACACCAGTTTAGTGAGCAGGACCTCATGTTCAGAAAGTTAGACCTTAGCTACTGTCAGCATCAACACGGGTGCAGGCTTTGGGTCCTGCTGGACACAGCAGGAGTGCTCCAAAGGGAGCTGGTGTGTCACCAGCACAGCCCCAAGCAGGGGAGCCTGACACGTGGGGTGGGTGGCACCAGGACAGTGCCAGAGCTGAAGAAGCAGATGATGATTTTTGTAGGAGGCTGCCCTTGTTTCCAGCTTTTCACTAATTTCCTCTCAAACTTTCACACTGTGACCTTTTCCAGAAAAAAAAAAAAAAAAAAATTAAATGAAAGAAATGAAACCCTGCACTCTGACAGGACCAGCAATGTGAGCAGGGAGAGGATGCACGGCCGGCTCTGGAGCTTGCAATCTAGATCCCTGCTCCTACAGGACATGTTTCTAAACCTCAGTCAATACTGCATGTTTTCCAAGGGATGAGGCAATTCACATATTATTAATTCTAACTAAAGCCCTTTTTATTACAAACTTCCTATTCAGCATTTGATTACAGCCATCACCACTGAGACTCACGCTGGATCAGAGCAGAAAACCCACAGTTTGCCATCGGTGTGGGCTGTACATTGATATTTTTCTCCCCTGCACCCAGAAGGTGCTGTTGCAATTCCTTTAAATACACTTCTAGAGGGGACTTCCAACCTCAGATATTTTATGATTTTAAATATGCATTGGTTTCATTTGTGTTCTAGCACAAACGTGGTGTCACAGGCACCTGATGCTACGGGTGGTTATTCCCAGCAGGGTCTGGCCTCCCCTGAAAGCAGCTCACTCCATCCCATCCACCTTTCTCAAAAAGCCTGCAGGGTTATGAAGCTAAAAAGACCATTTCATTAAGCTTTCTCTCCTTTTCGAAGCCCAACTCCTGAAGTGGCAAAACCGATTAAATATATTTCTCTAGTCTGATTTAAATCCAAAAGATAAATACTCCCCGTGCACAGCCACGACAGGACTGTCTGCTCTGCAAACAGACAGCCACCCACAATTAATTTGCCACCTTGACACAGAAAGGCTGTCAATCAATTAAGAAACACACTCCACTAATCTTCAACTCACTTTATGACCCACACTCTTGCCCCTTCAGCAGCCTCTTTATCTTAAGGGGGGAAAAAAAAAAAAAAAATACTCTAAACCTACCACCTAATAATGAAAACATGACTCTGGTTTTCTTGGCAATCGAATGGATGTTGTTCTCAGCTTGAACAGAGCTATCAGGTTGAAAACTATCACGTCGCCAGCATCTGTCTGGGGAAGAGGAACCCAGACTGTAATTCCAGCTGCAGGTTCCTAAACATCCCGAGATCAAAACCTGGGTGACCTCCCTGTCTGCCTGCAGGGCAAGATCCACGGCACTTGTTGGAAGGTTTTTCTGCTGCTTCCAAGGGCTGTTTGATCTTCCATCAACAATGCTTATCAGTGCTAAAGTCTGCCAGCCATTCCCCAAAGTTTGATATTTTAACAGTACATTCTTCTTCTCCTTTGAAGGCTGTTTAGAGACAAGATAATGCATGGGAGGGTGGGNNNNGTGCAGGGTGGGGGGGAGTTGCCTCCCTGGGTTTAAAAGGGACAAACAGAGCAGAATCCTATCAGGATGAACACATATTTGCCAAGCCCCAGATTCTCTGCTTCAGATTTTCCCCTCCTCCAGTATTTCTGCTTTTTCTTCTCCAGATAACACCCAAACCCTTTTTTTTTGCTCTCACTGCATAAGCTGGGACAAACCCAGACAATTCAATTAAGCACGTCCATATAAAACGTCCTCCTGAGTTTTCAGAAATTTTAATTCCTATAGTGTCAAAGTTGCTTTTCTTTTTGCTAAAGACTGCAGGGCACTCTGCCCCTCTCCTGACACCAAGGACTAGAAATCCAATTCCCTAAAAACACCAACCCAGTTCCCTAAAAACACACAGTTCTCCTGTGACAGGCACACTGTGCCAAGACAGCTCCAGCCTATGGGCACCCACTGATCAAAGCAGCACCCAGGAAAATTGAGAAACATGGAGTGGATCTAAACTGCTATTGTTTGGATAAACAAAACACCTTTATTTTAGGGTTGAGTAGCTGTAAGCCTATAAAACAAAGCCTTTTCATTCAAAGCCAACAAATGGAGGCAAGTTGGGGAACCCTGAAGACCACAAACCTCCCTATGGGTGCAGCAACATGGAGAAGCCAATCCTGGGCACCACGTGTGTCCTCCCACCAATGGTCCCTAGGGCCCTGGAGCATCCTCCCCATGGTGCACAGGATGGGTGATGGTTGAGGTGGAACGAAACAGCTCATCACTGACCCACTGATCAGCTTTGGATAAAGCTCAACCTGGATCCTGCTGGGAGCAAGGCTGATGTCCACCAGGTCTGGACAGGCCAAGCACTCTCTGAGCACCACCTGCCCCATCTCCAACACTTTGCAGGGTTTCCTTCACATAAAAACTGTTGCACTTGAGGTTTTTTAAATGGCTCAACAACTATTCATGAGTTGTACAACTCCACCAGCTTCCCAGGGAGAGGGAAAAGACACTCAGGGAGTAAACTGCTGTTTAAATCACTCTGGAAAGATGAAACTCATCCTAGGTATAAATGTGGAGATTCACATCTTGGGAAGAGAAAAACCTTTCTAGATGCCTCAGGCTCTGCTTCCACCTCTCCAGGTACCTGTGTCTCCTGAATGGATGCTCAGTGCTTGGAACAGCTCAAACTATTCATAAAACATCCCCTAGATTCCTGGAATACCCCAAAATGACCTGTTGCTTCTGGAGATGGAGCCCTAGGACAGTTCCTGTGGAGGATAAATTGCAGAGCCACAACACAGCCCCTGTCCCCCAGCCCTGAGCCCAGCCAAGGGCAGGCTCCATGCCTCAAGGAAAAGGAGATCAAGAGGGAGATGAAGATGATGGTTCTTCTCTAAAGCCAAGAGGAGGAGTGAGGGGTACAGGCAGACAGCTGGGGAGAAAGGGGACAGAACCCCCCTGGTGAGTCCAGATGGGAATGGAAACTCTGGAGTCACAGTTGGGTTTTGTGGGAAGAAAAACCTCTGTGTGTGTTCTCCTTGCCACTCCCAAGGTGGAACAGGATCCACAGAGCCTGAACAGCCTGGTCCTGGGGGAAATGCACTCTGGATGACAGAGAGGGTGGTGGCATGTCACCAGAGGGCAGGGTGGCACATGCCAGCACGCCCAGTGCTTGCTCCTTCATCTCCTTGGAGCTGTGCAGGGTGGGGGCTGCCCAGCTTGGGGGTGATGGACACGGGGAGTGGGGAGGAGAGGCTCCAAGCAGAGTTTTCCCATCCACCCCACGCAGGAACAGGGCCTCATCCTGCTGCCCTCCTCCAGCTCCTGTTAGGTTATGAGACAGAAACACAGAAATAGAAGGAAAAAAAAATTAAATTACCATGAGATCTAGAGGATGGATCCTTAAAAAAAAAAAAAATTTTAAAAAATGTATATCTATCTATATGTATCTACATTTCATATGATTATGCAATCCAGTCTCCTGTGTCCAGGCTATAATTAGAGGTCAAGAAACTGCCTCAGACCAAAAGACACCCCATTTCTGCAGATAAGGTCCCTCAGCAGCTGTGGCAGCACCCAGCACAAATAATCTTCCCATAATAACATTTCCTAGTCCAGGGCCCTAATTTAACATTTACCAAACGGTTCCATTCACCACTGAGCTGCACCAAAAATCACACAGTCGTCAGGAAGAGAATTAATTATATCTGCAGAGGTCACCCCAGCTATGCAAAAAGATGACAGTGGAAGAGAGATTCTGTGCCACAAGGCAAAGATTTTGCCCGCAGGCGAGGCGGCAGCCGATGCCATTTTTCAAGGAAGAAATGGCATCCATCAGAACAAAACCACCAGAGGGAAATAATAGGAAGAGGAATGGGGGGGTGGTGGTGGAGTTGATTAAAACATTTAAATCTGGTGATGTAACTACAAACCCAGGCAATTTCATACTGGTTTCAATCACTTCTTTTTTTCTTTTTACTTTTTTTTTGTGTGTGTGTGTGGCTGTTGTTGTTTCAAGAGTGGTTTGATGAGTGCTCATTTCAGTAAGTTTTGTTATGAGATTTCTCCCCCCCTCGCAGCTGAACTGTGCATCCCCAGGCAGAAGCTTTAATTATATGAAAATGTGTGTGTAAAATCACAAAGGTGGAACGCTAGAGCTCAAACCTCCAATTAGGAGTTAATGGTATCAAAGCTGGAATCACACTCACACCTTACCCTGACTTCAAAAAAGCAGAATAAAATAGCAAGAAGAGGCAGAGCACACTGACTGCTTCAGACTGCACTTGCTGGATGGAAAATTATCAAGGAAAACACATTAGCAGCACAGTAACTTATTTTTAATGTAAGATTGTTAGGAAAACACAATTATATGCTTCATTTCTACTGAAAGATATAACCCAGCTTATGGTAAAAGCATTTAGAGCTCATTTTGTAAAAATAAAATAAAATAAAATAAAATAAAAAAGCAATGAATGAGCCTAAAAGGTAATAGGGAAAAAATAATGCACCTGGAGGGGATGAGGTCAGACCCCAGCTCGCTCCTGCTGGGACAGCCTGGTCCTCACTCCCAGCATCATGGAGATGCAAAGTGAAGGCAGAATGAAAACAGAGGGTGTTGTTTTTTTGTTTTTTTTTCATTCCTATGCCACAGAAATACCACACTGGTGACAACAACCACTGGGCAAGGAGCCAGCAGTGCCCGTTCTTCCAGCTAGCAGGGCCCCAAAGGAGCTCTGCAAGGGTTAGAGGTGCCCTCCCCACCAGCAGCAGCCGTGCCCTGTGGGAACTACAGATGCTGTTACAAGCAAAACACAACTATTGACAAAATGTTTTCTGCTTTATGGATGCACAAACTGATGCCAGGGCTTGTTGCAGGCTCAGAGTTTTAAGTCCAAAGCTTTTTCCTGGATTTACCCCACGGTTACGGTTGCAATGGGTTTTGGACCCCTGATTTATAGGACCATGTTTATCATGGATTTGAAGCCCCATGAATACAACAAAGAAAGTCGCAACATTTTGCTCCCAAGTTTTTGTCTGTCAATGCCTCCTCCACTATGGGGACTCACATGGATCAGGCCCTTGACAAGGTTATTCAGAACGAGCCCAAACAAACACTTGGTATCTCCCACTGTTCCCCAAACACCAGATTAAAACCTTCCCTCTGAGCATACAGACAGAACAACAATTTCTATGAATGGATGAACATTCATTATTTAGCTTCCAACCTCTGACTTAAAAGCCCAAGGCAAAACGGAGCTTCAAAAGCTTTCTGCCATGCAGCCCATCAGAGATGGTTCTGGAGGACACAGAGCTGTCCCACTGAATAACTCTAAGGCTTTACAGAGGCAGAAGCCCTTGCCCATATCCAGGGCCTAAAAAAAAAATAAAAAATAAATAAAACCACATTTGCAAATCAACGAGAGCTGCCTGCCAAATGAGAATAAAATGGGCCCTAAATTAAAAATTTGCTGGACTTTGTTCTTCATCCAAAATTCTCCATCTCCAAAGAAAGATTTATGCTACTTCAAAACAGAGTTGGCTTAGAAAGTAGAAAGCAAAAGAATATATATATTTTATCTTCCAGAATGGCTTTGCCATAAAAAAGGCACCATGTTTATCATGGCAATGTACAATTTATGGTAAAAGCCAAAGGAAAACAGAACGTTCTACAGAAATGCCTTTCCTACATCAACCCAGGCTTACACCAGCAGCTCAGATCCCTTTTCTGAAGGGTTCTTGAAAAGGGAGCATCAGTTGCAGATTAATACTCATCTCATGACTATCAGATTTTAATTATCCATAATTTATGATGCTGTAACTGGCCAAATAGTTTTTGTCAATTTATCAGCCTAAAAGGCAAGGCACAGGATGTGTTTAGAGATGCAAAGCCACAAAGCCCCAGTGGAAAGGTTTGGGAGAAGGTTTGATGAAGCTGCTGAATCACACAGAAATGCCACAGGGTTAGCAGGGCTCCCCAGTTGACATCTCCCATTAACTGCTGGCCACCCAAGGTCCCCAAGGACCACAGCCACTCCCAGTGTCACAGAAATGACAATCTGCAAGGATTGAGTATTCTCAGGCTGGGTCCTCCTCTTCCTCCCTATCAGTCACTGCCCTGTGTGGAAATGAGGCAACGTGCTACCCAAGTCTGAGCATCAAAACACCAGGAACAGCCAAGAAGAATTAATATTTTGATTTATTTCTGCTCCTTGGGAGTAAGGAGCAGGATGACTCCTCCTGCAGCCCAGCTGAGCACCCCCACATTCACTGCCTGAATGAGCACCTGGAACTGTGCTCAGGCCAGAGTCCTGTCCCACAGGCATAAAAAAAAATGACAAAGCAATTTTTCTTGGGCTAAGGAGGAAAAACTCCCTCCTGTGCTTCATGGACCCACACAATTTAAGATCTGGGAAAACCTTTTCACACTGGTGTATCAGCCAGTATGCCATGTCCTGCTGCTAAAGCTCCGCTTATTCCCTCTGTTCCTGAACTTTTTTTCCAAGGTTTACTTATTGGGAAAGAGAGTTTTAAGTGGTAAAAATCCCTACATTTTCACAAAGCAATTGGAGGGACAAAAAAATCCCCCCCAAAACCAACAAACCCTTGACATTGTGCAGGAATTTGCTCTCTGTAACACCAGCAGAGCCCAAACACCAGGAAAGCTCCTCTTGCCCAAGCAGCTACCAACACCCCAGGAAAAAGGCCAGAGGGGACAGAAAAAAAGGCTTTAGACCCAGATTTAAGAGAGGTATCCAAAACAGAGGCAGGTGCTCCCTTCAGCAGGGCTCAGGTGGCCGATGGCAGAGATGGGTGTCACAGTCTGGTGAGCTACTTGCAGAGGTGATGCCACTTCCAGCCTAACCTCCCAGTCCCTGCAGACAGGACCTAATGCCCAGGAGAGGTTTCTTCTCTGCATTCCCAGTGATGAAGCAGGTCCTGTATACAGCCCATGGGAAGGAAGCAAGGGTGCAGAACCCCAGCATAAGGAAGGCTTGTTGCAGTGTGCCCTGGGGAGGCCTTGGGGTGACTTCCAAGAAGGTGTTACTCCCTATCACCCTTGTACCTTGGGCTAAGCCCAGCACAACCCTAAAAATCCTGCCAAGGAGCATCAGTCCTCCAGGATGCCAGACGTAGCTCCCTGGAAACTGGGAATTTGGGGCTGGCTCCTCTTTCCAGGTGCCATGGGAAGCAGCTCCAGATGGGAGCACCTATGATGGGGACTGCTTTACCTGGGAAGCCATCAGGGTGCCCAATGCAAATCCTTCCCTTTTCAGGAGGCCTCAGCTGAATGTAGGCTCCCATTTCATTATCCCTCTAAACACACCTTGATCTTTTAAAAATGGAAAGGCTGAGAGAAGACGGGCACCTCGGTAGCTGCAAAGTGAAATCAGGGCTTCCTGCAGCACGCCGGGGAGATGTGCTCCAGCCCAGAGCATCCTGAAATGTTAATGGAATTGTTTTGTGCACTTACCAAGCATGATACTGTGAGGGCTCCCATCTCCCCGGCGAGTGGGCAGAGCTCTGCCATGCTCACAGTTGTTATTTATGCACAGTGACACTGCGTACTCCTTTCCTGGCTTCCCTGCCTCTCCCCTCCTCCCCAGATTAATAAATAAGTGAGGCAGCCCTTTGGGAAAAAAAAAAATAAATAAAAGCTGAACCTGAACAAAATGAGCTCTTTAAATCAAAGGGCTTCTAAGCCCCTCCAGAAACTCAAAGAAGAGGACAGCAAAGAGCCTGGAAGAGCTCCCTGCCCATGTCCCCTCAGAGCTGGATTTCAGGTGGATTCCTGCGTGCCATAGCAGGAGAATTTCTGAGTTTTCCAGGTCACCCTACCCTCCTCTGTAGCTTTTGAAAGTAGAAATATTTGAGGCAGACACTGGTCTTAGCCTGGCCCTGAGCTGAGCCCCCCAGCAATGGGGTTGGGAGTGGTGGGAGTTTCTGGAGTTTCCCAGAGGGTTCCATGTGGTTCTGAGAAGCAGGAATGCTCAGGCACACAGTAACATCATGCCGGGGTTGAGCCTCAGCCGTACACCACCCCACACCAGCTGGAGAAGCTCTCTGAAGCACAGGCACCAGTTGATAGCTCCACACCAGACTCTGTTTTTTGATGCTGAAGTTCCTGCAGCTTCACCTGAGCTCGGCCCGGAAGACAAAGTCAACCCCATCCATCTCTGGCTTCATTCCAGCAGCCTCATCCTGCAGACAAACATGCACTGCTGTGCATAAGCAAATGACATTTGATAACTAAGAAAGAAGGGGGG
>JAAWXA010000023.1:12520610-12547325 GCA_038090715.1 Florisuga fusca
CCGAGACAGGACGGTCCCGAGAATCGTCCATTTCCCCTGCACAGCTCCTGGTGCCCACCCCCCCGAAGGAGGCTGCCTTAGAATCATTTGGGTTGGAAAAGAACCTGAAGATTTGAGTCAAACCCCAGCACGTCCAAGGCCACCACTAACCCATGTCCCTCAGCAACACATCTCCAGGGTTTTGAAATCCCTCCAGGGATGGGGACTCCACCGCTGCCCTGGGCAGTCTGGGCCAGGACCTGACAGCTCTTTCAGGGAAGAAATTCATCCTAATATCCAATCTAAATCACCTCTGGCACAGCTTGAGGCCATTTCCTCTTTTTTTTAATCACTCATAACTTGGGAGAAAAGACCAACTCCCGCTTTTGCCTTCTGCTGATCCACCCTAAATATGACCCTAAACAGCACACATCTGCAAGGCCTGTGACTCCCCACACAGTCTCCCACCCAGGGGAGAAAAGCCAGTCCCAGCCTCCAACACCAGTGTTGGCTTCCTGCTCCCCAAGGTGTGGACACCTACTGCTTCCCACCACCCCACTTCCTACACTGTTGGAGAGGGCACCCACCCACAGCCAGCCCCTCTGCCTCCCTTTGGGCTGGACCTTGTGGGACAGACCGGCACGGAAAGCCCAGATCTCCAGGTGGGGATGGAGGATTCTCCCAGGTGGGCAGCCCTGGGCTGTTACTATCATCCCTTTCTGCCCCACCACCTCCAGCTCTGGGCTCTCTGCTCCCTTCCATACATCTCACCATAAACCCCTTCAGAAACCAGCCCGGGAGAAGATAATATTCTACCCGAAGCTGTTTTGCAGGGTTATTCCATTCCCAGATACATCGAGTTACCACAACCCATCCGTATGCTCAGAGACAGCCAGGACAGGGCTGATGGAGTTGGTTTTCTGTCAAATATCTGATGGAAATGACCATTTTTGAAATTTAAAACAGCACAATTATGGAGACACAGTTGCAACATGCACCCTGCAGGACTCTGTAGCTGGAAAACTGAGCTACATAAATGCTGAGTTCTTCCAGTGGCTTCCTTCATTGCAAGAGCGTGGCCAGCTCTTGCCAAACTTGAGGCCAGCCAGGCAAGCTGGGGTTTCCAGGGAATGCCAGTTCTGGGAATCAAGTGGTTATGTAAAAATGGTAGCTCTCATTTAAATTAAAAACAAACATTTAGCCCTTGTGATGGTGAAAAGAATTGATCTGAGGGTAAAAATTGATTCGGACACAAAAACTACTTCTCATTTATTATTATTATTTTTTTGAACCGTATTTTTCTGGAGGATCAGCATCGATGCTTCTGGGTCAGCAGGAGTTCTCCACCAGGTGAGATGCTCCAAGGGTCCTGCTCAAAAAGGAGTTACACAGGCAAAATATTTTGCATTATAACTTGGAAGATCTGCGTTCAGCTGCATTCAGCTCTTCCTGCTCTGCACACATGCAGAATGTGCTGCGTTTCCTCCCTGCTTCAGCAAGCACTGAACTGACACATCAAATTATTAGAGCTTCATTATTTTTGTAAAACCCTCCCAAGCACAGTGACTACTATATTATGAAGTATAAATAATTAAAACTAAACAAGAGTTGTCAAAATAATGGAACAAAGTGTATTTTGTGATGTATTATTCTAGCTTGTTTATCCACAAAATTCAATCATTAGTAAGCAGCCTCTGAGTCATTAGTATGAATTAGCAAGGTTTTACTGTATTATTATCTTTATTAATTATCATAATTATATTTCCTATACTATGGAGTCTTTGCTAGCAGCTTCACAGTTAAGGCTAAATTGATTTCTTCACTTTAAGCAGGATTTAATTCTGTTGCTTCCTACAGAAATTAACACATTTTGTCACCAAACTTGCAGTGTCTCCCCAGCAGATTCAACCCAATTTCTTCTCAGTGCCTGAGACACCTCAGTGGTCCCATTCAAACAGCTTTCAGACTCATCTCAACCAATGCCTTAATGCCTCCTCAGATCCACAGAACGTAAGATTTACACCAATCAGCCCTGTTAAACTTTGCACATTCAGCTGCCTCCAGTAGACCTCAAACAAAAAGACTGAGCTGAAGAACCCATGGTCACAAATTGTATTGCTATTAATATCCATAAATGCTTTTTTTTTTTTTCTTTTCTTCCCTTGATACGTCCCAAGAGTGGCTGGCAGAGGAACCACTCTTCCTCAAATAAATGTTCTTACAGCTCACCTTGTGTCTTCAGCCTTTCTACTCATCAGACTCTGAGCACAGAATGACCTGGGGGAGCTGATCATTGGGTGCCTTCCCAGCATGACCCCTGACCAAGGCCTGGAGAATGTGTCACGAGGTGTCTCCAGCCTCTCTGGTGCTCTGGCCCTGTGACAGCAGCTCCTGCTGCACTGGGGGGACCTGCCCCAGCAGCCCATGTGTTCAAGAAGCCTCTAGCTTGTACCTGCTGTTAGATCCTGCTCCAGCCTGCTTTTAACCATGTTTCCATGTATTTTTTGCTTTGTGGCATTTTGGTGTCTGCTCTATGGAGCAAGGGAGAGGGTCCACCAGGAGATGAAGGTTTGTCTGAGCTCTTCTAGCCCTTTGGTGACCCTCCCTCTTTAGAACCAGCACCATTCAACCTCTCCCCACCAAGGCCAAGGTATTTCAGGTGCACAGGTTCTTTCTGTGGATCTAGGACACACAGTACATCCCACCTGAGCAGTGGGGACTGCAGAGGTACACCCAGCATATCTCAGAGGAGGAGCACCGAATCTCCTGAGCTTCACACCAGATGGTGTGTGCACACAGCAGATATGCTTCTGCCCTTGTCACCCACAGCTGGGTTGCAGCAGATTTTAGGATGGGGTCTGGTGCCCTCGTGGCCCTGGAAGGACTCTCTCCATTGTATCAAATGGAGTGAGATGAATGAATTCAGGCACTTACTTGGGTTCGTTCCAAGTGGGGGAATTTCCCATGCAGGGAAATTGGAGTATCTCAGCTTCACCCAGATCTCACTTTTTTGGTATCTATCCTGTCTCTGAGTGTTTCCCAGCAGGGCAGAGAGAAAGCAGCTTCTTCTTTCCAAGAGCTGGTGACAGTCAAAGGAAGGCTGAGCATCCCTGGGAGCCCAGCTCTTCAGGATCTGCTGGAGCAGGGGAATGTGGAGCCTCACACAATAACAGTGTCTGTTTTCCCCATGTTGGATGGGCCTCACTGGGATCCCCAGAGACTCCAATCACTTTTCATGAGGTATCACCAGCAGAGCAAGAAGCATCCCAGCAGTGCAAAGCTCAGCAAGGATCATCCCCAGACTCCGCACCTGTGCTTGGCACACATAGAACCTGTAGGTTCTCAGCTCAGTTAGATCTCCAAGAACTATCCTTGGGGGATATCCCACTGCCAGAAGATCTAGGGCAAAGGGCCACAAATCCAGGCAGCTGGAGTGTCCTCACCTCTTGACACCACAAATGCACAGTTCTACCTGCCGGGCTGTGGCTGCCCTCCATGGGCAATCCTCTGGGGCCATCTGAGCTCCAGGGAAACTGGGTAGTGTCCTTCAGGGAGACCTTGGTGCCAAAGGGGACAGGGAGATGTGGTGCAGACCCTTGGCAGAGGAGCAGCTTTCCCTTGGCTCCATGCATCAGCAAAACACCCCCTGGACCCACAAACAGGACCAAAGAAAAAAATGAGTTAAGAGCTGCTGTTTTGGCCAGGTGTCCAAAGGTGAGAGGGATGGTCCAGGCTAGCTGAAGGGACAGCAAAGCCAGTGATACCACTCGAGCCACAACCCTCCCAGCAGAGCTGAGCCAAGCAGCTCCCACAGAAATGAGATGCTGCTCTTCCCCTTCTTTTGACTACAGACTCCTCACAAAACCCAGAACATTTGTCATTACTTTGGACAGGTCTTTGATAGAGGAGCTCCAAAGGTGACAACTCACATTTCATGCCTAACATTAGCCCTGGAAGAGGAGCAGAGGGTGATTATCTCAGCAATCCCTTTTAAGCCTCGCAGACACCTCGCAAAGAAGAGAAAACTTGTCAATGAGTATTTCTAAATATTAGGCTAAACATGAGCAATCATAATTTCAAAGGAGCAGGAAAAATGTCTGAATCTCTCCAGTCTGTTATTTGTTTCAGAGCAGTCCTGCTCCTTGCAACATAATGCCTCCTGAAATGACTTTTAAAATCATTTAGCACAACGTAGTGGATGACTTTAAGATACTACTATCATTTTCCCACTGTATTATACAGCTCTGTTTTGACATTTGAGTCTTATCCCCTGTTTATGTCTGAGAACTCTTTAATTCAGGGCTACACTCCTGACTCCTGCTCAGCAGTGTGAAGATCTCTCAATATGCAGGAGTTTCATTGGTCATAAAAACGCTGAACAAATGGATAAAACCAATTGCCAATAAACACAATGCAAATGTGTACATTAAAATGCAATGAAATTGGATTAATTAAATCCACATTGCATCTGGATTTACATGTAATACAAAACAAAATTAAATGCAGCTCAGGAGTTTCCTATTACTTTTAAATGGGTCTGATGGAAAGTGTGTTTGTTTACCTGCATGGGCTCAGGGTCAGGAACTGTGCTAGTAAGTAAAAACATTCCCAACCTAGATAAACTAGATTTGACCCTCAAATCAAGGTTGTGAATTTGGCATTTTGTGTCATTTAAAATCTAATGTAAAACTGCATCCCTCTGCTAACAAAACAGATGGTATTAGGCCTCCATTTTGGCATTGGGTTTTGGTACCTGTCCAAAAAATCTTCTTGACATCCTTTAAATGCAGCTATTTAACCACCTGTCACTTTGCTTTAGATGCCCATTGAATTTCTGACAGGAAAAACATTATTTTGTCTGCACGTTATTTTGTGACACAAGAGCCAGAGCACAGAGAAAGCGAAGTTTACACATTGTGTGAAAATCTCTTTCAAAAAAAGAGGAGAGTTGTTTCATGGTTCTAAGGCAATTACTCCATAATTAACGTCATTGGTAGGATAAAACATTCCAGAAACCTAAATATAAGAAAACAAAACAAGCTCAAACATGACAGAAAAGCATCAAAGATGCTCCACACATCAACTTACCTTGTTCTTCTGCCCGGGTGGAAGGAGCTGCTCTCCTTTGGTCAAATATCCACTCCTCTTCAGTCAGATGCCAAAGTGACTGATGCTTATGAGCAAATTATTTTTCAAGAAGAATCTCTCCATTGATGTGAATACACTGCAGACAAAAGGTACCAATACTATAAAACACATCATCAAGTTTCTTCAAGGTGATACAAGTGCTTGGACACCTGGGTACACTGACTCCAGGCTCTGTGCTGCAGGGGATGACTCCAGTGGAGTTGTAGGTAGAACCCATGAGATCCTTTCCTGGTTTTTTTTACAAAATGAAAACCTAACAAAGCTCAAGTTCAGCCCATTTCACAGAAGCTCCATGTCAGAAACACTGCTGCACTGGTAACTGAGTTGATTTACTCTATGAAGAGGTTAACAGCAAATGCCCCAAAACTCAACTCAGTGGAGCAGTTGAGGTCCTTGTGAGGGGAACATGGCACAGTGGGGAGCTGGGCATCACGAGGAGATGGCAATGGTGCTGGGAGACGTGAGCCTTGGGCTGAGGCCTCTTCTTCCTGAGTTTTCTCAGTATATCTGTTCTTTGGGCTGGGAACCAGAGCTCCTGGTTTGCAGAGCCAGCTCGGGGCTGGGGCTGTGCTCTCTGCTGAAGAAGACCCTGTGAGCTGCTCTCCAGCTAGGAAACATGGGATGGAAGTACAGGGGGAGGGTAGTGTGGTGTCTGGTAGCAGATGGGCCCTCTCAAAGACCACATGCATCATTTCTGCTGGCCAGAAGTTTCTAGAGGTGAGGTGAAATCCTTTCAAGGCAGAGAGTGCCTTATCCTTCACCTCCCCTCCTTAAGCCCATGCTGAAAGGCAGCCCTGACTTTTCAAAGCATCAAGTGATCAGCAGACCTCCCCTCTTCCAAGAGCTGGGGCAGCACTTCCAAAAATTCATTTCCTGGCCAAAGGCAGAGCTGGGAGGGCAGCTGGACTAAAACCCCCTACCATGAGCTCTGTGCTCACATCTGCCCTGGGTTGCCTTTGGCCATAATTTGACTATTTGGGTGCCTGGTGTCCTTGTGTCACAGACAAGTGTACCAGCTTGCCCTCCTTCCCAGTGCTGCTCTGTGGGAGAAGTCTGTCTGCAGAGTAAGGGCTTGCTCAGTCCTATCCTGGGATCCTCCTGCAGCTTTGGGGCAGCAAGAAAAGAGCAGCTCCATGAGAGGAGCCTGGGGTTGCTTGGAGTTGAGCACAGCCCCAGCTCTGGGGCAGGAGTTGGGCCAGCACTGCTCCAACTCTCACCTTTAGCACTGGCACACCACATTGCCCTTTAGAATTCCTCCAGGAAAATGTAAGCTTTCCACAGGGAAACTCTAGGCAAAGAAGTGGGTTATGGCCAGGAGGGTAAATCTGTGCCTTGCACAGATTGAGTTTACAAGCTTTATCCCAAAGATAAAGGCTGCAGGAATAGAAAAAGGAGGGGACAACCTGAGAGGCTGGGGAGGTGATGCTCAACTCTGCCAGTCACACATTGGCCAAGGGCAGCAAACCCATCATTGAGCCCCCACATCCAGGGCTCACCCAAAGCCTGCCCCTACCCTGAGGCTGGTATGCCTAGATGCACATTCCCTCCTCAGGCACCTGCTGGAGGTATTTTTAATGTGTGAAATCAGTAACTGGTAGCAGCTTCCCACCTTTCTCCCAGGGGAGCAGGGTGGGAGATGCCCACTGTGTTCTGCCATCAGCCCAGTGTCCCAACCACATGGCAGAGCACAGAGCCACTTGATTTCACACACATGGGACACTTAGTGAATAAGGTTTCTGTAACTAAGTAGTCCAAAAAAACATTGAAAACAATCTGTCAGGGTCTTATGCCACTTGTCTACCAGAGGAAATTAATCCCAGGTGCCTCCCAGGCCACTGGCAGGAGCCTTACCCCAGAGATTAATTGGGCTTCGTGTCTTTAATTTTAGCACACAGTCATAAAGAAGAAGTATGGCTTTTGATTTCAAGGCTGTCACATACTGTGACCAAGTTGAACAGTTTCTTCAGTATTCCTCTTCCTCAAGTAAAGAAGCCATTTCTTATAACTGGGCTTTGAGTGAACGTCTCAGGCTCCTGCTCAGAGAGTGATGTGATTGAATCATCAAGCCAGTTCATTTTGAAGGGTGAAGCTGACAGTCCCCTCCTCTACCCAGAAAATTAATCTTCGAGAGCATCTCTCAGGCTCTGCCATGAAGCAGAGTGATTTGTTTATAAATGATCTCCTGAGCTTGTCATAGTTGGCTTCTCTCTCTCTCTAAACATGTTCAATATTTCGGTTGCTTGTGGGAGCTCCCACTACTCACTCTCAGCCCAGGGGAGATTGGTGCCTGATTTTAGAAATTAAACTTTATTTTCAAAACAAAACAAAACACAGTTTCACTCGGCTCTGCTTCGCCAGGCGACAAACATTCTCTTTTGTGATATTTGCCAATTGATCTACGATTCAATGTCAAAATTTGTCATGGCAGTTTCATTGCTGTCATTTTTTTCCCCATGTTTCCAAGCCTCTGCCCTTTGCCTTCACCCGACACATCATCACTGGGCATGTCACAGCAGGGTGGGAAATTCCCAAGGTAGCCTCTGACCTGAAGCTAGGCTCACTTACTGTGCTTTAAAACCATTTTTGCACATATTCCCCTGCATCAACACAGCCTGCACCCCTACTTGACAGCCCCAAACATTATGAAGAGGCTAAAATGATACCCCACCTTCCACTTGCTATATACTTATTCTATTTCCCCGTGGCACAGAGTTACCTTTTTTAAAACCAAAAATGTTAACCAACCTGGAAGTTATCAGTGGTTTCTAGCTATTTCAGCCCGACCTGGGCTGACTCCTGCTCCTTCAGATGGTTTAGCATCATCCTCGCTGGGCTAATGGAGCGAGGGAGAGGAGAGGTTTGACACAGATCTAACATTAGCCCTTAGTAATGGCATCACTGAAGCATTTGAGAGTCCAAAGCTTTGAACATGAAGAGGGTCTCTGACTCCCCAGGCTTTTGGCAGCTTTCCTCCAGGGTTTCTGCTGCCCATGGAAATGCTGGTTGGTGTTATTAGCCAAGCTGGACAAATAATGGAGTTTCAATTCAGTGGCAGAACTGAAAAGACCTCAGCAATACCAGGGAGGGTGCAGGGAATTACCATGGGTTAACCCCCAAAACCTCCTGTCTGAAACAAAACCTTCAGCCAAGTGTCAGGTTATTTCCTGACCTCTGTATCTTCAGGTAATTCTATTAGTCAAGAAACAGAAGCCTTCTTTCAAAGGGAGAACTGAAAACATCTCACGTTTGAAAATGAAATGCAATATTTTAAATATTATCAATCTGTTTATCTGTCTTGACTTTGTCTTGGAAAAAAAAATTGTAAAATTAATACAAATCAAATTGGCTAACGCTGATAAATTCCATTTTCACACACACACACAAAAACCCCAAAACAACAAACTGAAAAACCCCCCAAAACAAAACACAAACCTAAAAAAATTCTCCACCCACAAATGTCCAAGGATGAGCCCCATCTGCTTTTAGGCTCTGGGCACCCTGGTAAAATACCCCAAACCACAACCCATGTTCTTCCCCCTCCTTGCCTCTGTTCTTTCTCCCCTGCCCCAATGTCCTCTCTGCCCTAACAGTCCCTCAAGGCCCTTTTCTCCACCCTGCCTCCTCTCCTTGGTCTTCTGGGCTTGAGTTTCACCTTGGCCAGCTTTTCACCATGGCTACACAAGACCTCCACCCCCCCCAGATAAAAGCAGCAAGCATCACAAGAGCCAGCAAGGCTTTTTTTTTTTTTTTCCTTAGTTTCCCAAGTTCTGCAGGCTCATTAGAAAACTTGGACAACATGGATGTTGTGCAGCTTCTTCCATGTTAGGTGTTTCCTTTGACTCAAACTCCACCCCAGGCTCTGCCATTTCACCCCTGTTTTCAGCTAAGGACACCAGAGAGCCAGTCCCTGAGCAGGGTGAAGAAGATGAAACCAGCGTGGGCTGGGCAGGCTGAGCTACAGAGCACATACCCTGGGTCAAACAAAAATCCAACATCCAAAAAGCCAAACTCCAGCAGCCTGCAGCTCCTGTTCTGACCCTCTCAAATTGCCAGGAGAGTTTGCCAAGACATGACACAGGGGCCATCAGGAGAGATGGGGGCTCCTGGGGGCAGGTAGGCTGTGGATGAGGGGGGGAAAGCCTTCCAGAGGGATGTTAAATTTAAGAACTTACTTTAAATAATTGAAATAAGCTGCATTCAGCAGCACCTGTACTTGGGCAGGTGCCCAAGCTTGGTCCATCCTGAAGATCCAAAACACCTGGTTGCTCCTTTTCCCACAGCTGCTGAAAGACTTTGAACATGAGCCTAGCAAGGAAAAAGAAGGATTTGCCACCATCAAAGCAGGCAGGAGATGCTTTGGGATGCCAGGCTGTGCTGGTCACTGCTCACCCTTGAGATTCATGGAGTTTTTGGAGAAGGCAAGTTTTTTTGCCACTTAGGATCACCCTAAAAAAAAAAGAAAAAAGAAAAAAAAAAAAAAAAATTAAAAAAGAAAAAGCCAGTGAAACAATACTTCATTACAGTTACAAGGTGAGGAGAGGCATTCTCTACAAAATTAATTTCAATGGTTGATTTGATTTTTAAAGCAGATAAAACAGTTTCTGCATGTTATCTATGAGGAAAAAAAGGCCCACAGCATTTTTTTCCCATGGTTGCCTTGCAGTTTTAGGTGCTGTGCTGAGCCCCACAGCTGGCTGGGATGCTGGGTCTCTCCTGGGCCAGGCAGAGCTAACCCTGTGATGGAGAGCAGAGCCCAAATCTCCCGGAAATTCATGTTTTCCCCTGAAAGGGGAGAGTCTCGAGATTTCAAACAAACCTCTGCCAGCTGACTGTGCAACTAAAGAAAACACTGATGTAATTCAATGAACAATGAGGAACCCAAACTTAGCACAATGATCATTCTGGCTTTGTTTTCGCTTCCAGCAGCTCTGCACAACATTGATTACATTCACAGGGGCCTTGTTTGAAGCAACCAAGGGCTGCAAGGGAGAGGACTCTTCACTTGTGTGAGGTGCTCCATCTGAACAGGGGCCCAGGCAGATCCATCAGGGCAAAACCCACTTGCACAGCACAATGAAACTGTTTTTGAGGTTGTGAACCAGTTCTGCTAGTTATCCTTTTTTCTTCAGAAAGGCAGCCCCAAGTGATGGCCAAGGCCCCATGGCTTGGAGGCCGAGCTGGAAGGCATGGAGGAGTCTGCTCCATCCACTGCTGGAGGATGAAATCACCCCAGGGAATTCATTCCTGGTGCTGGTTTCTAGAGCATCCACTTCATCCAGTTCCAGGCTTCACTCAGGCTGGTTAATAACCTGCATTTTTCTATTTCTTGTAGCAACCCCTCTGGCAAAAAGGTCCCTGGATTCCTCAGGGAGGGAGTAGCTCTGTGCAAGGGCAAGCACATCCCTGGGACACAAACGGATTTGCTTCAGTGCGACGAAGACCCCCCACTAAACCCATGTTAAAACCAAGTAAATGAAGAAAAGCCAGCAAGCTCAGACTTCTGAGTCTGTGAATTTAGTCCTCATATTACGTTTTCTTCAGGAAGGAAATGCTTCTCCCTCTCAGGTTTTAAGTGGGGGCTAAAATGAGCTGATAGTATCTCTTTAAGTAATGGTGGGAGCCCTGTGTGAGCTTTTCCCTGGCTGGTTAGCAAGGGCTCCCAGCCTGGCCAGATTTCTTAGAATCCTAGAATGTCAGGTGGGAAGGGACCTCCAGGATCATCTGGTCCAACCCTTCTGTGCTATTCAGGTGTTAGCACCAGTACCAGCCTTTCAACATACTGAGGACATGGCAGAAGAGGATTTGAAAACGATGGGAAAAAACATCTCTAAGTTATTTTTTAATTTCAATTCATAGAGATATTCCCCCCCACCCCCCATCTTTGAGCCAATTGCAGATTTCTGAGGAGCACTGCAGGCTCCTAGCCAGTGTGATGGGCTAACAGGAGGTTGCTGTGTAGAGATAGATAATTAGTTCTGAGATGGGAAACACAGAACAGGAACACAAGGATGGTCTCACCTGAGCAGGGAGGCTGCCAGTGAAGCCCCATGGGGACACAGGCTGGGGGCTGGGCAGCTCAGCAGCCATCTGGAAGAGAGAGCAATTAATAAACAAAGATGTTTGCAGATAATGTGTGTGAAGTGTTCACAGACTTTCTTTGGCCAGCTTTGATGCTGGAGGAAAGGTGTTGTGGAACACCATGAGCAGCCTGGAGAAAGATGCTCAGGAACAACTGTTTATCCTCTTGTAACTTAAAAAAAAACCCCAACCCCAAACAAACAAACAAACAAACAAACCAAAACACCGAAACAGTGGGACTTGTATTAAATTAGCCAGAAGAAAGTTATTATCTACCCCATAGGAAATGAAATTGGGGAACTCATTGCTGCATGGTGCTGTGTGCCCAAAGGTACAGGTGGGTTTGAAAGAGAAGTTCTTTAAAGCAATTTGTTGTGCTGACCTGAATATATAACATCAAGAACTTTCTGCAGTCATATTTTCCTAGGTCTGAGATAATTCCCTGGGGAAGTGCCATTCAATACAGGCTTTGTCTGTTTTATGTTTCCTTAAGCAGCCACATTTAGAGACAGGATCCTAGGTTACATGCATATGTTGGAAATATTTCTGGCTTTAAAATCATGGAATCAGTAGGCAGACCTTTGCTGATAGGGGCCCTGACCAGGAGTGACTCTGTGGTGATCAGCTGCAGCAAGTTCTGGCTTCCATCTGGAAGGAATATTTGCATTATCCCAGTGTCAGAACTGACAGTGCCCCAAGAACAAGGTTTTCCCTCCACAATCCCCTTCTGCAAATCCCCAGCCAAAGGTCTCCCATTGGGCAGGAGTTTGTCTTCACTGGTTTAGCTGGGAGCAGAGCTGAAATTCCTATGGGAAGCTGCTCCTTCCCACCTCTCATTGTGCCCAGTATCCCCAAAGTGGGAGCCGTGGTCAGGGACAAAGATGAGCAGATTTTACCAGGATTCAGTTCTGCCCCAAACTACAGATGAGTCCTGAGGGAAGCCTGTCCTCTCTACATCAGTGTGTTTGGTACATTGGTTTTGTTTAATATGGATAAAGGTATTGAGACACATTAAAAATAATATCCATGTTAAAGATGGTTTATTAGTAATATATTTAATCCGAATGATAATAAAGATATGCATATATACACATCTAGTAAGATACCACAAGATATTCATATCTTAATTAAAACCTGCAAGATCATTCCCCCTTATTTACTGAGGGACAAACACTTGTGTGGAAAGTGTTGGAGTAAGCACAGCTTGAGATGTAAATTCTTTGACCAGGGCTGCTCCCTGTTAATCCAAGCAGGAACCTTAGCAGAGAAGCACCTGGAAAGCTCAGGCAAGGGAAGACCTCAGAAAGTTAAACCATTAATAAATCTACAGGTAATTTCCTGACTGTGGGAGTTCACTAACAGAAAAAAATAAATTACACTTAAATTATACCTCTGATACTAAGACCTGTTCAGTGCTGCTTACAGTCCTGGAGGCACAGAATAAACAGGGAATAAACCAGAAGCTTCAATAACCTTGCTGGTTTTGAATTTCCAGAGCTGTGGATCTGCGAGGAGACTTAAGCTGGGCATGAGGAGAGATAGAGAAATCTTTAGATTTGCATATACAATATTGAGATCATGAGAATGTCACATTTAAATGCGAAACTCACGTGTCTCATGAATAAATCATGAATGGTGGCAAGACTGATATTTTTCCCACCCCCCCCCCTCCCCCCCCNGTGGGAGGTGTCCCTGCCCATGCAGGGGGTTGGCACTGGGGGAGCTTTAAGCTCCCTTCCAACCCAAACCATTCCCTGATTCTATAAAATCACAGACATAAAAAGAGAGAATTCATTAAAAAAAAAAAACGTAAAAGTGGGGAAAGGCCTGGGCAGCTTTTCAAAACCCACAAAGCAAACCAACCTGCTGAAACCTTTGCATGAGTGTTCAGAGCAGGGCTGCAGGCAGGAGGTTCCCAGCAGCAGGGTCCTGTGCCCAGCAGTGTTTGGGAAAGGCAGAAGTGTCAGGGTGACAGGGGGACAGGTCACCCAGCCCCCAGAGCATCGGGAGACAGGGAGGGACCCGGTGGCAGCTGCTCTGCAGAGAGGGAAGGGAGCACCCAAACCAATGCCACGCACTGCAGTGGGGATGGGAAAGGGGAAGAAGCACTTCGGCAGCTTCCAGGAGAAGGGAATAAAAATGTCAAAGTGAGAGACAAATGCAGAGCAGAGCCACAGCATCCCCTCCACCCTGCAGCCCTCCAGGGATGTGCCATGCAGATGGCTCTGGCTGGGGTGGCTGCCAGCAGGGCTTTGCAGAGGCTTTGTCTCTGGATGGGTCTGTGCACTGGCAAAGAAAGAAATGATGGTTTTTATGCTCTTCAGAACTGCAATTGCAGCTGCAGCTTTATGTTCCTGCACTGCTGGAAGACAATTTGTTCCTCCTTCCCCCTCCTCTAACCTTCAGGAGGAGGACAGGGCTAAATATCATGAGCAGATGAGGAGAGGAAAGACAGATGAGTAAAACACAGATCTGATGTTCGAGGCAGAGGGGAAGGGATCCCTGTGACACACAAACATCATACCTGCTGGGAAACAGGAATCATAGAATCACAGAATTGTCTGGGTTGGAAGGGACCTCAGAAATCATCAAGTCCAACCCTTGATCCACTCCCCCCGTGGTTCCCAGCCCATGGCACTGAGTGCCACATCCAGTCTCTTCTTAAATATCTCCAGGGATGGAGAATCCACCACTTCCCTGGGCAGCCCATTCCAATGCCTGATCACCCTCTCCATAAAGAAATTCTTTCTAATATCCAACCTAAACCTCCCCTGGCACAACTTGAGACCGTGTCCTCTTGTCTTGCTGAGAGGTGCCTGGGAAAAGAGACCAACCCCCCCCTGGCTCCAACCTCCTTTCAGGGAGTTGTAGAGAGTGATGAGGTCTCCCCTGAGCCTCCTCTTCTCCAGGCTGAACAGCCCCAGCTCCCTCAGCCTCTCCTCATAGGATCTGTGCTCCAGTCCCTTCACCAGCCTGGTTGCCCTCCTTTGGACCTGCTCCAGCACCTCAATCTCCTTCCTGACCTGAGGGGCCCAGAACTGGACACAGGACTCGAGGTGTGGCCTCACCAGGGCTGAGTACAGGGGCAACTTCCAGCAAGCCAGGTCTCTGCTTTCTGCACACCTAGCACTGGTCCCTTTGATTTAAAAAGAAGCTTCCAGGGTGGGTGTTGGTGACAATTTGCTGCTGGCACCTGCAGCATGGTGTTGCCAACGTGAGGTTTGTGGCTGGAGGCTGGCTGATGGCAAGCTTTTTGTGGTTATAGCCATGAATGTTGCAGCAAAGGAGCAGAACCAGGGCAGGGGGTTGGCCCAGCCCTGCTGCAGACCCACCAGGACCAAGGAAGGCTGTAGCTGCCACCAGGGCTGGTTCTCTATTGAGCAAGACACAAGCAGCCCCAAGGCAGAAGGTGGACACCCCATCAGATGCTCAGTTTCACCCTAGAAACAAGCTAAAACAGCCAGAGCATGAGCAGAGCAAACCTTCCTCCCCCCAACACACACATACTGAACTGTCTGGGTTCTGCACAGAGTTTTTGCTCTGCTTTTTCACCCTGGATTCTGCCAACCCAGTTACTGACTTCAGTCAAACTATTCCAGTTCCTGCCCTTCAGGAACAACACTCAGCCAGTCCATTACATCAGACAAGACAATATCTCCCAAACCCTTGGACAGACTTTTGAGATCCTAACCAGAAGCTTACCCTTCTACTGCTCCAATGCAAGTTGCTTTGAAATACTGCAGAATTTGCAAAGACAAATGTCCAAGGCCACTCATGCATCCTCAATTGAATCCTCCCAGGAGTCTGGCTGTTAAAGCAGGCAAACTTCTCTGCATCTTCAATGGAGTTACACTAAACACATCTGGCAATCTTAGCTCTAGGAGAATGCAGATGTTCAGTGGTTTGGGATTTTTTTTTTTTTTTTTTCACCTACTGGAAATTTCCAAGACCTAGTTTCAATTGAATTTTAATTATAAATCTGGTTCTGATCTCTGGGTGTTAGCTCCTATAGCAAGAAAATACTTAAAAGTGGAAACTTAGAATGAAGAGGGAGTCTTAGAAAAGTATGAGCTACTATTTCAGGAGAAGGCCTTTTAGCTAATATGCTTTGTTCAATCTGCAGCAGGAAAATATCTACAAAAAGGGCAATATTAACCAATGCTTGAAATTGAAATTCATCATTTTATTTTGAAACAGCTTATCTTCCAGCACTGGATCCAAGTTCTGTGTCAGAAAATTTTTTTATCATTTCCCCTCAGCAAAGGATAAGAATGGAGAGCATAAGAGGGATTAGGATGAAACTATTGCAGGCTTGATAATGGCAAAGAGGTTTTTAAAGATTGACTTTGAAGTGAAAAATTAAGCAAACCTTTAGAGAAAGGCTTCTTCTTAATCAGAAATAGTGTATTTATGAGAGGCATCTGATGTAAACAACTGAAATAGCTACATGCCAGAAGGAATGAATGCCCTGGCTCCCATGAGAGAAAATTAACACAGCATCCAGGCTAATTTACACCCTGAAATTAAGGGAGGCAAAGCAGAGTAGGTGCTGAGCACAGCAGGGCACTAAGTGACCCAGTCTCCATACCTTTGTCCCATCCCCAGCAGCAGCTCATCCTGAGCATCCTTTCCAAAGAGGTTGCTGTGGGAACACCTGATTCGAGTCCAATTGCCAGAGGGTGCCCTGAGGGTCAGCCAAAGCCAGGCCACAGGATGAAAACTTTTCCACCACTGAATGACACTCCAAACCTGGTTAGCATCAGCTAGACATCACTTACATGGAGCTTTCCCTGAAGGCACCTCTGTTAACGTGGTTGGGACTTTGGCCAGAAGCCACTGGGACAGCCAGGCTGACAGGTCCAGGAACCAAGGTGTAGGGCTTGGCTGGACAGACAAACAGCCTCAGTAGGTAGTGCTTGTCTCATTATTTTTAAAACCCTTGTGGCTGAACAGCTCTATCACATAGAATTTTCTTTAATCTCTAATTAGATGCCCAAAATTCCTTAATCGGGAGATTTTTTTCCCACTCTTAAATTACCTGCAAACAAATTGCTTCCTAATTGTTCAGTATTAATCTCTCATGTAACTAACAGTAGTAGCAGGGAGAGCTTTGCATACTGGGTGGGGGAATTGTTCCGACTCAGACCCCTCAGGAAATAAATATTCTTGGTATTCTTCAGAGACCTCTTCCCTTCCATGAGGTTTAGCTTTTTTATTAAATAAATTATCCTCTCAGCTCTCCACAGCATACCATTCTACCTCCCTCTCCTTTTTTAAAATCACATACACTAGCCTGATCTTCCCTCCTCTGTTCTGGAGATCACCATCAGACCTTGAACTTAGAATGCAGAAGTGTCCCCGAGGAATAGAAAGTCATGGGCTTGCACCTACCTGGCATCTGAGAGAAAGAATCACACACATCAGACAAAACTGGAGAATTAAACCCCTTAACACTGGACATTTTCTTCTCTTTCTTTGAGATGACAAAGTCCTTTGGAAACTTGATTGAATAAAACACCTTCCCTCACACTGGGGGATTCAGGGGGATTTCTCCACACTCCCAGCTTCACCCACCCCTGGCTGCCCATGGCTTTTAAATAGCATCCCCGTGCTCCTCAGCAGCAGGTGAGCCTCAGCTCATAAGTGAAGGCTTTGAGTAACCCAGTGAGAAAAGCTACTAACACCCCCCTCATTGCTCTTTGCTTCCCATGCTTTCCAGTGCTCAGTCACCCCTTACCCGTGAACCACCCATGGGGGCTTTAGGAGCTACTCTGATGAACCACTTTGTCCCTTGTACCTAATTAAAAAGACTTTGTTGTTTCACCTGTATTGTTTTCTCCTTTTTGTCTCCACTAAGTACCACCAGTTGGTTCCTTTTGGCTGGAGGGAGCAGGGCTGGGCATGGGCAGCATCAAAGTCAGCAGGGATGGGAAAACACTTAAACACACTTAATTGTGTTTAAATCATGCTGATTTTGAGAAAAAAAAAAATTGATAATGAAATTTGGTTTCCAGACAGGATTGCTCTCCTGAATATGAGACCTAACGGGCATGATACTGCAGAAGGTGAATTTTGTTCCTAGCAATGTTCTGAAGATAAGCATCCCCACATTTAAATACCAGCTACTTCTTGCCTGCATCTTGCCATGGTTTTAGGCAGGGAGCAGGACTCCTTTCCCATTGCATTTTGGCCTTTCCCAGAGCTGAAGTTAGTTTTACATTTATTTTTCCTGAATCTTAACATCCCAAATCCCTCCTCAGCTTTAGAAGTAATTATTTTGTCAAAGCAGAAGGTATTTTGAGACCTACTAACAGATGCTCTGCTGTTATTTCATATCCACCTACAGCACTGAAGCCTCTTAGGCATTAATGAGTGCTGGCTCTGAAGGGGCCTCAAAAGCAGCCATGTGGGAAGGAAACAATTTCCTAGGTTTGATCTCTCAATAAATGCAAAAACCATCCCTGATATCTACTCCTCCCTTTGGGTTGGCTCCATTCCCCTCTCGGTGCCAAAGGCTCGCTACATCAAAGATGCAAGAGAAGATCAGGCTGGAGAAGAGGAGGCTCAGGGGAGACCTCATCACTCTACAACTCCCTGAAAGGAGGTTGGAGCCAGGGGGGGTCGGGATCTTCTCCCAGTAAGACAAGAGGGCATGGGCTTCAGCTCTGCCGGGGGAGATCTAAGTTGGATATTAGGAAAAAATTCTTTACAGAGAGGGTGATCAGGCATTGGAATGGGCTGCCCAGGGAGGGGGTGGGTTCTCCATCCCTGGAGGTTTTTAAGAAGAGACTGGATGTGGCACTCAGTGCCATGGGCTGGGAACCACGGGGGGAGTGGATCAAGGGTTGGACTTGATGATCTCAGAGGTCCTTTCCAACCCAGATGATTCTGTGGTTCTGTGATCCAAACTCAAAGTGCCCATTTCAAATTCAAGCCTAGGACAAGCGAGCAGGATCCCCAGTGAAGTTCAGCACAGCTGTAACCACCACCACCAGAGATGCCTCATGCTCCACTGACCTTCAAGGTTTTTTCTGTGTCCACTGCAGCGTGCTGGATGGAGATATTTATGTGACTGTGTTCATGCTCTTCCCCACTGCTTTGATATGTTCGGCAAACTCTGGTTTTCCCTGTGGTTCCTCCAACCAAAGATATCTGCTGACTGCAAGGTGCCTCTTGTGGGACCAGCACCATGGTCTTGGGGGTGCTGCAGGGTTAGACTGTCTTTGCTTGGAGCTAAGATCATAACATGGTGTCATTCCCTCCTGTGGTGACTGCAGAAAAGTCTCTGTGCAGTCCCTGGTGAGATATCTGGGTCCCTTCTCAGCATATGACCACATTTTAATTGAATTAAGCTGTGTCACAGTAATCCAGCCAGCGTATAATCACACTCCAGTCCTGCCCTGAAATGGCTTAGGGGGTGATTTACAGCTCCTGCTCCCAAGTAGAAAGGACAAAAATTAATTTCCCCCTCGCTGACAGGCTGAAAACTTTTGACACTTGCGTTTGTGTTTTTTTTTTTTTTTCTGAAGTGATTTTCAACATTCCCAAACTGCTGAAGAGAAGAGTCAGGGGGGGAGAGGGGCACAGGAATTCACACTGATCGTGAAGCTTCTTAACCCCCTTCAACACTTTTTCCTTCCTAATCCTCTGAGAAGGTCACAGCTCAAGCTTATTTTTTTCCTTTCATTTGCACCTTCCACATCCATCTACTTAATTCTTCTCACTCCTGCTCAGGCAGGGAGCGATGCTTTCTTGTGCCCTGGCAAATGTGGAGAATTTTTCCTGAAGACCACAGGAGGGGCACTGATTTATTTGGGAGTGGAGGGGAAGATGAAGGTGGGTGAAGCAGCCCAGTTTTCTCAGATCTTTTTCTTGCTTTCAAAGCATCTTGTGGATCCTCGGTGACGTGGCCCATTTCCCTTCTCCGTTGAAGGATGCAGGTTTGTGGCCCTTGCTCTCACTTGGCAAAAGGCTGAGGGGTGTCAGGAGGAGCTGCAGCAGATCCTGGGGGAGGGAGGGAGGGACCTCTGAGGAACTGCACTGCGTGCACCAGGTAGGGCTGGGAGCTGCTCCATTTATGCACAAATCCCATTTCCTCTCAGTTTAACAGTGCACCTCATGGGCTCGTTTCCATTTGCTCATTTCTGAGCAAAGCTCTTTCCAGAAGTAACTGGAGCCCTGTTCATCAGGCACTGCCAGGTGGATGGGGCTCATCTCCGTTGAGTGTCTCCTTGCCAGTGAATGACTCTCATCCCAAAGGATTCACAACCACTGCACCCTCGGGGAGGTACCAGGAGGCTTTTTGGATGACCTCACCATGGGGGACATCCTCTACAAGGCGGTGTTACAGCAGCCTGGGAGCACTGTCCCCTCTGCTGTGTCTGGGCAGAGAGCATTTCTTCTCCCTTGACAGCCCTGAGCTGGGTCACCCTCCTCAGCACAGCCAGCCACAGAAGCTCTGTAAGAAGTTTTGGGGCCATGAGGTTGATAAGGCAAACGACACCAGGCTCTGGTTTTCTCCCAGTTGGAGAAAGTGCCCAGATTTGGCTCCTTCCCACATGCCTCTTCACCCACAGAAATCAGGCAACTGTGATTTATCTCATTTTTCATGTACTTTCAGCTGAGTATTTCAATCTGATTATCCCAGAGCTTTGGCCAGCCCCTTCTAGCTGGGATCCTTGGCCTTCTTCTCTCATGAAAGGCTGCTTTTAGCTCTTTGGCCTAGTTTTAACCCTCCAAGATAATCTCTCAGCAGCACCTGGAGAATTGCCAGCAGGATTAAAATCTGCCGGGGTTATTTATTCCCTTAATGAAATGCAATACACTCGAGTACATCAGCTCTAATTAACACCCCGTCCAAAACATCTCTCCTTAACGTTGATAATTACGAAGAAAATCCAGCCCACACTCTCCCAGTCACCCTGGCCATGAGAGAGGAAATTAATTTCAGGAGTTTTTCAGTTTCATTACCACAAATAAAGCTCTTCCCAAACTTTGGGAAGGCTCAGCCCTCCCCCTCAAAGTTGAGTGGTTGCCAGGAGTTGTTTGACACTTTTGCATTTTACTTAAGTTTGGCTGAAATGGGACATGGATGAGGACAGGGAACTCAACACACCCTTGGGAACCAACGTGCAGGGTGGCCTAGGGATGACAGGACAGGGGTGGCTGGTCCTGCTGGTGGGACCTTTCTTGAAGAGCTCCTAAAGAGCTGAAGTCTGGGGCTGGGAAGAGGGAAGTGGAGTTAAGATGTGGTATTGATCCTGTCTATTATAGTATCTCCCTGGTGAAGCCCTCCAGGAAGTTTTGTTTTCATAGCCTCATTTCTAGATCTGCATTTTTTGTGGTTTTTGGAAGGATGGCCAGGAGCTGAGTTTGTGCCCCTGGTAGCTCCCCTGCCTGGAGGAGCTCTGCTGGGAGCACAGTGGGGACAAAAGCTGGGCCACCCCTCTCTGATGAAGTCCAGACATCCACCAGCCAGTGCTCTGAGATCATAGAATCAATCATAGAATCATATGATTGGGGTTGGAAGGGACCTTTAAGATCATCCAGTTCCAACCCCCCTGCCATGGGCAGGGACACCTCCCACCAGATTAGGTTGCTCAGAGCCCTGTCCAGCCTGGCCTTAAAAACTTCCAGGGATGGATGGGGCTTCCACCACCTCTCTGGGCAACCTGTGCCAGTGTCTCACCTCGCTCATGGTGAAGAACTTCTTCCTAACATCTAATCTAAATCTCCCCTCCTCTAGTTTGAAACCATTCCCTCATGTCCTATCACTACCTGACATCCAAAAAAGTCCCTCCCCAGCTTTCTTGCAGCCCCTTCAGATACTGGAAGGCCACAATGAGGTCTCCTCAGAGCCTTCTCCTCTCCAGACTGAATAATCCCAACTCTCTCAGTGTCTTCAGAGGAGAGGTGCTCCAACCCTCTGAGCATCCCTGTGGCCCTTCTCTGGACACACTCCAGCACCTCCATGTCTTTCTTGTAACAGGGCTTCAGAACTGGATGCAGTAATCCAGGTGGGGTCTCAAAAGAGCAGAGTAGAGGGGAATAATCACTCAACCTCCTGGCCAGGCTTCTCTTGATGCAGCCAAAGATCTTGTTGGCTTTTAAGTGTACACTGACAGGTCATGTTGAATTTCTCATCCACCACATGGCTGAGCCCATTTCACCCAGACTGAAAATCTTGATGAATACATCTGGCAAGGAACTGGTGATACTGGAACAGGGCACTGAAGCCAGAGGAAGATCCTCTGATTTGAAGAAGAAAGCAGGTTTGAGGAGATCTGGCTGATGTTGCCTTTGGTTTCCAGTGCATTGCAGCCATCCTTGCCCCTAAGGCTGCTGTGGGGGAAACAAGTCTGTCACAGGGATCCTGGAAAAGAACTCCAAGGAGGCTTTGACAAAGTCTGGAAAGCCTGTCTTAACTTCTCACTGTCACAGCTGCTGACGGAACACTAATATATTCATAATTCGGAGGAGCATAACTCCAAATAAGCAGTGCAGCCTCTCAGAAGCCCTCATCTGTGCTAGATTACGTCAAGGGCTCTTGAATTAAACAAATCTGAAGTTTCTAGGCCAAGCCATTTTTGAGATATGACATGAAAAAGCATTAGGAGATGCTTCAAACACTCTGAATTACACTTATTTTCTCTAAGACCCATGTCTCAGAAATGGATTGTCTGATTTGCTTGAGGTTTTGCCAAAAAACAATCCTCCCCTGGTTACAGACCACATCCACATGGTGCCTTTGGCCTTTTTTGCTAGGACTCCAGCAGCAGGGCCAAACCCAGCCCTTGGAAAGGTCATCACGAGCTCTCCCTGGGAATGGGGAGAACTGTGTGAGTCAGTCTCTACCAAAACCCTGGCACTTCCCAGCCCTGCCTGCCCCCCAGAACCCCTGGTCTTGCTGGGCCAGGACAGAGCTGGCAGCTCCTCAGGAGCTGGCTGCACTGATGACTTTCTCCCTGGAGTTTTGAGAAATAATAATTGCATTGCACAAGCACTGAGGTTTTCTTCTTGGCACCTCAACCCACTACCATCAAGATTTAACTCCGATTAAATAGAAGCAGAAAAGGCAAATTCATTGCAAAGTACTGCATGGAAAAAAGGTTTTGGAATCTGCACAGGAGATGGGCTTTGCTGCCTGGTTCATCTTCACTAGAGGGGAGATAACAAGCTGCCCACAGAGCCCAGTGGACTGAGCCTTTGGAAAGTGCTTGTGCATCCATCTTCGAGGTCATGTCCTTCTGTTTGTGCTGAGCAGCCTCTTCCTCCTGCCCTGAAGCACCCCAGATCCACCTGAGGACCTTTCTTGACACTTGTCCACATCCAGCTTCTTGGAGACAGCCCCAGTCAGGAAAACTGCTCTGAGGGACAAGGGTTTCAAGACGGTGCTGCAGTGCAGTCTCCTCTGGAAACTCGGGATCTGCAGTTCCACATCTCCTTTCCCACCCAAGCATGTTTCCATCAGAGCTCTGCAGGAGGGCTGGGCAGATCTCCCAAAGAACCTCATGGGGCAAGCACACATCCAGGTTGAGCCTGTGCAAATGACATGGTGAGAAAGAGGTGCTGGGTGGACAAAGTGGCCAGAGAGACTGAGGGGAAGCTGCAGATACCTCAGCACAACCACCCTGCACTTGCCCTAGGGTGACAAGGCCATCCCAAGCTGCTGGGATGCCAGTGGTATTTATCTGAGCTCCAGCCGAGATATTTATGGACAGAAAGCAGAGACAGAATCCAGGCCACAAAAGTGTTTTAGGTGAATCTGCCAGGAAACGTCAGAAAATTCTGATCAGAGAAAAATCCAGATTGTTCATGGGACCAGATGGGGCTGCTGAGCAGCAGCATGTGAAGAATTCCTGATGGAAAGATGGGACAGGAAGCCACTCACAGGAGAGGTCTTCCAGGCCAGGGACAACCTCAGCTTTGGAATCTTTCTGCTCCCTGGGGACAGCCTCCACTGCTTGCCCTTGGTGTCCAACCCCAGCTCTTGAGAAATATTGGCCACAGAAGGTCCATCAAAAAGGTGAGCTGGAGGACCATGCCCTCAGGGAAGTGCACTCACCTCACATCAGACCTGCTGGAGTAGATTAGATGGAGAAAATGAAATATGACAGTGAACTATGAAATTCAGCCAGGCTGGGAATCACAGAATCATAGAACTGTCAGAGTTCAAAGGGACCTTCAAGATCATCTGGGTCCAACCCTCTGCTATGGGCAGGGACACCTCCTGCTAGATGGAATCTTAGTAAAGGCTGCAGCTTGAGGAGAGGTGCTGCAAGACATCCCTGCACTGCAACTCAAAGGGTTCCAAAACTGTGTGTCGTGTGCCCCCAACGTGGGTCTCTGCCTTACTGAAACCATCTGGACTTATGGATATCTGAGTGTGAATAGGGAAGTTGGGAAGTGCTTTCCCCATTTTGAAGACTGTGCTTTTAATGTTTCTCTGTCATGCTGAGGCTTTATTTATTTGTGTTTATTTTAATTTTTTTTTCTTTTTTCTTTTTTCCTTTTTCTTCTTTCTTTTTTCTTTTTTCTTCTTTCTTTTTTCTTTTTTCTTTTTTCTTTTTTTTGGTGGCTCTGGCTTCTGGGCAGTTACCAGCTCCAGGAACCACAGCTTCTGAGGGACACTTGTCATGAAGCACCACCACTGGACATTATTAGCAATCACGTGGGATGTCATTTGAGGCTGAGCCTCCAAACAGATCCCAAAGCCATCGTGTACAAATACGATGTCTGTGGAAAGCCTTGTGGAAGAGAAAGTTTTAATTTCTCCATTCTTTAATGAAATACTTTCCTCAAATTCCTCTCTCCTGACAGCAGGCAGGCAGGTGGCAGAGAGCTGGGCTGGTTCCTCAGCCCAGGATGGAAACCCAGGACGAGCTGAGGTGCCTCAGCAGTCAGTAGAAAGGAGGAACCGTCAGGGGCAGCATCTCTGGTGTGGGGCATCTTCTACCTTTAGGAAGTATTCAGTCACCTCTTTTAAATTAAGTTCTAACCTTGTGCTTCAAGTTTTATTTAGGACAACGAAAGCTTTAGTGGCTTTTTAGATCTTTGTGTGGCTGAGATACCTCCTGGAGACAGGCTGGATGGAGCTGGATCTCATCAGCTGGGTCCAGCAAAAGGAAAAAGAGGCCAAGAGGGAACGTTGTCTCCAGCCACCACTAGAAAGGGCCAGATCCTCTACTCATGCTGAGCCTTGAGCACAAAACACAGCATTCTGGCAGCCAGCACCCCACACTATATATATATGTGTCTACATATATATATATAGATATATATATATGTATATATATGACTTACTCCCCTCCCTGCTCCTCAGGTATGGCTAATTACCTTCCCCTAATTGGTCCTGGCCATCAGTTATGTGAGCTGGTCACCCCAGAGCAGGAGGGCAAGGTTGGGAGTGCATCCTCCTAGGAGAGGGTTAATCTCTGCTGGCTGCAGAATGCCCTCATGGGAATGGAATGTGTAGTGGTGGTGAGTGGTGGTGCCCCAGAAGCCTTTGAGAGCCCACTGACTACTGCATGCTAACGATTGGTATTATTAAAGAACAATTGATGGCCTGTAACCAAACAACAGAAACTAATTACTGGAAAACTTTTATTGTCCTTTAATTACTGGGCCTCTTTGTCAATTAGCAGGAGAGAGAGGGAGAGAGGGGAGAGAGAGAGAGAGACTGGGTTTATAGCAACAATAAATTTTCCAAAACTACAGTCATCAGTAGCTGGAAAAGGGAGTCTATTAACACACAATATTAAGGCATGATATTTACTCTAGCAGCTAAACGTAGGTGCTTTTTCTTCTGGAAAAGCTCTCAGAATACTGATGGAGGGAGATTTGTTTCCAAGGGCTCTGCTGCTGCCTGACTCCATCACTTGTCTTTTCAGGATAATTTTACCCCCTGGACCAAGGGTTGCCTGCTGCAAGGCTCCTGCTGGCCCTGTGCCCACCACCCATCCCGGGGGGCTGAGGAGGGGGGACGGAGATGGGGGCTGCCAGGGGCTGATGAGGACAGGTGGACGTGGGACCCTCTGCCTGGTGGGTCTCAGCAGCACGAACCCATGAGTCAGTTCATTCCCATCCTTGTTCCTGCCTCATAAGCACGATCCAAAAATAGTTTGTTCAGTTTTTTGTTTTTTTTTTTTCTCATCCACTGCCAAATAAATTATTTCTGGGCATATTGTCATGAGCAGTTAACCTTCTCTGAGGATGTTTGAACTACAGTCACCTCCCCCGCCCCCCAAAACGAATCACAATTTTTTCTTCTGTCACTTGGCAAAGATCATTCACCAATATATTTTTCTTCTCTTTGAGTTTCCCAGATTAACTACTTAGTGCCTCCTCAGGGCCCCACTGCTGCCTGGGCCAGGAAAACTGTCCCTGATGGTCCCCCCAGGCCCCTCATCCCACAGGTGGGCTGTGGGAGCAGCGAGGGCCACCAGAACTGAAGGGACTTCAGGCATGGATGGGATTTTTCATATTACACAGTAACTGCTGAACTCTTCAAAGCCTCAGCAATCATAATTGTCACTTGGGGTGGATCTTTCCTCCCTCTGTGAGCAGATCTGGATAACCTTGAGTATTCAGGAGCTTCATGGAGTTTTCTGTCAGCTCCTACACATGCCTCGGCAGAGGAGGGGACAGAGGTGATTGGAAGGAGTTAAATTACTCCCCGGAGTAACTGCTTTTAAAAGTAGCTTTCGAAAGAGCAAAGTAACAAACCTTTTATCAGAAAACAAACATCATTCCAATTCATGACGGCCAACACTGGAGACGCCTGATTTTCCCCTACGTGGCTGCTGAGCCCTGGCCTGCACTCCATCCCCTTCCTGCACTCCATCCCTTCCTGCACTCCATCCCTTCCTGCACTCCATCCCTTCCTACACTCCATCCCTTCCTGCACTCCATCCCCTTCCTACACTCCATCCCCTTCCTACACTCCATCCCTTCCTGCATTCCAGCCCCTGCTCCCCATGCCTGTCCCGCTGGGCAGGGGACCTGGTGGCTGGGGCAGGGGAAGCAGTGGGGTTACTCACAGCTGAGCAGTGGGTCCAACCCGTCTTCTTTCCCGTTACCTGAATCAGTTTGGGTTCTGTGCTATCTCAGAGCATCCAGAGCAGTCCCTGCAGGTGACCTTAGCAGCCATTCTAATCCATGCTCTTCTGCCACATCTGTCCGAAAGGGATGAAGCAGAGGAGCAGCTAATCCTATCAGCAGCAAGCCAAGATAAACAGGATTGCTGGGGTTTACCTACGGGGCTTTTTTATTTCAGCACTGAGAGCAGGCTGCAGAGCCCCCCTCCCAACTTGCCCTCCCCTTTTCGAGGGGGCTGGGGACAGGATTTCCATCCAAAGGAAGGGATGAAGCCAGCCCTGGCATAGGAGGACAACATGCAAGGTGTCTCATCACAGGTGGCTTGCAAAAAAAGTGAACCTGGGACTGTACCCCCAGGGATCCTCCAGAGAGAGGAGGAAAAAATAAATCCAGGAGCTGGGGGGGGGGGAGGGA
>JAAWXA010000023.1:12547534-12640881 GCA_038090715.1 Florisuga fusca
GGGGGGGAGGGATGTTCCTGGCCAAGGTTGGGCTGTTGGGCACCTGCAGGGTGGGAACAACCAGCACCTGCCTGCCCAGCCTGCAGGAACAGAGCCCAGACCCCTGCCTGCTGTGCCAGCTGGTTCTGTCCCTCTTCCAACACCTTTACCCCTTCCTTCTGCCTTCTCCTTCTACGTTTTATTTTTTAAATTTTTTTTTTTCCCCCTCCTGGTGATAATTTTTTCTTCTCCTTTCCATGACTTTCACAACACATTTTCTCTTCCTGTTTGGCAACTTTTGTCCTGCTCTGGACCAAGGGAAGGTGTAGTATCTCCCTTTGTCCTAAGTTCCTCGTAGGACTGATCTCAGCACTCCTGTTCGTGAGGGCTTCTCTCCATGTTACACATGGTACTGCTGGAGATAGAGAATTATGGAATCACAGGATCATTTGGGTTGGAAAAGATCTTTTTAGATCAAGTCCAACTGTTAGCCCAGCACTGCCAAGGCCACCACTAATCCCTGTCCCTCAGCACCACATCTCCAGGGCTTTGAAATCCCTCCAGGGATGGGGACTCCATCCCTGCCCTGGCCAGCCTGGGCCAGGACCTGACAGCTCTTTCAGGGAAGAAATTTCTCCTAACATGCAAACTCAACCTCCCCTGGCACAACCTCTGCAGGGTGAGGAAAGTCTTCACAGAAGTGTTATTTTTCTTGGGAAATTGTATAAATAATGGCACCTGAAGCAAGGCTTCTGCCAGAAGAGGTATTTCAGTGGAAAACTGTTGTGATAGATGGGCTCCTCAAAAGTGGGGAAGAATAGTAACCAGCAGAATATCCAGAGACAACCAAGGTTACACGGACACAGGAGCTGTGTTTTGCTTTCACCCACCTTGCAGCCTTTTGCTCTGTATCTCCTCCTTAGAGGCTTGTGTCTTGGCTCACTAAGAGGTGTCTGCAATGGGGAGCAGAGCCTCTTTGCTCCTGGAAGAGCCTGACAGAAAGAGCTGCTGCCAATGGTAAAGCAAACCCTACAGCCAAGGCACCCCATCCCCAGGGCCATCCCCGTCCGTGTCTGAGAGCTGCCTGCAGCTCCTGGCACTGCCAGGAGGGTCACCAGGCAACTCTGGGCTTGCTTTGTCCCTCTCTGGTTTGCTTCTCCTGTCTTTCATCCAGTCTTCAGCAGGAACACAATGGCAAAGCATTCCACCAACAGCAGCAGTGTCCATGTGCCCGTTTTGCAGACGGGGAAACTGAGGCATGGTGGTGCACTGAAGGTTTGATTTCCAGCACATTCCTCCCTCAGGTATTGGGTGACCATGCCTCCTGCAGGAATCATAGAATCATAGAACTGTCTGGGTTGGAAGGGACCTCAGAGATCATCAAGTCCAACCCTTGATCCACTCCCGCTGCAGTTCCCAGCCCATGGCACTGAGTGCCACATCCAGTCTCTTTTTAAATATCTCCAGGGATGGAGAATCCACCACTTCCCTGGGCAGCCCATTTGAATGCCTGATCACCCTCTCCATAAAGAAATTCTTTCTAATATTCAACCTAAACCTCCCCTGGCACAACTTGAGACCGTGTCCTCTTGTCTTGCTGAGAGGTGCCTGGGAAAAGAGACCAACCCCCCCTGGCTCCAACCTCCTTTCAGGGAGTTGTAGAGAGTGATGAGGTCTCCCCTGAGCCTCCTCTTCTCCAGGCTGAACAGCCCCAGCTCCCTCAGCCTCTCCTCATAGGATCTGTGCTCCAGTCCCTTCACCAGCCTGGTTGCCCTCCTTTGGACCTGCTCCAGCACCTCAATCTCCTTCCTGACCTGAGGGGCCCAGAACTGGACACAGGACTCGAGGTGTGGCCTCACCAGGGCTGAGTACAGGGGGAGTTACTTCCAGAGCTGCCCAGCACAAGCCAAAGCTCTAGGAGACCTGAAACCCATTCCCCACACATCCTGGGAAAAGAGGCACAAGCCAAGGCTCATTTACGTGGTGAGGGACAACTCATATGTCCCATTGCTGGTGGGTCTGTGGGAGCAAAAACCTCTGATGGGGCCGTGGTGCCTCCAGAAGCTCAGCTAAGAGCCTGAGAGTTGTGGGTTAGGTGCTGTGCATCAGCATAGGAAGAGACACAGGGTCAGACCCAGGGCTTGAAATGCAAAGGTTGGAGGGGGTTTGCTCTGGTACCCCTCAAACACAGGGTGGTCACCATGGTGTGGGGTGGCCACATGAGGGACCATGGCTGTTAGGCTGCAAACACTTAAAAAAAAAAATAGTAATCTTCCTCTGATGTTCTTCCTGATGGTTTTTATTAGCAATTTTGGCAGCCACTGCTGCCCTGCTCCCCACAGCCACCAGCACTGCTGGAGAAAGCAGGTGACAGCCCCACCCTCCCTGTCAGACTCTCAGCACAGGGATGGGTGAATTTCCCAGCTTGCTCTGACCTACTGAATCACAGGTGGTTTTCTCAAAGAGCAAGGGGAGTGATGCCCAGCCCTCCCTGTGAAAGGACAAGGTCACATTTTGGGGGCTGTGGTCCCAGCTGGGAGGGGACAGAGGGGCCAGGAGACTCCTGAGACACATATGGGCACACACCCCAGTAGTCAGGTGAAAGAAAGAAGGCACTGGCTCAGCATGGTGTTGTCATGATGCTCCCTCCTCTGTGACACTGAGCCCCATCTCCCTGAGAAAGATGATCAGGAGAGAGATTCAGGTTTTGCTTTTAAAAACCAGAGTTTGTGCTTTATCCTGACTTTTCTCTGCAAGTAAGAACATGACCCAACAGCTCAGAACCAGAAAGAACACGAGAAGGAACTCCAATGAAAAATCAAAACCTTGGGGCAGTTCAGGCAGCTCTGTGGTTTGGGAACTTCAGGATTTTTTAGTGTCTGAGGTTGGCAGCACTGTCAAATTACAGGGGAATAACTTGCCTTTTTTGTAGAGTCTTTTATCTGGAGGATCTCAGCCTGCTTCACCAACTAAACCCAGAAATGCCACCAGCTCATCACAGCCACCCAGCTTGACAGCTGCAGGTGAGGGGGGGCTGGCAGAGCACTGCTGTCCAGACAGTAGCTCCCAAACAACCCTCTGTGGGATGGGATGGGATCCTCACCCACCCCTGATCAGGGCTGGCTTTCAGAGTTTTGCCTGGGCTAGGAGGATTTTGCAGCTTTTCTCAGGCAGGCAGCTGACTTCTTGCAGCAGATTTATTTTTAGGCCAATCTGTCCCCATACCTTTGCAGTCCCTGAGTTGGAGTGGGAAAGCTGGGACATGCCTTGCACTGGGACATGGGTGGTACGTGCTGGGGAGCTCACTTTAAACATGAGTTTCATGTTTATGCAATAATGAACATCACTTACTGGCCTCCTTTATATGACTTTAGAGCACTAACAAATTAGGCTACAATTTAATTTCATTTTTGCTGGAGTTTATGACTATAGGAAATTGCCAGAACCACACAAAATTCCCCATTCCATGAAGTTAAATGATTCAGAGCCTGGCTGGCTCCCCCCATACCAACTTGAGGGCAGTAGTTTTGTGATGCAGTGGTTTCTACCACATCCAAGGACATGAGAGATCTCTCCAGAAAGTGGGAAAGCAGAGATGCTCATGCCTTCCCATAAGGAACTGGTTTCAGGTCAGCCACCAAAGGACTCTAAAGAAACACATCAAACCTGGGCAAGGAAGAGCTCCCAGGGCCAAATCCCAGCACTCCACACTGAGGGGTCCAGAGCATTTTGGAATGCTGATGGTGCTAATTGTGGTTCTTCAGTTTGGCCAGGCTGGTTTGCTCCTGTCTCTTGGTTGCAGTAGATGCTGGAGCAGAAATCCCACCCAGAGTACAGTGGCACAATAGCCCTGCAGTGGATAATTATCATGCTGTATCTGCTTTCATATCATAGGTATTTTTAGATGTGTCAGCTTGAAATCTAGGATTTAGTGCATAGAGCCTAATGGATTGTTCTTTCTTTCTCTCTCTTTTAATGTCAAGTCTCAATATGCATGAAGCAGACATAAAAGCACTTTTGTGCAGGTGCTGTGAATCTCTCTGCACAGATGACAAGGGGAGATGGTTTTCTAGATTCATTGAGCTTCAGAGGAGACAGGATTGGATGATCCAGCCTGAGCTCTTGCCTGGCAATAACTCAGATTTCACCCACAGCCCCCTGCCCAAGCATACCCCAGGAAAGGCAGAAAGGATCTCCTTCTGCTGAGGTGCCTTGTCCCTCCCACGTGGGACCCTGGGTTTGCACATATTAGGAAGGAGAAGCAGGGGAAGTCACTCCAGCTCTGTGCAGCCCTGCAAACCCCTGCGAGTTCTGCCCAGCTGGACCCTGGCAGCATCCCAACGGGAGCTAGAGCAGCTCCCAAGCCAGAGACCCTTCAGCATGGGCAGCCCAAATCCCCTGGGATTTGGGAAGAACCCCCAAAATCCTGCTGCTTGCCTGAGGT
The DNA here is from genome assembly GCA_038090715.1 of Florisuga fusca. Lineage (NCBI taxonomy): Eukaryota > Metazoa > Chordata > Aves > Apodiformes > Trochilidae > Florisuga > Florisuga fusca. The sequence goes on from JAAWXA010000023.1 coordinate 12,551,958, forward strand.
TGGGTATGGTCTCAGAGGCTGGAGCTGAAAGGCTGCTCTACTCCAACTTACGGCCACTTCATTTTGCCCAGAAGGCAAAAGATTATCTTGGGCTTGATGCAGGGATTGCAGCAATCTGCTCATTCAAGTGAGATCAATACCTGTTCCCACCCAAGGCATCCCACGTTTTGTAGCATCTCCCCAGAAATGGGTGGACAAAGGACTTCCCTGGCACTAAGCAGCATGTCTTAAGCACTGAGAGGCTCCCTGGAGAGTCGGGGTGGGTAATGGACCTCCCTCCAGCTGTGGCTGTCATGGGTGGGTGCAGGAGAGAGAAGGAGCACGATGAAGCTGGCAGGGGTAGGCTGCTCCTCCACGGGTGGGTTTTGTCTAGTGAGCCAAGGCAGAGAAGGTAAAAAAAAGAAATTGAATCAATTCTCCTCCAAACTTTCATTTCTTTACCAAAATGACATTCTTATAGCGTAGCTCTGGGTATGCTTAATCCCACCAGGAGGGCTTTTTGTAGACCCAAAAGAAATCCCTTGGTTTCTTCACTGGGAACAGTCCAGATGTCTGAACTACTCAGAGCTCACAGCCTATCTGCAAAACTGCTGATCTCCTACATCTGGCCAGAGGACACAGGCTCCAGAATACCCACAGAGGTATCTGAACACAGACATATATTCATTTGGCTCCCAGAGACATCCAAAACCCACTCACATAAACTCATAGAATCATCATGGTTGGAAAGGACCTTCAGGACCATCAAGTCTAAAATATCATGAAGCCAACACAGCCCTAGGGCAGGCTCATCGTGGAGGTCCATGAAGGCTTCACCTAGTACACTCCTAGGGGACAGAAACAGCCACCCAACAGCCTTGTCCTGTTCTCCTAATCAGTCCAAAATTTACCACCAGGTAGACTCTTTCTTTTGCTGCTGTTTCACTATGGTTTGCAGTTCAAGGTCTAACAGGAATCAGCCACATTTTTTTTTCCTGTTTTAAAACCAACTCAGTGTCATCACAGCATCCGAGTAATAAAGGGGCAGCTCTAGCTGGCAACTGGAGCACTCAGCACCAGCAATTTTTGATTATGTGAATGATGCTCTAGGATTGTATTAAAGGCATAACTGAGAGACGAAAAGAAAACCTTCCAAGAAATTTCTTCTTATTTTAGCTGTCACTCCCACCTAAGAGCAGCCTTTGTGGAAACCAGTAATTCATGGGTACAGATTTTCAAAGCCCCCCTATTCAAATGCTTCAGCCCAAGGTAAACAGCTCTGTTCTGGTAGTTAACCCCACCCTGCTTGAGGTTGCAGTGAAGTTGCTTTTTTTTTTTTATTTTTTTTTTTTATTTCCAGTATGTGGTGTTTACTTAAGAGCTGTGATGGAGCCATTACCAGATGCCCCTTCCACCACCCACAGCGGTGTGGTGGATGTGTCCCCAGCAGAACATGTCACCTGCCCTACCCAGAGGAGTCACTGAGCAAACAAGTGAAGAACAAGGCAAGCAAAGATAAGGTGGAGGAGTGGGGGGAGGGCAAAAATTCATATTTTCATGAAGACAACAAATGGTGGTAAACCAGATTGGTACGGGGCAGGTGTTGTGTGAACAGGCAGCCAGCCCAGCAGTGCAGGTGGATTTGGCACTTTATAGCTTTGACCTGAGGAGCACTTGGGTGAATTTGTGCTCCAGCACACCAGGAAAAAGCATATCTGGGAGGTGCTGGAGCTTAGGGGATTGAAGACAGTCCACTGAGGTTCTCTTTGGGCTGTCCTTTCATGGTAGGCAAGCTTTCCACGCAGGGACTGTCTCTGGGAGAGCCAAAGCCCAGAACAACAGATGTGGTGGGACCAAGCCAATATTCAGATAAAGTGGGGAACAGAAGACAGGTCCCAACCCACCACCCTGCATCAAGGGTCAGGACCCAGCTCTGCACCTTGCTGCTCACAGTGTTCAAGATTCAGAGATGTACCACCAGATGTACCATGTTCTGCACGATGCCAAGTACATTCTTTTGGGAAGATAACAATACCAGTTGGTCTATTTTTAATTCAGTTCCTTGACTGAACATTTAGCCATCCTTCTTAGAGAAGAATTTTGTAATGGGTTCCTATCATGTCAATTTGGAAAGCATTCCAGCCACCCACTCCTGAGAAGTGTAAAACTATTGGCAGCATATGGCATCCCCGTGGAGCTATTTAATTGTACAAAGGGCTGCCAAAAGATAAAAAGGGACTCGGGGGGGGAAAAAAAAATAAATTAAAAAATACTACAGCACTGTTTTTCCCCTTTCAGCATCTAACAGCAAAACAAGCTTGCTAGATTTCCTAAATCCTCTCTCAAACAAAGCTGGGCTGCTCCTTCCGTGGTTGGGGAATCTTGGTATGAGCGGAGATTTGAATTGAACCCAAGATCTCAGCAGCTGAACTTTGCTCCTCTCCTTGGTGGTGACTGCTGCCCGGTGTGGGACCCTTCTTCCTGCTGGCCTTCTGGACCAAGTGCTTGCTGTGGGGTTCAGCTTTGGGGATGGGGAGACTGTGGAGTAAAGAGAAGCCATGGGGCAGGCTGGAGTGGACATGGAGCCTGGGGGATGGAGGTGGAGGCCCAGGGCAGCTTCCCAAGGGGAAGGGGTGCCCTTGATACATCCAAGAGGAACCTTGAAAAAGGCTATTTATTTCTCAGGGCTTTTGGATATGTTATTTAAAATCATAACAATGCTAAAGAAATGTCCACCCTTGGGTACTGCATGGAGGTGAGCCAGTAAGCCAAATTTTGGGGAATGAGGTTGGCCTGTGTGGGGTAGGGGCCTCATTCACCATTGATCCCTGTCCTGGGAGAATGCCAGGTTTCACCCCAACAGCACCAGCAATGCAACGCCAGGAAGAATGGATGAGCTGGTTACTCCTCTTGGATGGGGAAAAAATCCACTGAAATGGGGTTGAAGACAATCTTTTGACTTGCATTTCTCAACACGCATTCTGAGAAATCCATTGAGAAATCCTCTTCTCCTGTTCCAAGGCTTTGACACAGATGGGGATGAGTCCTGCTTCCCTTCCATCCCTGCTGCTGCTGGGGGTCTCTCAGACCTGGTCACAAACCACTCTCACCCTCCTCTTTACTGCAGGGCCCTGTTGGCCCTCACTGGAAAACCCTGCAGGGAATCCATGCCTCATCCCTATGGAAAACCCCCATAGATCTTTTGCCTGCTCTCTGCTTTTTAGCCAGCTTCCTCTGCCAGTACAGACAGAAATAGCCTGATGGAGATAGGAATATCTTGTCTGAGACAAAAAGATCCCTAAATCCTAGTGACTTTTCTCTAATGATCCCAAGTCACCGAGATGGTTTTGAAGAAGTTTTCCTGTGGTACCAGCACAGATGTGAGGTTTGGCCTCTGTGGGAGGAAGGAAGCCTGAGTGCATTGCTCTGCTAAGGGCCCTTGCAGCTCCCCATTGGCATGCATTATTTATAGCTGGGCTAGCAGTGAATTAGTATCTGATGAGCTCTCAGATTGAGCCTTGGCATTGCCTTGGTCCCACTAATGCAGCCCACAGAAAATCCTGCTGCAGAGAAGTGAGGTCGTAGGCTCCAGCACCAGCACTCCTCAAAACTTCCCTGGGCTGGTACAAAGATGGTTCTCTGGTACTTTTTGCATGAACCAGAGGAAAAGGTTTCAATACCAGGCTGCTCTTTCTTAGTACACATTGGATTTAATTTGAAAAAGCTTTTTTTGTGTGTGTGGCAAATAATTAGAGATCTGGAAGATCAGATAGATAGTAAAAAAAAAAAAAAAAAAAAATCACGTTTTTGTTTAATCAGAGGAGTAGGCAAAGATGCATCTGCTGAATTAACTCACTTGCTGAAGTCGGGCTGGATCTCATTAGGAAAGGAATTCTTCTACTCTAACGAAAGGCAACAGTTTGAACAGAAACCAGCACTCGACCAAATGCATTTTAAAATAGTCTCCCTGCTTCTTCCCTTCTGCTTTAGAGCTGACTTCTCATTCCAAAGACAAAGATTTACATAGCTATTCTAACAGCATCTTTCTTTATGCCATGGGCTTAATTCAGCATTTGGTGATGCCATGGATGAGATCTGCAGCACACACACTAGCAGGAGCCAACTGGAAGGGATCCCAGTATTGCTGTGGTGGGACTGGGCCCACCCCAGGTGGTTCAACGGTCAAGACTTCCACATGCAAAATCAATACCTGGAAAATCTCTGAGCACCAGAGGTTGCCAATGCCCATCTTTTCCCACTTCTATTTTGCTCCCCTGCCTGGGGACCATGACCTCCCCTTCTCCCTGAGGGTTCTACCCCCACTTATCCCACCCCCACACTCCCTGGTCTTGGCTCTGCCCTTTGTTTCCCCCCCATATCTGCACTCCCTTGACTCTGTGTGAGAAGAGGAGACCCCTGGGTCCCTTCTTGGTGTGTTTTCACAGAGTGTGAGCAAGCCCTGTACCTTTGCAGGGATCATGTGGTGGGGTTGGACAGGAGCTCCTGTTTTAGGTCAGGCAAAAGCCAGAGCATGGTCCAGGTTTACTGTCTGCCTGGAGGAACACTGCACACTGGGGAGCACTGCTTTGCTGGTTTTGACAAGGTCTTGGTTTCATGTCAGTATCACATGGGAAAGCCTGTCACACCTCAGAAGTTTTCAGCAGGGTGGGAAATGCTTCTCACCAGACTCATCAACCAGAGGAGCTTGTTGTCTCTCCCTTAAGATTTCAATGAAACAATGAACCTCCTTTAAAAAAAAAAAACAACAAAAAAACCCAAATGCAGGAAAAATGCAATGTTCCAACTGTCAGGTTGCTTTTCTGCTGTTTTTTTGGCCGGGGGGAGTTAATTTTCTTCATAGTAGCTGGTACGTGGCAATGTTTGACTTTGTGCTGAAAACAGTGTTGATAATGTGAGGATGAGGATGGATGAGGCCAGCTGATGCAGGCTGCAGAACATCTCAGCATAGAAGAAGACTTTAGGGCCTCTCCCTAACACTTCCTGGCTTTAAAACTACTTGTTCTTTGGTTGCTTGGTTTCGGTCATTTGGAAACCATGCAGAGATGTTGCATTTGCAGAGACACGAGGAATCTTCAAGGAGAAGAAATGCAGAGGAGAAACCCCAGATTTCTATAGAGGATCCTTGGCTTTTGCTAATCAGCTCTGAATGGCAGCACCAGTAACTTGAGCTCTTTTCAGTACAAACCGTGTGTGCAGGACAAAAGTTGCTAACTATGAGGGAAGTTTCTCAAAAGGTGGGACCACGAGCTGACCACGAATCTGGATTGTCCCATCAGTGGCAGATGCTCCCAGTGTGCAGACCTTGTCTCCTTGACTGGAGCTCTGGCTCCTCAGCCTCCATCCAAACCCAGGAGGTGCAGAGCTCTGCAGGGGAAGAAGCTCTAAACCATCAAGGATATTACAAAGGAGATGGATGTAGATTCAAATATTAGCTTTCATTTCCAGTAAAAAAATTTAGGTCAAGCAGACAAAATAGAAAGCAAGATGGATGAAATAAAAAGTAAATGTAGTTACAGCAAAAAAAAACAACAAAAACCCACAAAACCCCACAACCTTAATGAGTACTTTGCTTCAGTTTTCAATAAAGATGATGCTTTAGGACACGAGGGCAGAGGGATGATGGCTAATGGGTAGAAGATTTATAAAAATGGAAATTTCAGCATCCAAAGTGAAAGTCAGACTGAAAGAGCTTTAATGCACTGAAGCCAGGGGGGAACAAATAATCCAGCCCAGACTCCTAAAAGAACTGGCACATGAAATCATGAGTCCACTCCTAAGGATTTTTAATACATGAGTCAAACAGGAAAAAATGGCATGCCCAGTTCTCCTGTTTAAAAGGAAAGAAAGAAAGGATCCAGGCAACTAGAGACATCGACAGTATGCAAAGCTTAGAATAAATTTGCAAAGAAAGAATAATTGAAGACCTGGAGGTAAATGGAAAATCACATCAAATATAACAAATAAACCACTCAGATAATCCTGACGAGGGAAGTAATAGAAACAGAACGAAATGTAAAAGTACAAAGTGCAGAGCTGGGCACACTGGGACTAATAACATGAATTTCTGCTTGAAGCTTGGGCCTCATCACTTGGAAATGACAGAACAGCAGAGAAAGTTGTTTCCGCTCATCTGTCACAGGGGGCTGGTGAGCTGCCAGCCTGGAGCAGCTCTGAAAAAGGCAAATGTGCTTATCCCAGGCAGGGTTTGCCAGCTAGGAAGGGATGAATATGGGTCCTGTGTCCCTGCCCAGGTGTGACCACATCCAACACCCACTGCACATCTCTCACAACCCCTCCTGAAGGACAGGGAACAGGGAGGTGCAGGGACAGGCTGCAGAAGGGCTGAGAGCTCAGCTTCCTGGGGGGAGGAAGAGTTTGGCTGCTTTGAGCAATGGCCAAGGGAGACACGAATGTGAGGATGGAAGGGGGGATAAACAGAGAGGAGGAAGAAAGCTCTTTAAGCTAAAGGACTATTTTGGAACAAGAACAAATGCAACCTGCTGGCCATGAAAGCATTTAGGAAGTTACAAGATGATTTTAATGGAAGAGTTGTAATGATCTGGAACAGTCTCCAGAAGGTCAGGTAAGGGAAGAAACTAAACAAGGCTTGAAGAAGAGGCAAAGACACTCCTGGTGGGCTATGTGGTGTGGATGCTGGAGGTCTTTTCTCAGCCTCCTGTCTTACAGCTCGGGAGAGGGATGTGAAACAAGTGGCTGGGCAGGAGGTGAAAGCACAGGGTCACAGCTTGGCAGCACAGCCAGACTTGCCTGCCTGCTTGGCTTGGAGGTGTATGCCTCCAAGGTGTATGCCCCAAATGCCTCCAGTGGTTTTGTCCATTCAACTTGTCAAATGAAAAGCCCCATGACTGTTATAAAAATCTCCTGGTTTGGGGGGAACCTTTTAATTCCTTTGCCACCAAATTCATGGTTTGGGTGTCAGTGTTGAGAGAGAATAAAAATTAATGTAAGAAATGGTAGTGGTGCCATCCAGCAGCTGAGGTGGGGACAGTATGGCTGGACAAAGGTTGATGTCCAGCCAGCGTGTGTTTCCATAGACTGGAGGCACGTCAACATTTTATCTGTTGGGAACAGGTCTGGGAAGTAGGGAAGGGCCATTCCCCATCAGCACTGGAGCCACTATTGAAATTCACTTGCATCAGAGAGTAATTTTTCCATTCTGTTGAAGGAAGTAAGTGCCACTCCATGTCTCTTGATTTGATTTCCTTGTACCTTTTTTCATCCATTTTTAATAGACCTCCAGATTTTTAAAAGCTTTAGAGGTTTCTTTTCTCCTTCATGTCTATGTTGTTGATTGTAAGACTGGCTTTTGGATGCCTCCTTTCTTTGATACCCTGCTTGCCTGGGTCGTCTTTGCACTTATCCTTTAAATGTATCCTCAATGTACTTGCTTTACTTCATTGAGCATTTTTGAAAGCATTGCCTTTGCTTTTCCTCTCAACTCTTGTTATCTGAATACATCTTAGGTAATTAATCAGCTCCCATTGATCTGAACATAAATTTCCAGATTTTTCAGACATTCATTGGATGTGCTGAATAGAAGTGAGAGTGGCAGGATGAGAGAATTCATACCTGACAAACAGCCCATCCAGATCAGAGCTGCTCCTTCTCCTCATGCTCTTCTCCTCATTGAGTAGCTGGGTGGGGGAGTGACGTTTCTGAGACAGCTGTGAGGGAGAAGGAAAAGCTCAGAATACAAATTCACTCTCTTAAGGACTCTTCTCCCCAGTTCCTCTAGATCAGCAGCCATTTCTGAGTTTAAAACAACTAGGATTATCTGGTTCTACAAGTTGCTCTTTCATTCCTAAACCCCCTTCACTGTAACAAGTTTAGGTCCCAAAGCTCTACAGGGTGACCACGGGAAGCTGCTCCAGATGACCCTGAGCTCCCATCACCCTGCACAGACACCTCTGGCTGTGAGCACCCTGTGTTTCACCCTGGGGCCCAGCCTGTGGCTCTTTATCTAGGCCTTGAGGCAAACCAAGGCCAGGTGCTAAAAGGTGACAGTTAGGTGCAGATTAGAGGGGATCCACGGAGAGGCAGGAAAACACATCCCAGTTTTGCCTCCTTGCATCCAGTATCATGGGGGAGCAGGATGCAAATGAATTTTAAAAAAACTAGTGTGATTTACTGTACCATGGGAGAACCAGCAGGAAGGCACAGAGCAGAGCCTGCTCACAAAGCAGCATTAGTACAGGGGGCTGCACATCTGGCTGGGCAAGCTCAGGAGTCCCCTGATATTGATTTCTCATTGAGTTATCACTCACATCAAGCTGCAGAGCATCAGCCTCCTTCCCACCTGCTTCCTTACCCCTGGAGGTGCAGGATTTCCTGACAACTGGCTTCAAAATCAGCCCCAGCTGCTTTCATCCCCCTGGCCAGCTGCTGCCACCTTCACCCTATGCAGTCACACGGAGTCCAGGAGGTCACTCCTGTGTCACCAGCTTTGCACAGCTCCCAGTGAGTGAAGGCTGATCCCAAGGGGAATTCAGATTATTCAACTTCACATCTGGTTTTATCAGTCCCTCTGTATTTAAAGAGCTTTAAGCATGTGCCTCTTTGGGCTTCGTTGCCAAAAAAGCAATTTATGGGTTTTCTGCTGCAAGGCAGAAATAGTGCTGTCTGATGCTCTACAGACTTGCATGCTGCAAATAAAGAGGGAAGACTTGTCAAAGTGGAATGAACAACCCCCCCCCCCCCCAAAAAAAAAAAAAAAGGCAAATTGCACATCTGACTGAGTAGCCATGGATGCCATAGGTAGGGGATGGAGCAGGTAAGCTGTGTGAGACATCTCATTTTTTGATTTGCCATGCTGGCAAATCAGCATGGGAAGTGTCTGGAAGGCAAAGAGCAAAATTCAATCAACTCTCCCTCTGTATGTATATTTATATGTATACTAGTTAGTTTATCCCTCCACTTCTGTTTCAGCAGAGACATTTTCAGAGTAAGCCACAAACCAATACAAATCAGGTTTCTTGAAACCAGGCTCTGAGTAATGACTGAAAAAACAAAAAAAACCCCAAACTTCTGTTAAGAAAATGCAGTTCAGTAGCAAAGAGAACAATGCTGTAGCAGAGAAGTCTAGGATGGAGCAGCATGTTTCAGAAGGACCACGCTTCCCAAGGCTTAGTTATTATGAACTATTTCTTTTATTCCTCCTGCCTTCCTGCTCCTTTTCTCCTAAGCCTTGAATTTGCTCATGCAGTTCAACTATCTCCTGAAAATCACCATTGCAAACTTATTTCCCTTCACCAGATCCAAAGACAATTTTCTTTAGTCAAATATTCTATTCCACAAATTCAGTCAGTTCACCCACCAAGTTTTAAAAATCCTCATTTTTGACCCCCCAGAAAGTGCACAGGAATATGATTTGCCAGTATTCCTGCAGCTCTTTGCACTGCTTTTTGAAATGGGCTGTGCCTGCTGTCTGCATGAGAGTGATTTAATATTTAGAGGAAGTGAAGAGGATTTGAAGTATCCTTATAGCTGAAGATGTTTGTGATAAATGTCTTTTTGGGTTTGAAATGGATCAGAAATCTGGATCCTGGTTATTGCTGTGGACTCACTTTTCCCAGCGTGCAGCCTAGGAAAGAGCCTGGGGAAAAGCCTCTTCTCATGATGCTGCACACATTTGATCCTGCAAGATCCACAAGAACCAGGCAAAAAAGCCACTGAAAACAGTGGGATAGTTCCTGTGCGTGGCTCTAAGTGTGGTTTCACCTTTGCTGGGGAGCCAAATCAAACCTGAGGTCCAAGATGGGGGAAGATGCTTTGCTGGATTTAACTGCAGGTTGTGCAAGGAATGGAGCATCCCCAGTGCCACGTTCGCTTTTCCTTGCCCATCTCTTGGAAACTCATCTCTCTTCTGACTCTGCAGACACGTGGATTCTCCTCCCTGCTCTCCATGTCCTTTAATAAGCTTAGCAAAAGCCCTCCACTGCATATGGTCAGATTGCAATTGTTGAATACTCGTGGCACGGGCAAATAAAACCCAATTTCCTGCAATACAAAGCTCTGCACTGCTCCCCAGTGAGGGCTGTTTTCCTGCCAAATTGCATCTTTCAGACCACAGCCAGTTTGGCTGTGGTGCTGCCAAGGAAAAAAGGTCAGAAAGATGTAAAAAAATAAAAATAATAAAAAAATATATAAAGGCTATATAAACGAAAGATTTTTCTCCTCTTGAACGTATTCAAAAGCTGCTCTCCTAATTCTGCTCAGTCTTTCAATACCAGGGAAATGTTGCTGTGGGTTCAATGCTGATTATGGGCAATTTTAGCTCAAAGGCCAACATTCTGCAGATCTATTAGGAGTCCCTGACAACTTCTCTACTGTCATTACTACTTCTCCTTCCATCCCAGTGCCTAGGAAGAGTTGGAAGAGAACTGGGACCTTCCTTATTACAGAACTCACTCCTACCTGGACATGATTTTCCATGCATCCATTTTATTGGAAAGACTCTACAGTGAGTACCTGCTTAGAAACATACTCTATAATATAAGAGTATAATATAATATATATAACATAACTCTATATATTATGTAGAAAATAGGAAGAAGGGAAAAGCATCTCACCTTTCAAGTTCAGGAGGAAAAGACTGGACTGGATGGTGATTTGAACAAACAATAAGATACGTGGAAAGAGGAGAGTAATGGAAGATTTAAAGCATGCCAGTAGAGGACATTAGGGAGAGAATGCAAGCTGGAAGCTTGTTTGTAGAGTTGGCATGAGATTGCATTCAAACTTACTCCATGTATCAGCTGAAAAGGAAGAGAGCTGCGTGACTTGTATGAAGTGCTGAGTTACATGGAAGGTGATTCAAGACAAGCTGTGCTCCAGGGGAAAAATATTCTGCCAAACATCCATGTCCACAGTGGTAGGCTTGGGATAAAGGAAGAATTTTGGAGCAGGATGCTTGGAAGGGGCTGCTGATAGGTGCTCCACCAGACAGCATAAAATTTCAGGGACTGATAAAACCAGATGTAAAGTTGAATAATCCGAATCACCCAGAAAGCTCCAAACACCCTGTCAAGCAAATCAGAGGGGTGTGAAGGCAACTCCGAGCATTCAGGGTGTGGGGAAGGTGAGGTAAGAGCCCCTTCTTGGACAGCAAACATCAAGTTTATCGTTGACTGAGATGGAGGGGAGGAAAGACTTGTGAAAACCCCAGAAAGCCCAGCCAGCTCTGAAGGGACATAAGTAGAGACAACAGAAGGAAAAATGGTGCTAGAGGGATCATACAAACCAGGGAGCTTGCTTCAGGCAAGAACTGGGAATTCACCTCTCTGCAGCACATATTCCAAAAGAAAGAGCCTAAGGGAGGGGAGATGACAACATTGAAATGCTTCATCACAGCACCTGAGCAGATCATTAAGCAATCAGGACTACCAAAGGCTGACAAAGCACCTGGCTTGCTGGAGGTCATTGCTGGGTCCTGAGGCCAATAAAAAGGGTGAGGGAGGAGATGCCAGCTCTGGAAGAGCTTTTTGGATGGTCGCCTCCATGGTGACTGTCATTTTGGCATTAACAATGCCCACAGCTGGTGCCTGCTGTCCTGAGCTGATCTGATGGAGGATCAAAGGGAGAAACATTGTGCAGGAGGACATCCGACCTTCAAGCAGAAGAAGATACCTGAGCTTGTGTCAAGGCTGGAAAACAAGAACTTCTCCCAGCCTCGACACAGGATAATTTGTGGGGATAATTTGTTGTCCAGACTCCTACTCTCGGGAAGATAAGGGAGGTGACAACAGTGGTTTTGGCAGCACAGTGCTGTGACAGCTGGGGATGGGCCACCAAGCAAGGAGGTCTCTGGCAGTGGGACCCTCCTGGGCCATGTCTGTTTGCATTGCTTTCTTGCTCCCTTTCATAGCCCACAAATTTCATTTACTCTTTGACAGCTTCTGCACACCAAGCAGATGTTCTCATTGCATTTCCACATTGACATTGAGCTTTTATTGAGCTGTTACAGTCAATTTAGAAACCATTAATGGACATGAAGAGTCCACATTTCCTTTTCTACTTTCCATTACTTTGTCTTTTATGCACAAATTTATTCAGCCACCACACTGCCCCGTCATGGAACTTGTAGCTAACTGAGCTTCCAAGACTTGACCATTACATATAGTTTTGTATTTATCCACATTTTTTTTCTTTTCACTGCTCATGCACTGAAATGGAGGCTCAGGCATCCAGGCTATTAATAAATACACTTGATAACAACGGTCCTCGTGTGAACCATTAAGACATTGCAGTATTAATAGCCTTTCCTTTTGGAGAAGGACTAATTATTCTTACCCTTTTCCTTTCTTGGGGCTGGATCTGATCGAATTGTTCACTGTGAGTAATCCCCTTTGAGAATATAATTCTTATTTCTCTGTGAAAATCATTCATTAATTCATCCTGTGAACTTTATCCTAAGACATTCAGCTTTTTGCTTTCACTGTTTGCTCCTTATTACTCACTCTTTAGTCTGGGTTCACCTCTGCTATAGTCCAGCTCCTCCTACATAACTGGGTGATGAAACAATTAAGCAAGGAGTGACTGGCAACCAATATTTTGTTTCTTTTGCAATTGAATCAGCCTTTAGCAAAGGTATAAAACCTGAGAGGCCTGTGAACTTCTCTTTGAATGACAAATTGCTGTCTCCTTGTCATGAAAAGCCAACAGGATGGTCTAGTGGAAAGTCTGTGCACAGAAAGAGCCTTTCCCATATCCAGACTTCAGCTGGTGTGTCCTCTCTTGGGTCTGGAAGACTCTTGAGCAATTTTCTCTCACTCACAAGCATGTTTCTGGGTGAGATCCACCATTATGCAGGAGGCCAGTGGTGCTGGTGAGCTTGGGAATAATTTTTGCTCTTTTCCTTTCTGCTTCTTTACTTCCCACAGCCTGAGGAACACCTCAACACCTCTGAGCATTCAACCCCTTTGGTCTGAATACCACAATTAGCATTCAGCAGTTTGTTTCTATGCATTTGCAGGATGCTCAACACTTGCTTTCCCAAAATACACCTCATTAGCCATGCTGTCTGCCTGTTCACTGGTGAAGTCCACATACTGCTCCTTGTAGCATCATCTCTGCTGGCTGTTGAGCACACTTCATGGGAAGGGTCTGGATTAAACCCTGTGCCCCAGCAGGCAAGGGGACCTGAGAGCTCTGGGGCTGTTACAGATTGTTTCTTGCCATATTGTAGCTTAGAGCACTATTTGGTAAGGAATTTGCAATCAATAAGCTGTAATTTCCCAAAGTGCCAAGAAAAGAAAGATTAACTTAAAAGCATCATCTAGTCCCTTGGCTTGCTGCTGGCTGAGACCCCACGAGGGAAAAGACAAATAAAGAGATAACCTTAATTAACCACAGGGTAAGCACCAGGCTTACAGGCTCCAATTCCTGCAGCTTTTCAGCTCATGTTCTTATAAATTATTCTGCGTCTTTGCACATAGAGGGTAGTTTGGGATGATCAGCACCTTGACTTAAAGTGCCTTTGGTCTCACCAACTTGACCAGTCTGACCAAAGTGATCACATAAACCAGTAGCCATGGCAGTGTTGATTCATCAGGAATGGGGCTCAGCCCTCCTCCTGTCCCCAAATTAAATTACAAACCAAGCCATCACCTGCAAAAAAAACCAAACCAAAGGCAAATCTAGTGATTCCACTGGGAAGTAATCTCACCATTTATTAGCCAGCACCCTCCTGTGCAGATTCACCAATCAAAAAGCTGTCACAGCTAATTGGAAACATGTAGCATCAACATCATTGCTATTATTATTTTGATTGAGGCTAGGAATTTGATTAGCAGGAAGCACCTCTGTGGCTGACAGTGTGACAATAGAACAAGGAAAAATAAAACAGGGAGCACAGACAGAGGAGGGAGTACAAGCAACCAGCCCCAATTTATGGATTAATGTGATCGAGGGGGCTTATGATGCACCCAGGACCTGTGAGTTGCTGCCAGGGAAAAGGAAAGTCTTCAGGGTGGATTTGCAGGATGGTATTGAGGTAGTTTGGGTGGTATTTAGGAAGACAACTGTCTAAAGCAGACATCTCAGACAGTTCAGGTGAATTGTGCTCAGCAAGGTCTTCCTTTCTCTTGCCACCCAAGGGTGCCCACAGTGGCTTGCTGAGATCAAGCTGTGCACCTCCCCAGAAAATAACCAATCTCAGGCAAGATCAGCCGAGGTAGAGGGGTGGGTGGGCAGAGCATGGGGAGGGAGAGAGGATGGGCTGTTCTTTGTGGGCAAGAAATGGTCCCAGAGGACTCCCCCATGGAAATCTAGGGTGGGCAGGCCAAGCTTTTGACCAGTATCATGAAAGAGCAACTGTGGAGCCAGGAGGAAAACCAGGAGAACAAGGAGACAGGAAATGCAGGGAGACAAGATTTCAGGAGAAGAACTTGTTCAACCTTGTCAAGAGGAGGTCGTGGTTCACCCAGGAGCAAAAAGATAGTGTCCTGCATCAGATGGAAGAGGTTTCTGGGTTAGTGATGGGGGGTTTACTGATCAGAAAGGTTTCTACCAATGCTCTGGCCTACAGCCTTCCCTTCTCTTCAAACCCTGGCTTCCCACTTCACCATATCACTCTCAGTCCAGTCTGTCCTGGACCTCTCTGCAGATCAGGTTCTCATTCAAGCCTGAGAGTCATGTCAAGAATAACTTTTAAGAGATTAAAAATAGGGAAACCATTTTTCTGTGGGCTTGAAATTCCCCCTTTTTGTGATAAAAAGTGCTTGCAACCTTGCTCTTTCGGGGCACCAAGGGCAACTGGATCATTATAGAACAAAAAAAAAAGCAACGACAAGAGTGCAAAGGAGTTGGCTTATTGTTTAAAGAATTTAATTTTCATTTTTGAGGTTAGCCTAAAAGTCTAAATTCACTGTTATGTAACCAACTGCATTTAAAAGCAATTGCTTTTGAAAACACACAATTGAACTTGGAAATTACTGTGATAATGCAGCTTCAGTCTGCGAATGCTCCAGTCTGAGGGGGAGCACAACAGCAGCCTTTGATGAGGACATGAATTTGTTATGACAGGCTAATTTTACAAATCCACGGCTGCCTTATGGCAAAATTATAAAGATATATATTAAAAAAAAAAAAAAAAAAAAAAAAAAAAAAAAAAAAAAAAAAAAAAAAAAAGAAAGCACCAGAGAACCATCAAATGCATCGTGTCACTAGTGAGAAAATGTTCTCTCAGAGCCAGCTCCCACGGGTCAGTTCAAGGCAGCATCCAGCCACCTCTGATAGCTCAGGAAGCCAAATCTTGTGTACCCTGGGCATGTTTAGACTGATTGGTGAGCCCAGGCGTTTGCTCTCCACATGTGTGTGTGTGTGTGCTGAGATACAGACTGCTTCACAGACACAGCAAAAGGCAGGTCTTTGGAGAACCAGCAATGAGAAAAAAAAAATAAAACAATCTAACAGTCCCCCCCATCCCCCCCCTCAATAAAATCTGAAACAATAGAAATGATGCCTGCAACCTTCCTGCAGCCTGGCTGTGCCTGAGCGGAGCTGCCAGGGTGAGTTAGCATCAGGATGGTCTAAGTGGTCTCCTAGAAATAATCTCATTGCAGTTATCCTCACTAATCCTCTAGCGGGAAGGGGCAGAAAGGTTTTTCTGGATGGGGCTGGGAGAAACGGCTGCTCTGGAGCCTGCAGATGGAGTAAATAAGGAGGTGGGGGAGAGCATTCTGAACCACAGCTTGGAGAGCCGGGGAGAAAAGTGGGGAAAGAGAGACTGGGAACTGGAATTGGATGGTGTGTGCAGGAAAGGAGGGGATGACCTGATGACACAGCTGAGGCAGGGGAGAGCCAGGACCCTTGGCCATTGTCACCAGGAATCAGAGACAAGGGAAAGGTGGGAAGCACAGAGGAGAGAGGTCAAATCAAGTGGTCATGACCTTATTGAAGTTTTTGCAACCAAGGGCTCATCAAAACACCTCCTGCAATGTTTGCTGGAAAAGCAAACACGACGTTTTGGGCATCAGAGAAACGTGCTGTGGACTGATGTCAAGATGCACTCAACCCTTTGCCACTAATTTTGTGTGATGCCATGTCAGACACTGACCAAAGCAGCCCCCTTTCTGCTTCTGACAAAGGCTGTGAGGCTCAAACTCTCCAATGGTGACTGAGGGAGCTCTCACAACCAGCTCACATCTCATGTCACTGCGTAAATCTCCCCAGCCTGTCACCGACGGACGGATCTATGTGACAGGTGTCACTCATAAATCCCATTTAAATACATCCATTACAGCCCACTGTATCACTCCCAATCACCTGTGAAATGTCTCTTTGGGAGTCCAGAATCAGCCAGGATGATTTAGGGTAATTGCACTGGTGTGATGGGATTGCCTGGGTCTCACAGCTACTGGAACGCTGGGTTGGCCCCAGGAGGGACCAGGCAGAGGAGGCAGCAAACAGCTCCATTAGCAAAAATCATTTCACAGAATCAAAGGAGACTTTAAAACTGACCCGAGGGATTTCAGCCCCCACTTCCCATGGGAATACACATGACAGCATCAAACACACCTCAAGTCTGAGACCCAATGGGACCTTTCTCACATTTTCTGTCTTTATTTCCACCTTTGCAAGTGGAGTGCCAAGAGCTTTCCACACCCACCCACACAGGCACCTGCACACAGGCTCCTGCCTGGGTGTGAAAGAAGAGACCTGGACAGAATGAGGATGTGGCCTTTTGCCACCAGGAAGTGTTTTTTCTGGTTTGAAACAGTGGCCTGCTCCAAATAGAAAAATGGTAAGGGTGCCTCATTTAATTCAGAATGACATGAGAACGAGTGCAAGCTAAAAAGGACAATTTAGACAGGGAAATGCTCTTTGGGAGACATCAATGATAGCTGTTATTTGAGCCTGTGCTAGACAGGAACCATGCTGCTATAAGAGGCTGGAAGACATCCCGGATGAGCAACTTTTTTAGATACTGCTGAGTAAAAGCAGAGGAGAGGTGACCACATATCCTGTCTCTGAGCGACGTCTGGCAGGAGCAGGTTGAAAGGAAGCAGAGCTGAGAGCAGTCCCAACACAACCAAGACAGCCAGTGTCCTCCTGGCCCTGGTGAGAAGCTCCTTCTCCGAGCACTCTGGGCTGATGGTCCAGAACTTCATTCCCCTGTAGTGACTTTTCTCATTTCCCACAGAAACATCCACTCCTTTTTATCATGATGGCCTTGATTAAATCTCTGGCACCAAGACAAAGTGAGGAGCACTGGAGGGCAGGTGGGCCTGAACTAGTATGTCAGGTCCAAACAGCAACAGAATGATCTGCCTGAACCTTGGAGGGTTCAGCTCTGCCTTAACTTACCAGAAAGGGCAGGCAGAAGGAAGAGCCACTACCACTTCTTTTAGTCTGTGGTGCTCAGGATGAGCTGCTGGAAAGGGATCAAATCCCACAGTCAGAAGCAGGAGGAGGTGAGAGGGAATGTCAAGCAAGCACAGGAGGAGAGGGTGTGCATGGAGCCAGGAGCAGGAGCATTTTTGTCACTTTTAATGAGGAGGGTGACTATGTACCAGCAGCTGTTTGCAGATTAGAGACTGAGGACTTGGTCGATGAGGAGATGTTCTTTTTTCTGGCAGGGAAAGCAGCACTGGAGAGTTCTGTGCCCCAAGTCCAAATCTGCTGCCCCTGAAGGGAAAACCAGCAGCATCCCTCTCCTCCATCCCGGTGTCCTCCAGTGTCCCAGAACTGTCCTCAAGTCAGCCCAGAAGGACTGGATTACAATCCCTGGATTAAGCTGGTGTCCTAGGCTGTCCTTAACCAAGCACTGAGCTTCAGGGTCCTGTGCTGGCAATTTTCCATCCCAAAGGTGTATCAGGATGAGCTGCTCTGTAGGAGCTGCAGGAGCTCCTGGAGGGTGAGGGGGAACATCGAGCATCTCTGAGACTGCACCAAGATCTTCCATGAGCAACTAAACAGGGGGAAATAAGGTGTTTCTCTGCAGTTAACAAACTGGTAGCAGCAGCAGTGGATTTGCCAAATGGTTTACTTGTGGAAATAAAATGTTTATCTGAAAAAAAAAAAAAAAAAAGTGCTTCTCAGAAGAAATGCCATTCCCTCCAGTCTCACCACCAATGCAAACTGACACAGCAATCCCAGCACACTGGGAACATGTCAGCCTGTTTTTATTAAAGCCCTAACCTGACTACACAGGTAGAATGTCACTGGAAAACATGATCTTCTCAGATGAAAAGCTGCAGGTGCATTGGCCCATCCACTGCCAACAAATATGAGGAGAAGGGATCTTTAAACACCCTTCCCAAGGATGATTGGTCTTTTTCTGCTTGAATTACAGGAGGTTAACTTGACAAGCAGGGCAGACTTGGGGTGGTTTGCAATCTGTTTCCAGTGCTGAGCTGGACTCAGTCCCACGGTCTGCAGTGTGAAAGTGTTGGTGGGAACATCACCTGCAGGTGACTTGTTTCACTCATCTCCTCCTGGTATGAGTACATAGACTATGCAAAGGTTATAACTGTGATCTCACCCACGGAAGGGAGAACAGCTCAGTGATTTCAGAGAAAGAAAATCCTCTAAAATTCATTGCTCCAGGAAGTGAAAAATCTTCCTTAGGCTGGCTTGAAAAGGCTCGTGGTAAATCCAAGCTTTCCCCAAGTGGCCTTGCTCTTTGCACAGGGATGAACACAGGAACCTGAGAACAAGGTGGTATCTGTTGGAGCATCATTATGGAAGGACTCTGCTTCCACCAGGCTGACAAAGTTCTCAGTAGTGTTAAGTGAGAGCAGGAGAGGACAGTCAGGAAGCCCAGAGGTACCACCAGAGCTTCTGTGTGGGCAAGTGAGAGTGGCCTGTCTCTCTTCCCTCTCTCTCTTCTACCAGGCATGAGCAACACATGGAAAGTCCTTCTTACTATGGAAATTTTTTCCTATAAAACCATAGGAGGTCCTTGGGATGGAGACCCTGGGGAGGTGGCAGTAAGGAATTAATTGAGAAGCAGGTAGCTGGGGACAAAGCTGGTCTGGTGGAAGCTTGTCCTTGTGTCCTTGTCACCTCTCCTCCCACAAGTGCAGCTTGCTCCATGGGCAGTGGTATCATTCCAGGCAGCTGCCTGCAAAAATGACTCTGCAGCCAAAAAAAAAAAATAAATTAATGTCTTGGAAAAACCAACAGGATTTTCTGAAGTGAGTGGGATAATCATAAATTGGAGCCAAGTGGAGAGTGTTTCTGTCAGTGCTGGGTGACACAGAGAGGCAGACCTGGGGGACTTCAGCTTCCTGACTCTCTGCTGCTCTTCCCTGCACCCACAGACCTGCAAGGGAGACACCAGACTTGCCAGATGCAATTCCCTTGTAGGACCAGACCCTGATCCAAGTTGTGGAGTCTCCTGCACACTG
The DNA here is from genome assembly GCA_038090715.1 of Florisuga fusca. Taxonomy (NCBI): domain Eukaryota; kingdom Metazoa; phylum Chordata; class Aves; order Apodiformes; family Trochilidae; genus Florisuga; species Florisuga fusca. The sequence continues at coordinate 12,571,328 of JAAWXA010000023.1, forward strand.
CAAAGCCAAAGGGCTCAGCAGACTTCGTTGCCTTAGAATCCAGATCTTGCCTGTGAAATGCTGAAGGAGTGAGCTGAAAGTATGAGAAGTTACAGGTATGAGATCAACAGTCACCTGGATGAGCTGGCCCTGAACCAGGCACCCCAGAGAGATGTGGGCACACAGGGAACCTCCAAAGTTTGCCATTTAGATCGAGGTGTGATATATGACAGGAATCCTAAAGAGTGAAGCTAGAAGAGACCTCACAATATTGATCCCAAACAAGATCACCTTCACATTGTCCCTTCTGAGAGGAACCTATCTCACATATTTATTTTAAGATGCAGTAACAAACACTTCCAGACACATCCTTTCCTTCACAACCAGCCCTGCCGGGCAATCCAGGCCAGTGCTTCACTATCCTCAGAATCAAAAGCCATTTTTCCTGACACATCATCCACTTCACTGATCCCAGTATGAGAGATGCTCACTGACTTCTGTCCTCTCCACCCCAGATGTGGAGATTAGGTGGTCGTGTTCCTCCTCACAATTCTTTTCCTATTTGAGGACATTTCCCTTATTTTTTCTCTCTTTAGATAGCCTTACTCTGCTGCAGGTTTGTGTCTCACGAGCCATCCGAAGAACTGTAGAAAATGGTCCAAAAAATAACAGAGAAAAACCACTTGCAGAGTCTCTTTCCTTCTTTGGGACACATTCCCACGTGGATGACAAGTTGTTGTTAGTGCTGACTTGTGGGCGTAATTGGCAATGCCTAATTAAAATGCTTTTAATTACACCACTCAAATGATGATTTTACAAAACAATAACATTTTGCTTATCTGAAAACTAAGTATTTATTATTCTCCAACTGTCAAACATTAGTCAAGTACAAGCACACCCCCTTGGATTGCTCTCAAAAGGATCCTTTGCCAACAATGGGCTGAGAGATACACGTGTAGAGGAAATAATCTCAATTGTTATAAATAATCATATTATTTTATCTTTCCTGGAGCTTTTTTTTCTCCCCTGTCCATTTCATGTTCTCTCACCTGGGCTATCACATAGGGTTCCCTTTTTTCCTGGAGTTTCCTGGACAACAAAGTACACGTGGATCCACCAGGGATGAAACAAGCTGAGGAACTGTTCTGGCTGCACCCCAGGTACACTGCAGCTGCCCATCCCAGCAGGACATTGCCTTCCACAGGTGCCTTTTTTTTTTTTTTTTTTTTTTTTTCCTCCTTCTCCATCCTAAAAGGTCAGGATGTCAGCTACTATTGTCACTGGTCTTTCAGAGCTGGTTGACTGGAAAGAGAAAGAGCCCCAAAACATTGACAGGTGGCTAAATGGAAGTGCTGAGCCAGTGTTACTATGAACAGTGAGGGCTGGGGCCAATGTTGCAGCCTTTATGTCTTTAAAAAAAAAAAAAAAAAGTTTTTTTTAGCTTTTTCTGTTGCAAACAGATCTACCTGCAGACCTTGAAAAGGCCTTTCCACACAGGTCAGGCAATGGGGGGGTTGACAGCAAGCAGCCAACCTGTGTGCAGATGGGACATGCTCAGATGCTGCCCCAGCTCCAAGGGCTACCCAGCCATGCTAGGACACTGAGCCTGGCTGCTGGGCCACCCAATGGCTGCCATTCCAGTCCTACCTGGACAACTCCACTTCTTTTATTTTTTTTAGTGCACAGGTCAGGCTCTTGATGACCCAGAAGCAGAGCAAGAGACAGTAAGACCACTACGACTTCAAAGATGACTTTTTCTCTCTGGCAAATACATGGCTCCTGATGGAAAATATTTGGAGAGGGAAACAATTTGTGAGAATTCCATGGCTGACAGTGTCTGATTTCAGAGAGGGAAAGGGTTGGGAGAAAGCAGAGCTTACATTTGTGAGACTGCTCTGTGGGGGAGGCAAAACCTCGTGCTTTGCAAATTCCTTTTGTTATGCTCAGTTAAATAAGGCCTCAGCCTCTCTGGTGATGGACAAGAAATGTCCTGTCAGGAGGCCATGGATAAGTTTTCTGCCTCTAACACACTCGTGTACATACAGAATCTGCAAGGTTGCAGCATTTTCTCTGCGTTTTGCTATGTAATTTGTGTGTGTTAGAGAAGAAGCTGTACAACATCCTTTTCTTCTACGCTTTAGCTCCCAGGACAGCTACTAACTCCAGGAGAGACCAGATGAACAGACAGTATACATTGAGAAGACATCAAGCTCTTGCAAAAGTGACCTAAATTACTATTAATTGTAGTGGCAGGACTAAATAGCTGCCCTCAGTCTGTTTACAGTTGTAGAAACAAACAGTTTGTTCCCAAGATAATGACAAACCACTTATATTTGGTCTACAAAAGGACTGTTTGTTCCCTAAATACCTGCCCCAGGAACTGATCTGTGAAAGAAAAACAAGAAGTCTCCCTCAGCAGTCCCCTGCATGTAGCTGCCCTCTCTGGGATGCTGGATCTGCTCGTCCTGCTCTGCTCAAAGTCAATAACAAACCCCCAGATTTCTGCAAGGAAACAGGGGCTCAGGAGCAAGGCCAGGCCAGGACAGAGGGGGAGATACAAAGCCCCTTGGCTACTTGGTGATTTCCATCATGGCTACAAATTTCTCAGGGGCTATTAACCACCAAAACCAGCCTGGTCCCAGGGTTCAGCTCCGAGATGTTGGTGTCCTTGCAGCAGATGCTGGGGAGAAACAATGGCTGTTGTGAGCTATGTCATTCCTGTGCCAACGTTGCTTTCACCTCTGGTGGCTTCTGAACAGTCACAAAACCAATTATACCAATAGGTGCCCTTGAATCAAGAACCTCATGTAGCCAGATGAAAGAAAGGCTGAGGCCTCACAACAAACCTGAAAGCCCATCTGACCTGGCAACTCAAGATATACCCTGGTTCCAAGGTGTGAATAAAATGAGATGTTCAATTGTTTTTATTTTTACACCACTCCTAAAGATTTCTCTTTCAGAAGCTGTGATAACTTCTTTGGTTTAAAGGTGCCTTGTGTGCAAAATGCTGACACATCCTGCACTTGGCAAAACCTCCTGTCTGTGCCTGTGTCTCACCTTTCCTGGATTGTTATCAAACAGAAGAAAACCAGATTACAGAAACCAACATTTTCTGGACTGGAGTCCCTTAGGCCTGGGATTCTTAACGCAGACTCGAAACAGAATTCACTCTCAGGCATCTGTGTCTATTTCTCAGCCATGTGTCAGAGACTGGGCAATTTACTGTAGCAGCCAAATACATCTGCTCTGATTAGATGGAATAAAATAATGCCACAGAGCTGGAAGTGAGGACTGAAAATCTTGATGTGGTTTTCCATCTCATGAATACATACCCATCTATGAGCTCCACTGCATGGTGCATCCAGATGAATCTGCTTTCATCACTCCCAACCTGGGAGACCCCACGCAGGGTCACGTTGTAAATTCTTGCATGTGTGAGTGGCCATCTGACATGTGAACATCCACAGCAGAGCTTGGGCCTTCCAAATATCCTGGCAATCCCTGTTCCCACACTGAGTGGCTTTGTGGTGCTTACTTGGGCAGTGCCTGGGGGGCCAACATCCCAGGTCTACGTTGCATGGAGCCTACAAAGAGCTGGAAGCTGTTCCTCCAGGCTTGGGACGTTCAGCTGAACTGCCACCTCTAGGATGATGGGAAAGTCACAGGGTTGACATGCACTGGGTAGGGCAGTAGCTGCTTCTTGGTCTCCAGCTGGTCTCCAGCATTCCTGCAGTGCCAGAGAGCTGCTGCATGAACACAAACAGGGCAAAGGACCAGTGAGAAGGACATCCAAGCTGGGACATGGGAGAACAGGGCCCTGGTATGCACCAGCACAAGTAGCAGGGAGGTCTATGAGATAAATCTTTCCCCTGGATGTCTCCACTGCCAGCAAGGCTCTGGATGCCTCTCCACACAGCTTCACACATCAGACCTGAAGATCAACACCAGGAACATGATCAACCAGCAGGCAAAGCTGCTGAACTCTGGAAGTAAACAGCTTCCTCCCAGCTCTCCAGCTTCCTGCACCAGGCTGCTGGAGGTTATTTCAGCCAGATCTCTTTGGTGCTTCCTTAATACTAATTCTCTTTTGAGAGTGATTCACCTTGAACAGTGAATGCTTTCTTGAGTATCTCGTTCTGATCAGGGTGTTCCCTCTGACCTCATAATCTGCTCTGTTAATGCCTCAATGGCACCCGGGACACTGCTGGAGCAACCTGCCACCCAGGATTAGGAGCTCTTCTGGGCTTTCTGGGAAGCCCTTGCTGCTGGTTGTAGAATAGTGTGATTTCTTTCTCCTTTACTGCAAAGTACAAACTTACAGACCCCTCACTATAACACGTTCAGCTACAGCTAGGTAGACCTTTTATTTTGTTTCTTGGTTTGGTTTGGTTTAGTTTGGTTTCTTTTTATTTCCCCCCAAATTGCTTCTTTTGGTGCAGAGAGCTTTCCTTTGCTCCATTCTGCTGGCCTTTCTGTAGCCATCCTTCACGAGCCCGTTCAGAAATGTGAAAAAATTGAGCCCAAAGAACCACCTTTTGCATCCCTACCAGCACCTCCTCTACTTCCCAGGCAGGAAGGGCTGAACCCATTCTTGGTGCTTGTTCTGCTGGGACTGACTTTCCAAAGGAAACTGCACTGGCCCATATCACCAGTTCTCCAGCAGAGAACTGGGAACTCCTATGGGTTTAGGTCTCAAACCCATAACCCCCTAGCAATCAATCAACATTTATTTAGGACCCATCCTCTCGTTTCTTGGTTTCTACAATATTTTTTGGTACCTTGAAGAGAGAAACCTTCCAAGTTTATAGTTCTTTCTGTGAAGGAGCACAAAGCCACGAGCAGGACTTGTTGAGTTTATCACTTTTTCAGTTTATCACTTGTTTCCTGAGCCCTCTTTCCACCATGGCCAACAGAAGCCCTTGAACTTGCTCAAGCCCTTGGGCTGTGCAGACCCAACTCTTCCAGCATGTGCCCCAGGTTTGCCCTCAGTGCTCGTGGCCATTAACCTCCCTGGCCCTCAGCAGAAGGAGACAGAAGCATTTTTTAGGTAACAAAGAAAGAAATGAGGGAAGAGTTGGAGGCATCACTCCTGGGGTTTGGGTGGTTGGGGTGGTGGTGTTGGGTGGCTCTCCAGGGCTCCCTTAGATACAGGACATGGGGGTTGGGTGTCTTCAACAAACCTTTCTGGTTCTCCTTGGGATTTGATAGCATTGCTACATGGCAGCATTTGCACAGAGCCTAACTGTGAAGATCTGTAATGTTTAGCCACAGACACACTTACAGAAAGTGCAAATGAGCATTACAAGAAGAATCTGTAACAGAAGATATTTTTTTTGAGCATTGGAAGGGAAGCAAAGTGACATGCAGGCAAAGATACACACCAGTTCCATGCTGCCTCCTACAAAAATAAAGGTTTTCTGTGCAATTTCCAAGGAACATACAGGAAACATACTTGCACCTCCCAAGCCAGTCCTCTCCACTGGGGCAGTGATTTCTAGTGGCATTTCACCCCAGGGAAGCAGGTGGGATTTAATCTGGAATTTACAGTCAAGTAAAGAACCGGGGAGTTCTGAGGTTAGTGGAGGCTGGAGCACAGCCATTCTGCTCTCACTGCCTCCCAGACATCTTAAGCTTGAAATTTCCAGTCACCACGGAGTTCTCTGGCAGCCCAGACAGAAGGACAGATAACATAATATGGCACAGTGCATTGTCTGCTGGTCAGGAGTGGGAGGAATTGATTTCTGACTAATAAAGAAAATTCATTACCCAGCCTGAGTGAGTCAGAAGGAAATGAAGGCTGCTGTAAAGAGGGAGGATGGACTCATGCACCCTGTTATTTTGGGCTTGCTTGGTCCCAGAAAAGCTCTGTCTGTACAGCATGCCAACCTGCCCAGCCCTGCTCTGTGTCCTACAGCACACCTGCAGCTCAGAAAGCCCAACTGCTGCTCAGGAGGGAGAGGTCCTTAGTGTAGCTGGGACTATTTGTTGTCCCTTTGGCAAACCAACACCCTTTACACATCCCCACCCTGAAAAGGGGCTGGAAGAAGGGCATTACTGTTGCCAAGCAGAGCCAGGCTGCAGGCAGAGGGCAGGGGAAAGGAGGTGAGTCCTCAAGGACAGAGAGATGCTGGAGAGAATGCCCACTGATCCTCTGCTCCAGCAGGAGCTGGGCTTTTAGCAAGACAGACCTCAGATACAGACTCAGGTAAGTGGGATCAGATCCAACTGACTGCCATCAGCCCTGGATTTGGCTCCTGGGGAGGTTTTACTTGCCCAACACCTTTGCTTCACTCAGGTCCCCAGCTTGAGAAGACCAGACTTCCAAGAGAGAGGGAATACAGATCAGCACAGTGCTGGGGGTGTCCAAGAATAAGAGTAACTCCAGGATTTGGCCCCATCAACACTTCATGATGTGATGTCTGCAGCCCTGAACCAGCAGCAAAGGGCTCACCCCTGAGGCAAGCCCTTAGGAGGGCAGGAGGAGAACAATGGGCAAATGGGAAGGGAGAAGATGTGCAGTGTGCAGCAGGGGCTTGGTGGCTGCAGCATGGGATCTGTGTGTTATTCAGGGTCACCTGCAGTGCTGCCCATAGGGCTGGAGCAGCCCAGGGGTTCCCTCCGTGCCCACAGTTCTGGAGGTGATGGACCATGCTGGAACACATCTGCTCCAGCCTGCTTGGGCTTCTTGAGGCAGGGACAAGCCTGATGGGACAGGTGTGTTGTGGTCATGGTGTGCTGATGGGTCACAGGTGTCAGGGCCTCCCTTCCAGGCAGGAGAAGCTCAGCATTGCCAAGAAGCTGTGGAATTCCTGACCAGAAGTCTCTTCTCTGTCATACTGAAGTTTCTCTCCTTGAAGGCACATTCCCTGTCCCTCCCTTCTGCTTGTGCTGGGACTGACAGCATCTTCTTTGGCAGGGAATGGCATCTTCTTAGAAGCCTCCTTGTTTAGTCTTACAGCTGTCAATTAATCCCACATTTTTGCTATTCAGACTAGCTGGTGGGTAGCAACATTTCCTGCTGCAATGAAAATTTGTTGTGAATAGGAGCTGGAAGGGGAACAGCATTAATATTTGACAGCAGTCAGTGCTTCGTACTTCACAACCCGAGACCCACGGGGGTTTCTCAAACTAGCAGTAGTTTCACAGCATTTAAAGAGGCTTTTGCCATCCCCAGCACTGCTGGGGGCTGCTGCTGGCCCAGGCACGATTGTGCTCAGTTGCACTTCCCCAGCTCTGACTTGTCCTTTAGATCAGAGGGTTTGGGAGCCAGGAAGGATAAAAGCAGCTGCTGGAATAGAGCTGTTGCCTTTTCACCCCCCGATTTAAAATGATGAGATGATGGTTGTGTCATATCTCAGCATCTGCTGATATTTCACCACTCTGGAGGAGAAATCTGCCCCTTCCTCCCCTGGACTTCTGGATTTCCCAACTGAAGCACTGGCAGTTCTGCTGTCAGCAAAGAGATACACAGGGTTTCACTCCAAAACAGGTTGTGAATGGGCAGAACCATCTGTTTTGACCTTCTGCAGATTAGATTTTTCCCATCTTAGCTTGAAATTTCAATGCAATTTTCTATAGTTTTCTATATTTTAAATTCTACGTGTCTGAAGCTTGGTTGCACCTGAAATTTTCCCTGTTCAGCCTGATTGTCTTTTGGTAACAAGTATGATTTTCAAATCCTTGTGCATCTCCACAGGATTTTATAGCAAGACCTGTCTTAGTGGGTTTTGCAGAACCTTGAAGTGTGAATGTTAATTTTATCAGCTTCCCCATCCCTTGGGTTTGATAACTGGGGAAGCTTACATGGCAACTGTTGGAGATGTAAACCCTCTGCTGCTTTCAAACACATCTTATATGCCACCATGAAAGAACTTTGCACAGCACAGGGAAGGATGTATCCTGTTGGCATCTCCCAGGAGATGCCCAGGGTTGGGTGGTTTTGCCTGAGCACAGATACCAGCAGCCATGAGGACATGGACTGTGTCCTTCTGCAGCTCCACCAGTGCCCACAGGGCAGGTCCCTCCCCACTACCACCCTGGGCAGACAGAAAGTCCACACACCACCAGACCTTGCTTCACAGCTCCTGGGATCCATGATGTAAGCCACTCAGAGGTGGCTCAACCAGTAAAGAGAGGAAGAAGTCTTTGTGGGGAAAACTCAATGCTTTGTTTGGACCAATTGTTCATTTTCACTTTCCCTTCCTCCCCCAACCCTTTTTAAAAAAAAAAAAAAAAAAAAAAACCTCAAATCATAAAAGGGATATCTTCGGTATTTTTCAGAATTTGAAAAAGTTTTCATAACCATAATGAGTCTGAATGCAGTTTGGGTTTTCAGATGCCTGCAATTTGTTCACCCAAATAAGGCTTTCTCTGAACCTGCTCCCCAGCAGTGCTGCTGACACAGTGGCATTAAGAGTTGAAAGAAAACACACAAAATGCCCCTGCCAGTTCTTTAACAAGGTAGTTACATCCAGAATACCCAGAAGAATGAAGTAAAACCAGCACTGAGACGAGACCTAGCAGGTCCTCAAGGCAACCAAGGTCTGTGTAGGGCAATGCTTGTCCCCAGCCCCTCCACCCTGGCCATCTGCACACCCGAAAAATATTTTGTCTCCCTTCTGGTTTTGCCAACATGGAAAACTCCCTCCCAGAAACTCCTGTGGCCCTTAGGGAGAATCAAAGCTTTGTGCTGACTCCTCAGCCCTTGCCAAGCTTTTTAAGCATCTTCACAGCCTTGAGATGGGTGGCCTGGGGAGGGGGGTTCAGACTGTGAGGACAAGGTAACAGCCTGTGTGTGAACCCCCTGCCCTCCTACAGCTCAGCTCCTCCTGACAGAGATAAGAGCACCAGAGGAAAGACCTTGGGACAGAAGCCACAGATTTATTTGGTCTTGAAGCTGCACTAGGCCCTCGGCTGCTGTGTGATCTTTGATAAACCCTGGGATGCAGAGCTGCAAGTCACTGTCTGCTGGAGCTGCTGCCAGCAGCTGACGCAGATGCTTCCTGGCATGACACCAGGGAGCAGTGACACTCATTTGATCATATGTTTATCCACGTGTCTCACACAGACTGATAGTCACAGCGATAGCCTCTGGGCCCAGCCTCGGCATCCCGATCTCTGCACCCGCACACAGGGTTTATAAATGATGCCACAATGGGTTTTTTTTTCAGAGCTCTCTCTATATGGTGTAGGACCCATCCATATGTTGCTGGGGCCCAAGGCATGGAGAATATAGGACAGATTTTGTCTTTGCTGTGCTAGGAGTTATGTCTGTGACAATGTCTAGTCCAGATGTGCTCCCTCCCTCTCCTTAGCTGCCGCCCCTTGGCTGTGTGTCCTGAGCCCTCACTGCTGAGTGCCAAGCACACCATGGTGCTTTCCAGGCCTGTGACATGAAAACAAGTCAGCAGTGACCTCATGGGGTCAGAAAGATTTCTTCCATCACCCCAAGAGTGGTGGCATTTGCCACAGTCAGTCCTCTGCCCTGTGACTCCTCTTTGTTAGGCCTTCAGCTCTCCCCCCCTCCTGCCTCTCTCTTTAACCACCACTCCACCTCCCCTTTTGCAAGCCCAGCCCAGCCCCAGCCTTTCAGCTGTGCTAGAGCTGAGGAAGCCACCCCAGGGAGAAGCTCTGTGTGAGCACATGTATTCTCTGTATCTACCTGGGCTTCCCACACTGCTGGCATCATGCTCTCCTGCTGCCAACTCCTGCTCTGGCTCTGCATCCATTGCATGGCCAGCTTCATTTGCTACCCCTCATAAATTATTGCTGGCCCCTGTGGTGGTTGTTAGCTTCTCCACAGCTCACAGAGATGATGATTCATACACAGGTATTTCTAGACTTTCCTCGTCACTTCTTACATTCCTTTTCTGGATGACCACAAAAGCAGCTCTGCACTTTTCTGTGATCTGGGTCGGTGCTGATCCATCTCCCCTGCTCCGTGGCTCCGTTGCTGGCTCCCTGCTCAGACTCAAACTGAATTTCAAGCCTCCACCCCACTCTGAGAAAAACCCATCACCTTTCTTTCTCTGCACTCATGTCCTCAGGTTCTCCTCCCCTTGGCTCTCCTCCCCACCTAACAGCAGGACCTTTGGGTGGCCCTGTGGCCCAGGTTCAGACCACACTGGCTTTTTATCTCTGGATAGGATTACTCTCTAACTTGCTTCCACCAGCTACAATAACCAGTATATCAGCAGCAAACTTGAAATCAAAATTGACAAGGAGGCTTTTTAGATGAGCCTGTTCTGCTGTATGTAATTAATGTGTCTTGTTTTCTTCATTTATATTTTATTTATACGCTTTTATGTATTGTGAGATTCTCCAAGAGGGTTTGCTTTTTATGAATTATGCTTTGTAAAACAGAAAAAAAAACCTGCTGCTGATGAAATAGTTATCATCAGCTAAAGACTGCACTCCCAGCCTGTGCCTTCCTTCCAGATGGCAGTCTGTCACTCTGCAAAATGACCAACAGACCGACAGGCAGGTCCGGGGAAAGAGCCTCCAAGCCAGGGGAGGAGGATAGGGAAGAGACAGTGATGAAGGTGTTTAAAAATAGAGAAAGATTCCTTTGCCCCTAATCACAGAGAGGTTTCAGAGAAGAAAATAGTGAACCTAAAAAGTTGTTGCCTAAGGGGGCTTTTTACTGATTTTAGACTGTGTTGCTCAGCTGAGTTTGCTCCAGTGAGTGCCTGTACCAGGTTTTCAGGATGGAAGAAATAATTGCCAGTATGGGGGCTGGAGGGAAGATTTTTTTATTTTTAATTTAGTTTCCCTAAAAATACTTTCTTCATTTAAGTCTTGGAAGCAGGAGTGTGTCTGAGGGAGAAGATAAACTGAAAATAAATCACTGAAAACTTAATTCCTTTCTTTATGTTAAGTGTTTGTTGAGCTACTGCCCCAAAGGGACTTTTGTCATTCTTTATAACAAACACCTAAAAGCCACGAATCTCACTGGGACCACTGGGATGGCAACCACGGCTTGAGTGCTGGAAGCAGGAGCACAGAAACTCTTCTGTGTAATTGACCCAGAAAATGGGAAACAAGTGTCCCAGGTCATCAGCATCTTTTGTGCTAAATACTTGGTTGCACTGGGACAGTCATTCTGCCAAGGACAAACCAGCAAGTCTCCGCCACAATTCAAGAGTGAGAGTGTGACCCCAGGGCTGGCGACAGAGTTCTTGCCCAATCTGGATGTTCAGGAACATGGACTGAGACTGATCCACACCAGGGATGGTGTCTGTAGGCTTTGGGGTGAAAGTAGAGTGAAGACAAGTTGGTTGTATCTGCCCTCCATGAGCCCCTGGGAAACACTACATGAGCACCCCAGAGAACCTGGAGCTGCAGCTGAGCTGCCCCAACGTTCTGGGACAGGCCAGGGCAGGGGACCAGAGAGAGGTCTCTGGAAACACCTTGGGGAGGATGCGTGTGTTCTGAGTCAGGCTGAAACACCCTCCTATTTAGGCAGAGTTTTGTTTATCAGGTGCCCTTTACTGCTCCTCTTCCCATGAGGCTCCTTACAAGTGATTTGGATCCTCTGAGAAGTTCCTGCAAGTCCCTGCTCTTAAGATTTCTTGCTTGAATAATGCTCAAAGTGCAGGAAGCCCAGCCCAGCCATTTTGATAGTTTTGTTTCTGTCCTGATGATTCATATTGACATTTACATGACAAAATGGAGGGGAGGGCAGGGGGGTGCAGAAGCTACTGAATGCCTTGTTGTGCTTGTAGAGCAACATGATTCAAACCAGACGCCCCAAAACTCTCAGGAAATACCCTCAAAAAGCCAGAAGAGCTCGAGTAAGCTGCAGAGAGCTCCATCATCTCCCAGCTCTAGGAAGGATGAGGTTCATGCTTCTCCAGGACTCCCCTTCATGAAGGATGCTGAGTGTGGGTACCCAAAATCCAGGAGTGTGAACACCCCTCTGGCTGTTCAAATACTCAGGTGAAAAAGATCTTACCAGGAGTGTAGATGTGGGATATCAATTGCCCTTTTAATCATGTTTTCCACTTCAGATTTTCGGAGTGTACCTGAAGGCAGGTCCTAACACTGACGGACCTTTGAGAGAGAGGCAGAGATGTTAACACATCATTTGGAAACCTGGAGGTTTGATGTTGCTAGGAAATAGCCTGTTCTTTACCATTCTCCTCATTACACAGAGTCTCCACTGTAAAATAAAGGATTTTCCACCTCCAGCAGTGCTCAGATGCCTCCGCAGGGCATGGCGCACAGGCAGGTCTGCAGCTCATGCCCTCTCTAAGGATGGTGAAGCAGAGGCACAAACCCCAAAATACCAGGTGATGGAAGATCCCTGGGGAAGAATAAGATGCCTGCCATGAAGCCCACGGTCTCATTTTCAAAGCCAGGCCCTTGCCCATGGTGCTGATGCTGGTGGTGGCCCAGGTTTTGGGCTGTTGGTAATTGAATTCTGCTGGTTTGGCAGGGTACAGATTGGGAAGTCTTTGTGATACATTTATCAGTAGTTTCTGTGAGAAGGGTTACTCCCCCAGCCTTTGCAGAATCAGCAAAACCTCTTACCTAGGCCAGTGTATCAAATTCTAGGTGAAATTCTCCACTGCACAGGTCAGGAAGTGCAAATATGCAAAGGGACATTTCCCATTGCATATATTCTGTGTAAACTGGAAGCCAGACACCAAGAAATCCTTAGAAATTTTCCAAAACTTGGCTGGACATGGCCCTGAGCAACCACACCTTGCTTTGGGGTGAGCCCTGCTCTGAGCTGAAATTGGGACAGAAGATTTTCAGGAGGCCTTTCCAAACTGCATTATTTTCCAAGACCTCTTGAGGTGGCATGCCAATGAGGTAGACAAAGGGATTTAGGTTGGTTCCAGATACCTTTTAGGGAACATTTTTGAAAACTGGTGGACTTCCTACCCATGGCCCTACGAGATACATCTCTTATGACCATTTGAGAGCAGCTCCTATTGAGTAATCTCTGTTTATTCTCTTTCCAAGGAATTGTTGGCAACATTCCCAGGTGAAAAACAGTGGTCTGGTCATGTGGGGCAAAGCATGGCCTAAGCCAGGCCACCTCAGTGCCCATGGGTCAGAAGAAGGAGATGCAAGGAGAACTTTGCATCTGCAGGCTGGGCAATTCTTGAGTGTAATAAACATAGCAGCAGAAAGTGAAAGGGAAACCAGCCCTGCCAGGAAGCAGAGGAGAAGAGACAGCAGTGAGGAAACAACCCCTCCAAAGGGACCTCCTGGTTATCCCCCAGATGATTTTGTGACACCAATGCAGCTGTCCCCCAGCTGCCTTTGTGACCCCAGGACTAGGAATCAAAAGAAGGTATTGTGGTGTTGTTTTTCCATCTGGACCTTTGTCATAGACTGTGATTAGCTGTAAATTTGAGCATATAGGACTTTGCTTCTGCCATTGAGAAAATGAAACTTAAAAGGCCTCAGGGAGAAAGAAGGGTGAGCTCATCCAGCCCTCAGGAGAGGCTTCTGCTCAAGGCCTTTATGGAACTAGATTCACAAGAGGGATGTGATCAGCTACAATGGCATTTGGGGCATAAACTCAAAATCCTAAAATTCCCTGCAGTTTCCTCTCCACGCTCACTCATGAGGGTGCAGTGGAAACTCAGTGCTGAGCTGCCAGCCTTGGTGCTGCCCCCTTCCTCAGTGTGAATCCCCCATGGCTGCCACCCTCTCCTTGGGAGCTGGATGTGAACACTCAGGTTGCCCTCACTGGAGTAAGAAGCCTCCCCCATCCTGAAGCCATGTAGAAACATCTCCAAGGGGCCGAGCCAACCCTGCAGACCTCTCCCCAACACCTCTTGCCATTTCAGCAGCTCCTGGTTTGCTCTTTTACAGCCATGGTTAAGCAGCTACTTGACCCCTGCACACTTTAGGGCTGGGAGAAAACGAAGCCTCCTCATGCCATCCATAGGGTGTCCACCAGCACTAACATGTAACCACTGCACCACTGAGTCCTTCCGCTCAATCCAGGCCCCTCTCTTCACTCCCAGCTCTATATTTAGCATGTTGAGCAGCCCCAAAGATTTGAGTTCCTGTGCCATCTGCATCAGTTGTTCAAAAATAAGGCGACTGAATGGCAAAGCGTGCTGTACTCGAGGAAGAGGGATGCTTTTAGCACACTGTGAAGAGTCTTCCTTCTGCTCATTCCTTTACTTATTTATTTTCCTCCAGAAAGGGGGAATCCAAAGACGCAGAAAGCTTTTGAACAGGCAGCAGCCCCAGCAATTGTATTTGTTAATATGTGGTGGGTGTTGGAAAGTGATGTATTTGCAACCTACATGCTCCATTGCCTGATTAACTCAGAATGAAAACCACCCAAGCTTCGTGCTAGAATCAGTTAGCAATACAATATCCCCAAAGATCATGAAATTATTTTTGGGTTTTTTTGTTTTTTGTTTTTTTTTTTCTGAATGGTTGCCAATAACTGCAACTTTCACAGAAGATAAAGATCTTTTCTGCTTCATTACTTCTGAGATGGCACATTAGGATCAAATGTACCATCCTATTAAATAAAACTCTGAGAACACTATATATAGCACCATACCAAATGTGGTCTGCAAAGCAGCATTGATCAGATCAGCCCTGAATGCTGTTTTTCTGTTGAACAGTTAAAACATTCCCGCTCTTCAAATTTATCCTGGTTTTGGTAAACCTACGTGTACAAGTCACATTTTTGTACACACTCAGCTGCTACCTGTGCCCTCTGTGCACACAGATCTCAGCAGCCTGGCCCATCCTCTGTGGTTCTACCTCATCTAACACACTCTTGATATGCACTGCCAATTATCCTGGGCTGAGATGTTTTACCAGGCTAAATTGCTCAGCTGGGAAAAGCAGGGATGGGTGGAGAGGTTGGATTTTTCCTGCACCTGGAGATGCCTGGGTCCTCTTGTCCTTGGGTGCATATCAGAGGCACAAAGGATTATTAGGAAGCAATTCTTTGGTGTGAGGGTGCTGAGCCCCTGGCCCAGGGTGCCCAGAGAAGCTGTGGCTGCCCCATCCCTGGCAGTGTCTCAGCCCAGGCTGGATGGGGCTTGGAGCAACCTGGGCTGGTGGGAGGTGTCCCTGCCCATGGCAGGGGCTTGGGACTGGATGAGCTTTAAGGTCCCTTCCAACTCACACCATTGAGTGATGAATGTGTCCTTTTTGGCCAGTGATGAGTTGGCAGTTACCCAAGGACAGTGGGTCAGACCCACAGCTTGAATCCTGAGAACAGCCCCATCTTTCTCAGGACAGTAATGGCCTATGAGCAGCTCCCAGCTTGTTCACTGGGACAGGTTACACCCACACCACTGGGGTTCCCAAAGTCCCCCTGAGCTCACAGGTGGTGGTGACAGCCCAACACCAGCATGCATGGAGCAGTGGCTGGAGATGTTCAGGTGTCCTTCAGTGGGGTCTGGGACTGGGGGGGATCCCCAAGAACCCTCCTGGTTCATGGGGAGCAGGAGCTGGCCAGCAGGATCTGGGCATGGTGCTGGGCTTGCTCATCTCACAGAACTCACAAGTGGAGGAAAGCAGCCCAGCCAGAGGACAGCCTGGTGCCTATGAGCCCAACCCTGCTTGGCCCAGCACCCACCCAGCACCCAGGGACAAGCTCCTGGTCCTGGCACCTGGCTGGCTCCTGCTCCTGTCCTGCTGCTGCACCACAAGCTGCTGGTTCCAGTGTGCTTTGCACGGTGTGACTGCTTGCAGTCAATGATTAAGGGGCAGATTTTGAAACCACAGTAAACCCCTCTGAAATTATATTCCAGTGCATAGACAAATTAAGTAAAGGCACATTTGACTGGATGGGCATTTGCATATAAATTGGTAGCTAATTGCACTAATTGTACATGTTCACAGATGTGCTATTGCACAGACAGGTTTTGCACAGGGATATCAGGTGTCTGCTTTGTTTTAGAGCAAAGATGGCTTTAAATCAATGTCAGTTATTGGCTCCTCTCTTGCCAGATCATGACTTAGGTCACCAACTGTCCCAGGCATGGCTAGGAACACCTTTGGAAGTGATTTTTTTTCCACTTTCTCTCTTGGTACCCTTGGGCTGACAAGCCTTCCCTTCCTTTCCTGGCTGTAACTACTTGTCTTGGGGAAACATTTGGTATTGTTAGGTACTGAGGACACAGTTTAAAAATCTAATGTCTTGATGTTTTATTTTTATATTGGAAACTGATCAAATAGTAAAAATGAATCTTGGATTAGGAAAAGTTTAAAAGATAGTAAGTAGGAGTTAATGTACCTCAGTAACATCTTTTTTTTTTTTTTTTTTGTAAACTCGTTACCTCTTTATTTACCCTTCAAGATATTTGCTTCTGTTTTATAGCACAATATGTATTGAGGAGAGTCATAAACTGGGCAGGGAAATGCCAGTGAAATGAGAAAATAGAAAGTTAATGGTGAAACTAGAGTAGGCTAAATTAATTTACTGATTATATGACCATATCCCATCAGTAAGACATGAATTATTTTGTTTACAGACTTCAGGTTGTTGCCTGGCTCTGCTACCCTTCACTGTTTTCAATTTAAACTGCAGTGATTGTAAAGAGAAGAAAAAATAAACCAAATGTTCCCATTCCACTTATAAATTTTATGTTTATAATCTTGTAGCCATCCATGGAAACCATGCCTGTTATTCAAGTGCCTCGCCTCCCCAAGCTGAGCATAATTATTACTGATACATCTGGAGGTTTAACTACCTACTACAGACTCTTGAATTCCTTCCAGGTTTAAAATATCCATTAATACAGGAGTGGAGAAGTGTGGAGTCACAAGGGGAAGAAGAGAGGGGAGGGTTTATGTCTGTTACTTCAATTCTCAGAGGATTTATCCCTTGCTTAGCACCGCAGGGAGTAAAATACTGTTACCTAAGCTAGTGTCATTCAGTTAAAAGGATGAAACGTGCCTCTTTCCACATTATTTTACAAAGAGCTTTTTCATGCACAGTGAGGCAGATCCCCCCTAGCCTGGTGTCCAGAAATGATGGAGATACCCTTCCACGGTGCACGGATCCCCCAGTCCAGAGCAATCACAGGGACATGTCCCCTGCATGCACATGGAACAGCTTTTTAAAGCCCTTTGGGTTGAGCTTTCACACAAAAGCCACACTTTTTTTTTTTTTTTTTTTTTTTTTTTTTTGTAGCAAATTGATTAGCTTGTGAAAACACAGCTTGTATGTTCATCTCCTGTAATGTGTGCTTCCGGGTCAGGTGTTTGAGCAAAGTCAGATCAGAGCAGGTAGCTCTGTGAGGATCCCAGCCAGCACAGAAGCTGGTGAGAAGAAAAGGAGCCATTTCTGTGAGTGCCACTACAGGGGTGGGTCCCTGAGATCTGTCCCTCAGATTAGAGAAGAGCTGGCTTCCAGGAGCATCAGGAAATCCTTCCTCCAGGGGATGTGCTCTTAGGGGCAAGGCATCCTCCCCAACCCCACTTGCAGGCACCCTGCTACCTCATTTGTGAATTTTATCTGTTTTGCAAAGACAGGTGTGCTTCCCAGGATTTCTCCACCATGTCAGCTCCATGAAGGCTTTAGTCCAGACTTCTTGATTACTTTCTAATCTGTGCCCTATTAAATTCACACATCCACCTCACAGTTACACCCAGGGCCTCACTCACTCGGCAGCGATGCCTCATTAGTTCCCATTATGACTGACAGAATGGAGGTTGTGCTGTCACTGCCTCATTACCTGCAGGATGTACCTGAGCCACAGAACATGGTGCTGGCCCAGGGCCAGGCAATGGGTTCAGGGCCACAAAGCCAAGGCTGACTCCTTGCCTGACACCCGGCGCTTCAATGGGGAGTTTTCAAACGCTCTGTTTGTGAGAAACACTTGGGCACAGAGAGCCTTGGGTCCCTTTATGGGAAACTATTATTTGCCTCCAGATAGAACGGGAAACAACTTGTCTCTGATCATAGCAGTTACTTATAAGCTGCCAGACTGAAGGGATAAGTGAGATAAATTAAACTGTGAGAGCTTGCTTTCCAAGAAACAGCTCACTGTATTTGCTCATGCTACTCAGTCCACACGTAGCTTGTAGCCTGTAACCAAGGCAGGGTGGCTGCACCAGAACCAGATTTAGTACACCAGATCAAACAGCAGCTAACAGAGTGTTATGGACCCATAGAGCCACTCCAGGTTTGTCAGCACTCATCCACTACTTCTGCAGCCTCCCCTTGCTGGAGTCAGGAGCCTTCAGCACAGCTTCCCTTTGCTGCCCGTGAGACCTCACCGCAAGCAGGGCAGGACAAGATCTACAACAGAAGAACAAGCAACCAAAACCTTATTCTTTCACCACCTCCATCTCTCACAGTCCCATAAAATCCTCATTTCCCAACCACGAGAGAGGATAGAACCGGTGTAATTTCACAGGGGAGGCTTTTCTGGCCCTGTTTCCTGCAGTCTTTGGTGACACTGTGAATGGAGGTTCTGAGATGCCTCCTGCAGCTGTGTCACTTGCCTTCACATAAATGCATTTCGAATGCACATGGTCACCAGGTGGAATCCCACATCTGATGTATTAAGGGGACCAGATGAGCATGGAGAGGCTGTACAGGCCATGCATTATGCTTCCAATATTAGTGGATTCCTTCTCACTGTGGCCTGAGATGGGAAGTCCCATCTGTCACTGAGATACTTACTGAAATTGAATGTGCTGATTGAGGTTTGGTTGTTCTGTTGTTTGTTTTTTTTTTTCAAGACTGGAAATACCTCAGTCCCATCAGCTTTAGTTCTAATCCTGCAGTGGAGGTATAGAAAAAGCCCAAGAATATTTGTTTTGCTACCCTTAGCAAAAAAGGATGATGTTTTCTTCCTAGTAGTTAGAATTCTAAGAGGTGCAATACAATCAACTTCATGTGATCTGGAAAACTCTCTTAAAGGAGAGATTTCTGCACTTTGTACTGGAACTCCTGTGGCTTTGATTTTTGGAAGGGACCTCAAGGATCATCTGGTCCAACCCTTCTGTGCTATTCAGGTGTTAGCACCAGTACCAGCCTTTCAACATACTGAGGACATGGCAGAAGAGGATTTGAAAACGATGGGAAAAAACATCTCTAAGTTATTTTTAATTTAATTCATAGAGATATCCCCCCCCCCCCCATCTTTGAGCCAATTGCAGATTTCTGAGGAGCACTGCAGGCTCCTAGCCAGTGTGATGGGCTAAGAGGAGGTTGCTGTGTAGAGATAGATAATTAGTTCTGAGATGGGAAACACAGAACAGGAACACAAGGATGGTCTCACCTGGAAAGCAGGAGTATAGGGAAAATACTTTGTAAACAATACTTCATAAACAACAAATCTAATAGGAACATGAAAAAAATCCATTGAGTCTAGTTTGGATCAAAACTTCATACTGTGTGAACCTAAGTAAAGTTCATGAAGATGCTCTGGGAGCCAGAACTGCTATGGCTGAGCTCATCCTGAGTTCATTTTTTCCCTATTTTTGGTTTGGCATTTCAAAGAGGAAAAATTCCTGCCATCAGAAGGTCAACAGCTTCACCACTGTGGCTGAAAATTCTGCTGGTGGGATTTGGTGAGGGAGAGATCTCATCTGTGAACCAAGTCTGGCCATCCACTGCAAACCCTTCTGCCAGGCATTGCCTCACCCAAGCACATTCTGTGATTCCTGCAGGGTGCTCCTGGCTACCCAACACCCTGCTTGGCTGCCTTACAGCTCAGAACTCATTTTGCAGCTGGGACAGCCAGTATGTTTAGAGCAGAAAATCCAAAACCAGGACTGCTTTACTTTAGTTAATTGCAAATCACTTTGTTCAACTGGGTCTAAGACTTTCCCAGGTCCATCCTTCAAAGATACAAGCCATGAAGATAAGGCTGAGTGACCTATTTGCAACTGCACTCTGCTGCATGCTGGGAATCACAGCCCTGTATCGAGTTACAGGCACCTACAAAGCTGTCAGCTCTTGCGTAGCCTTTTTTCTTGCACAGATCTGGAAATGAAATGGGTTTGTTGTTGTTAAAGGGATCACAGGGAACTTCAGCACACCTTCGTTTTCATTAGGGTGTTTCTTGTTGCCTTTCTCCCCCACCAAAGCCCTCCCCAACAAAGAAAAAGTTTTCATCCCCTTTCCTTTGAAGCAGTTGATTTAGTCACTCTGTAAACACATACTGGTCACCCTTTAAAACTTTCTTCTCTCTTTTTAAAAACTTAGGTTGTTGGTTTTTTTGTTTTGGTTTGTTTGGTTTTTGGGGTTTGGTTGGTTGGTTGGTTTTTGTCTGTTTGCTTGTTTGTTTTTTGTTAGCAACAGAATGCCTTCTTTCAAAACTTCTGAGAAGAAAGTGGTGGTGGTAGGTGGATGGTATCAAAACAACCCCAAATCTGCTCCCTGGCCTGAAGGAGTGCTGGAGGGGACAAGTCTGTTCTCACTTTGGAACTGCTATGGGAATAAGCAGCTTTTACAACCCACAGGTGCATATGCTTTAGGCTGGCACCTTGGGCAACTTCCTGCTTTGCTTGTTTTACAGCAGGGTTGCCATGTCACCTCCTATTGCCCAGACCAGGAGATGCAGCTGCTTGCTCTGCTTTGTTCCAAGTCAGTGATGCTCAGTCTTAGCCCTGAGAAAAATTACAGTGCAGTGCTCCTTTCCCATAAGCAGCTCCTGTGCACCAAAGATTGTCTTCCTCACATGGCCAGAGATAAGTGCAGAGACCATTTGTGAGTCAGAGCCAAGCTGGGTGGGAGTTCAAGCAAAGCCAGATTGCCCCTGCATGAGGCTGCCTGGTTTCCAGGATTGGATTACTGTGAAAACACAGAAAAGGAAAGCAGAGACATTGAAACATCTACCTAAAGACAGAGGGAGAAGAAGACAACTCAGATTTGGCTGGATAACTCACTGCCCCCAATGGGCAGATCTGGATGAAGCTTTTTCCTGATGGGGTGGGGATTTGTCACTGAATCTCCTAAGGAAGAGCCAGTGGTGTTTCTCACCATGGAGAATAATTTCTTTTGTATGGCAAAGACAACATCTGTATTGCACGTCTGTTCAGTGCTCCTTCAACAGAGATTCACAATACAAACCCAAATGAGCACTGCCCCAACACACAGAAACCTCAAGTCTTCAGACAGGCTGGACAGGAGTCCTGTGTCCCACTCATTAATGTAAGATCTTGTTTTTTTCATTCAGGAGGAGAAAAAGCTCCAAGGAGACCTTACAGCACCTTCCAGTATATAAAGGGGGATGACAGAAAAGATGGGGACAGACTTTTTAGTAGGGCCTATAGCTATAGGGCAAGTGGTGATGGTTTTAAATGGAAAGAGGGCACATTTAGACTGGATATTAGGAAGACATTCTTCCCTCTGAGGGTGGTGAGACACTAGAACAGGGTGCCCAGAGAAGCTGTGGCTGCCCCATCCCTGGCAGTGTTCCAGCCCAGGCTGGATGGGGCTTGGAGCACCCTGGGCTGGTGGGAGGTGTCCCTGCCCATGGCAGGGGGGTTGGAACTAGATGACCTGAAAGGTCAGTTCCAGCCCAAACCATTTTATTATTCCATGGTTTGTGGTGCAGCTGCCTACCTGTAGATTAAAGACAACTTGCCTACAGAAGCAATAGATTTGCTCATGAGAAGCAAGGGGAAAAAAATAGAATGTTTCAATGAAAAACAAGTGGAAATGCCCATCTCACCTCAAACACAATCCAAATATTGAAGGTCTCTTTGCTGCCCCTTAAGAGTCAGACAAAACTCCATGGTCATTGCTGTGCACCAACTTCGAACTGGTTTCAATTTCCCACACACCCATGTTCCTTCAGAAAGGAAGGGAAGCTAAAATATTTGTCCAGGTGACTTCAAGGGTTCTTTAGTGGATTTAACAAATCCACTGCTCAAAAATGAGCATTCTAATTGTAGAGCCACAGGGCAGGCAGAGTTAGGGTGTTCAGTGCTACTTCATAAATCTCACCAATTTGTGCAGTTAGCTTAAAATGAAAGCTGTAATTAAAAGCCAAGGAATGGCTAGACCCGCTACAGACTAAACAGTTAGATTAAATATTATGTTGTATCTGATTATTAATGTACAGGATAACTGTTTACTACCTTGTTATTTGTTCAGTGGGTGTTATTAATAGCACCATGGCAAATATTTCCTGTAACGCAGGATCCTCGTGCTGAACTCAAATATGAAAAGTTGCACATTTTTCCTCCGTTGGTTTCATTCTGCTTGGTAATTTCCACAGTTTTTCTGCATTTTTTTTGCTCTCAGGTTTAGTCAATGGCCCAGCCCATGGCACGGCCGGGTTTTTGGTGTGGGGGGAGAGGAGCAGTCCCCATTCCCATAACTGCTGAACCACAAACCAGCCTGCTTTATTTTTCCCCTTACGTAAACGGAACGTCCTAGTCCCTGTGATGCACGACCCTTGAATTCAAGAAAAAAAGTAACTTGGAGGTCACCTAGGACTGCACCAGTCCACCCCAGCCTGCCCCTGCCCACCCACCACCACCAGGCAGAGGGACAGGAGCTCTTAATGTGAAGGTGTGAAACCCCATCTGAGAAGCACCACAAGAGCACCAAGTGACAAGAGTGAGGAGGGGACAAGGCTGTTTGCCTCCAGATGGCACGTGAGTGGCTAGGTGTGGTGGGTTAGTTTCAGTAACCTCAGAGTCAGCATTTCAGATGGCAGTAGTTTCCACTGACAATGATGAGCTCAGGTCAAGTCGGTGAGGGATGCAAATAAATAGGTGTAAAAATTTATGCTCGGTTGATGGAAAAGTCCGATCAACCAGAAAATGAAACAAAATGAAATGATAGCTCCACCCAGCACACTGTGGTTGCCAGAAAGGGTCTTGCCCAAGAGAATACAGACAGGTAGCTTGGGTTGGGCTGTTGGAAGCCAAGAATGAGCCACCCGATGGATCCTCCAGCCATGCTCAGAGGGAGCCTTGCAGAGCTGGGAGCACTTGGGCTATGTCTGATGACAAAACACATATCAGGGTGGAGGAACCCTTTACTTCTTTGTCACTAGGACTTCTTCACCCCTGTCCCAACTTGGGCAGGGATGGAGACAATTGCAAGTAAGTGCCAGAGTATGTGCAGCTCTAGTGGTATGCAGCAGTCATGGAAGAGCAGAAGGGAGAGTCGCAGGCTGGCAGTTTGGGCTCAGTTGGGCTCATGGTAGTGATTTAGGTAGTGAGCAAGTGCCTTGTTGCTTGGGCAAGTCCTGTGTTTGGGTTTAGGCTCTTGAGTCTTCTGGTCACCCATCTCCTGGGTACTGCTCGGGAAGCTCCATGTAATTCATCAGGTGAACCCTGCCTTTCTGATGCTGAGCTCTGATAAAACAACTTTCCTCCAGGAGTGCCTTGCACAGAACTGCAGGGGCTTCATTTAACCAGTAAAAGGGTTTTGAATTCATTAATCCTGAAGCTATGGGACTGCAAACTCTTTGATCCTCAGGTTAAGGAGGACACGCTGTAGTGAGCCATCTGGTGTGTGCAGATCCCTCTGCAGAGCTTTCTTACACTCCCACCCAACTTGGTGACATCTGCAAACATGCTGAGGAAACAGTCCCTTCATCTAGATCGCTGATACTGAACAAGACCAGCCCAAAGCTGAGCCCTGGGGAACACCATTTGTGACTGTCCACCAACTGGATTTGACTCCAGTGACTACAACTCTCTGGACCCAGCCATGCAGACATCTATCTCTCACACTTCCAGATACTCCTCAATCTCTCCACCTACTCTTTCAGCTCAGCCAGCAAGCTGACCAGATCATTCACCTGATGCACAGCATACACGGGTGTTGTCACTGCTGCCCTCCAGTACGAGGAGTGACAGACATTGACTGCATGGCTGGCATTCAACAGCTGTGTGCCTCCGGGGCAGCCCTGACTGGGTCACCTCATACTTTTTTTGGCCTCAGTTTCGAGCCGAGTGGAAACCATGGCTGAAATTTTCTGTTGGGAGGCGGATGACTTCAGCTGACCTTGCCTCCCGGCCTGCCTGGCCGCCCTGCCTGGGGTAACCGGGCTCCCCTTCCCGCCCTGCCTGAGGTAACCGCTCTCCCCTTCCCGCCCTGCCTGAGGTAACCGCTCTCCCCTTCCCGCCCAACCGCGGGCTGTGGGTGGGTCCGTTGCTCAGGCAAGACCCAGATCTCGCCTGCGGCTCTCGCGAGAGGTGCTGCCTGCTCCCTCTGCCCGGAGATCCGCGGTCGTTTCCTCTGCCGGAGGGAAACCTGCGGGAGAAAAAAGGGAAAAAAAGAAAAAAAGAAAAAAAGAAAAAGAAAAAAACAAACAAACAAACAAACAAACACAAAACCAAAAAAACCCAAACCAAAACAAAACACAAAAAAACCAAAACAAAACAAACCCACCCCAAAACAAACAAACAAACACACACACACAAACCCGTTAGCCGGCATCTGCCCTCAGTGTCCTAGAGCAAGCCTGCAGGATGCAGAGTGATTGGATCCACATCCTCTGTACCCCCCTTTTTATTTTAAGTAAAAAGCAGCTTTTTACTGCTTTTTGCGAGGTTTGCCTGATCCGTTGTTGAGGTTAACACAGAGCCCACCTCTTGCCCCCAGCCCTGCTGGATCCAGGTTGCCTGCGATGTCAAGCAAGCCTAATAAATAATTTGGTTGGAGCCGGTGTGTTCAGCCAAACAACTTCATTTCGAGGGCAGAGTGCGTTTTGTCAAACGCCTTTTTCCATCACGTCAAAATGAAGGAAAAACTGCAGCCCTTATCATCCTGTCACCACAAAGGCATTTTATCCAAGCTTCTGGCTTCGCTTTGCCATAAAAGATGGATCTGTCAAGCCCCAGCCAGGGAACTGCTCTTCCCTCCCTGTTAGGAGCACGCGGCCCTCACTGCTGCTCGGGGCTGAGGGGACGTGGGTCTTGTCCCTGCTTGGATGGGGCTGTGTGGAGATGGTCCTTGGGATAGAACCCAAGGTGACTGTGCCCGGTGCAGAGGAAGACTCATTCCAGTCCCCCTGGGCCTGTGGTGTCCCTGCGGTCACCTCTGGGCACTGCTCCCAAGGCCATGTGCTCCTGCAGAATGGGAAAAGTGATGTTCCCCTGTGCTGGGCCAGGGTGGGGTGGTCAGGAGTGGCTACAGCATCAGGCTCACAAAAAAAAAATATGATAAATTGTCCTTCTGTGGCTACGGTGCAGCTGATACAGAGGCAAGGGATTGAAACACACGATGATTGCGTGGAACAAAGCCATCCCTCCTGCATGCTCTGTGTATCCAGTTCAGACAGTATGGTTGCCTCCTGGCTGTTGGGGGTCTAGATGCCACCGCTGATGGCCAGCCAAGCTCCAGAAGCACATTTTGAGGCAGGGCATACCCTGCTGCTGGTTTCTACAGTGAGTGGGAAGCAGCATGCTCTCCCAGTGCCCGTGAGAAGTGCAGACAATCCCAAACAAATTTGAAAAATCCCGTTCCACTTCACTGAAATCACTTTGCTAAATTAAGCATGTGCACATCAGACATACATGCAAGTGAAAACTAAAGAATGGGAGATGTGGGTATTTGGAGGATGTCTTTCATTAAATTTATTAAAAGTAATTAAAAAGAAAAACCTATGGGCAAAATGCTGGGCACTCCAAGTCCTTTGAGTCAGTCAGAGACAAGAGATGGTCCAGCAAGCAGAGAGCACGAGCTGATGGAGCAGAGTCATGGTCACTATCTCCTGCAGATCTTCTCAGACTATGTGAAGCCACTCACTTGTGCCTTCTTGGAGTGAGCTGCAATTTCCCACAAGACTTTACCACCGGTGTACTGCGTGGTCAAACTTCCAACCTGCCATTCAAAGCCAGCAGCTTCCCCACCCCAAAGTCTTCCAGGGCCATGGTGCCAGTTGGGCTGCAGCAGGACCCACAGCTGCCCAGCTGAGTTCTGCAAGTCACCAGGACAGGGCAGGCTCTGGACAGTTCCCTCTGACACAGAAAAGTGCATCCAATGGCTCATCACATCCACCAGGACATGTAAAACTTGCCTACCTTAAGGTAGCTTTAAAGCAAGAAATTCCTCTGACAGAAAAGATGCTCCACATGTGGCAATAGGCTAATCAGGGACCTGACTCAGTACTGCTGGGGAAAAGAGGGCAGACATTTAGCCAACATTATATTTTTATTTTTTGAGTGGTGCTCTGTTGCCCTAAGAGACACAAAGAGCTCAGGGTGACATATCCCTCTACTGGATCAGCACAAGTTCATAGAACCATAGAATTGTTTTGGTTGGAAAAAACCTTATCATAGAATCATAGAATCATAGAATTAGCCGGGTTGGAAGGGACCTCAGAGATCATCTAGTCCAACCCTTGACCCACCGGAGCAGTTGCTAGACCATGGCACTGAGTGCCACATCCAGTCTTTTTTTAAATGTCTCCAGGGACGGAGAATCCACCACCTCACCGGGCAGTCCATTCCATAGCCTAATCACCCTCTCCGTGAAGAAATTCTTTCTAACATCTAACCTAAACCTCCCCTGGCACAACTTAAGACTGTGTCCTCTTGTCTTGTTGAAGGTCGTCTGTGAAAAGAGTCCAGCTCCCACCTCGCTACAGCCTCCCTTCAGGTAGTTGTAGACGGCAATGAGGTCTCCCCTGAGCCTCCTCTTCTTCAGGCTGAACAGCCCCAGCTCCCTCAGCCNCTGCTGCTCGGGGCTGAGGGGACGTGGGTCTTGTCCCTGCTTGGATGGGGCTGTGTGGAGATGGTCCTTGGGATAGAACCCAAGGTGACTGTGCCCGGTGCAGAGGAAGACTCATTCCAGTCCCCCTGGGCCTGTGGTGTCCCTGCGGTCACCTCTGGGCACTGCTCCCAAGGCCATGTGCTCCTGCAGAATGGGAAAAGTGATGTTCCCCTGTGCTGGGCCAGGGTGGGGTGGTCAGGAGTGGCTACAGCATCAGGCTCACAAAAAAAAAATATGATAAATTGTCCTTCTGTGGCTACGGTGCAGCTGATACAGAGGCAAGGGATTGAAACACACGATGATTGCGTGGAACAAAGCCATCCCTCCTGCATGCTCTGTGTATCCAGTTCAGACAGTATGGTTGCCTCCTGGCTGTTGGGGGTCTAGATGCCACCGCTGATGGCCAGCCAAGCTCCAGAAGCACATTTTGAGGCAGGGCATACCCTGCTGCTGGTTTCTACAGTGAGTGGGAAGCAGCATGCTCTCCCAGTGCCCGTGAGAAGTGCAGACAATCCCAAACAAATTTGAAAAATCCCGTTCCACTTCACTGAAATCACTTTGCTAAATTAAGCATGTGCACATCAGACATACATGCAAGTGAAAACTAAAGAATGGGAGATGTGGGTATTTGGAGGATGTCTTTCATTAAATTTATTAAAAGTAATTAAAAAGAAAAACCTATGGG
The DNA here is from genome assembly GCA_038090715.1 of Florisuga fusca. Lineage (NCBI taxonomy): Eukaryota > Metazoa > Chordata > Aves > Apodiformes > Trochilidae > Florisuga > Florisuga fusca. The sequence continues at coordinate 12,598,627 of JAAWXA010000023.1, forward strand.
CAAAATGCTGGGCACTCCAAGTCCTTTGAGTCAGTCAGAGACAAGAGATGGTCCAGCAAGCAGAGAGCACGAGCTGATGGAGCAGAGTCATGGTCACTATCTCCTGCAGATCTTCTCAGACTATGTGAAGCCACTCACTTGTGCCTTCTTGGAGTGAGCTGCAATTTCCCACAAGTCTTTACCACCGGTGTACTGCGTGGTGAAACTTCCAACCTGCCATTCAAAGCCAGCAGCTTCCCCACCCCAAAGTCTTCCAGGGCCATGGTGCCAGTTGGGCTGCAGCAGGACCCACAGCTGCCCAGCTGAGTTCTGCAAGTCACCAGGACAGGGCAGGCTCTGGACAGTTCCCTCTGACACAGAAAAGTGCATCCAATGGCTCATCACATCCACCAGGACATGTAAAACTTGCCTGCCTTAAGGTAGCTTTAAAGCAAGAAATTCCTCTGACAGAAAAGATGCTCCACATGTGGCAATAGGCTAATCAGGGACCTGACTCAGTACTGCTGGGGAAAAGAGGGCAGACATTTAGCCAACATTATATTTTTATTTTTTGAGTGGTGCTCTGTTGCCCTAAGAGACACAAAGAGCTCAGGGTGACATATCCCTCTACTGGATCAGCACAAGTTCATAGAACCATAGAATTGTTTTGGTTGGAAAAAACCTTGAAGATCACCAAGTCCAACTGTTGACCCAGTGCTGCCAAGTCCACCTCTAGACTATGTCCCTCAGCACCACACCTCCCCAGCTTGTAAATCCCACCAGGGATGGTGAGAACCATTTTCCCGGGCAGCCTGGGCCAGTGCCATGCTATTGCTTTCTTCTACCTCACTCCTCCACCACCTCCAGTCTCCTTCTCACTTCCAACACCACAGAGAACTCTCAGAAAACAGGCTCAAGACTTTCCATCCCTTCTCAGGCACTTCTCAGGTCTTCTTGCAGACCAGACTGCACTCAATGCTGAGCCCTGCAGGCTGTGGATGGTTGGAGCAGTGCAGAGGGGGAGCCCCAGTGACTTCCCCACTGCCAAACCCCCCCAGACTCCACCAGGCTCCTGTCTCCATGGATGGGGGGACAGGGATGACTTTCTGGGCTGGGAATGGAGCATTTCACTGCCCTATGGGAGACCTTGGGGTGGGCAGCACGCAGAGCCCCACAGCCATGCTGAGATACATCTCAATGCATCTGCCAGGAGAACAGCAACCCAGCCCTTTCTTCAGATGTAGAATAATGAGTTCATTAGATACCAATTGATTGATAAAGAGGGATTTATTGAAAGGCCTAATGTGTGTAGCCAAAATTAGTTTGCCATGTAATTAACTAAAAATGACTTAAGCAATGCATTCTTAATTATTATCTTAGTACAGCCAACTTGTAAGAAATTTCAAGCATTTAATTGGCATTTGATAGAATAGCTATAGCAAGCTAATTAGGTACCAAATTATGGAATGTGCTAATTGATATTTAATAAGTATGTCAATTGGTATCTAACTAGCCAATATGTTATAGCTATCTTGGAATACGTCAATTAAGTGCCTAAAGATGTCTTTCAAGTAGATTATAAATGTAATCTATTAAGGATGTAATTTGCAACATTTTTTGATTATGGATTGTAATTTATTTGCTTCCTGAATATGTTACTGCAATTCACAGACTCATTCATACAATCTCACGTACAGAATTTTTCCTACATGAGCAGCTTGGACAAGTGAAGTTTCCTGGGCTGCGCTCCTCACTCACTGATGCTGGGGTGAAGATTTACACTCAATTCAAAGGAATCGGGGGGGACATCTGAAATTTGGGACCTTTAAAAATCATCCAGTTCCAACTCCTCTGCCATGGGCAGGGACACCTCCCACCAGCCCAGGGTGCTCCAAGCCCCATCCAACCTGGGCTGGGACACTGCCAGGGATGGGGCAGCCACAGCTTCTCTGGGCACCCTGTTCTAGTGTCTCACCACCCTCGGCTGGTGTCTATCCACAGCTTTTGGGTGACTGGCGAAGGGTCATGAGATGGAGAGAGGCCAGGATGGTTGGTGGGTAGTGGCAGCATCTCATCCCTGAGCCTTTTGGCATGTGGTCTTGTTCTGTGCCAGGGAAAGCCATGGGGGGTTGTTAAAATCAGGGGCTGGGGGGACAGGTTGAGAGTTTTTCTCAGCAAGTTTTCTTCCTCAAACATCATAAAAATTGCTCTCAGGACAAGAGCAAGAGGGGGTAGTGCATGAGAAGCATCTTAATTTAAAAAGTACGATGTCCTCAGTGCCTCCCAGGAGGCTGGCATTCCATCCTGCTGACTCCTAACAGGATTTACCTGTTCCTTGAACAGTCCAGTCAGCCTGGATCCCCAGGGAGTTTCACTAAAGAGTTAATTCAAAGCACAGTGATGACCCTGGTTATTTTCTTTTGATTTCTTTGATACAAGTTGCCATTTACTCTGTGCCTTCTGAGGTCTTTTCCCTAAAGCAATCCACGCATCTTTTTGTATCATGTGGAAGTAGAAGGTTGGTATTATGAGCCAAGCAGCACATAACATTAGTGTTGCAGTGATCTGAGCACTTTATCTCCATGAGTAAAGTACCCAGCTGCTCTTGAATGCAAACGGAAAAAAAAAAAAAAAATATGCTGCCACTCGGAACAGCAATACATTTTCAGTTACTAATAACAACTGTTGTCATGGAAACAGCTGGTCCAGCATGAATGTAAGGATTTGCTTTCAGGTCAGTGCTGTATTAGTCAGCAGCCTTTCAAAAACCTCATCTCCCAGGCACAGAAGTCTCCTGTCCAATTTACTCTCTCCAGCACTTTTTTTTTTTCATTGTGAATTACTCCAAATTAATTCCATTTTGTGACAATTGTGGGCAGCTCCTTTTCAACTCTACTTTTTGTATAATTACTTGGAAATGTTTTACTGAGGCCGAAACAAAATTTCAGGACTGTATCCAGCTTTGGGAGTTCTGGTTTTCACAGGAACAGAAACAATAATGATAGGCTGAATTATTGTTATTATTATTAATAATAATAATGAATAATAGAGCATTTGGTATAGGGATGGGCAAGCATTTGGGATGTGTCTGGGTGCCCTACCCCTTTTGGGGTCTGGGAATTGGCTGGTGATAGGGATCATGCTGGGTACATTGTCCCTGCCATGTCCACACACAGACCCAGCAGGGCTGGGGAAGGGCTCGAGGTGTTCAGTGCTGATTCCTCTACTTTAAGACTCAATCTGACCCCTGTGGTGGACCTGAGTAAAAGGACATTCTTCCATCCCAGCCCTGGGGGCTCATTTCTGCAATTCCCATCGATCCCATGAACAGTCAACTGGAAGAACCCAATGTCTTTTGGATCCCAGCCACAAAAAACTCCTTCCCCACAGGGAAACCATGTCAGGGGGGACCAGCTGGGCTGCCCAAGTCTGGGCTTTTCACCAGAGGAACATGCAGGCTGGAGTTTGGCTCCGGGCAGGCGCTTTGGGACCATTTCTTCTGGTTTTCAGAGGTGTTCGTGTTGATGTCAGCAGGGGCAGGAATGGTTTCAACCCTTTTTACAGCCTGATTCATTGCTTCATTAACTGCTCTGTCTCTCCCAGCGTAGGAAAGCAGCCCCACTCCAAGCCTGGGAACACCAAGCCTGTCTGGGAGCACCTTCTCAGCTTCCTCTCCAAGCTCCCTTCTACACAGACATATCCCTGCTGTTTCCTGAGAGGTAGAACAAAACAAAAACCAAAACAAAAAAAAACCAAAACAAAAAATTGCGTTTAATTTCTACCAATCTGGGACAAAACTTTCTGGAACATATCCCTAGACATGGACAGCAGAACAAAGGATGCTAGTCCTCTACCTCACCTGTGACTGTGTTCTCTTGAAGTGAGGAGCAGGATTTGGTCCTTCTTTCTTCCCAGTGGTGCTCCATACAGTTTCTTTCCTTGTAGATCTGCTCCTAGCCCCATCCCTGTGTGTCTCCCTTCTCCTTGGTGCTTTTATTTTTCTCTACAGTCATTCTACTTTTTCTCTCTTTTAAATACCATACCCCAAAATCAAGGGAAACCTCTGGATCCTTTATTCCAGTGGTTGACAGACAGTCCTAGATGGAGGGTGAAGTCCTTGCCTTTGCTTTTTGGCAAAAATTAGCAAGGGTCATTTCATTCAGGCAAGTTTTCTAACCAAAGAGTCAGAAGACACTTTTGGGAGGGAATGACAGACGTCGGGGGAGTTGCAGATTTCAGCATCTCCTGGTGTTTTCAGGCTTTTGGGGGGCTTGCCTTGGTGGTATGCCCTATGGTGGGGCTGTGGTCCTGTTTTTAAGCCTGACTGGAGAGCAAGTCCCAGCTCTGCATAGGAGGAGGGAAGGAAAAAATAGGAAAGACATCAAATGTGAGCGTTTCTGATCTGGGGTCAAATGTCTCCAAAGACACAGCAGGAGTGGAGAGCAGGATTTTGAGTCAAAAGCTGCAAAGAAAGGAAAAGATCTGACTTTCAAGGTCAAGATGCTGCCAAGAGAGAGTGTGGCAACAGGACTTAAGGGACCCAGTCTCTGAGCAAAGGGGCTTTGCTGCACACCTGGGTACTTCCCCCTCATGGAGGTTGTCCCCATGGTTTGCCTCCTTCACACCTAACCCAGAAGGCAGAAGAGTGGAGACAGTTTGCTTAACCTTGAGTACTCTGTAAAAAATCAATACTGGGAATGATAACAGAAAGGGAAGGAGCCTGGCAAAGATTGCTGAAGAAATGTTTGATTTCTCATTTCACTCAAGGTCCTGCTCAGCCGGGTGGAACGCGTCGTCTCAGCGTTTGCCTCTTCACCCAACCCTCACGGATTTATTCAGGGGTGCTTTGAGGGGCTGAGGGTTCCTGGAGGTGCTGCTCTCATATCCCAGGCTGTGGCTCATCTACTGGCCACAGGAAATCAGGCTGTGCACTGGGTGGATTAGATATGTATCCTCAGAACCCCCCAAGAGGGCTGAGACCCCCCCAGTGCCCAGACCTGCCCGTGCTGGCTCCCAGCATGTACCCAGCTCTGCCTTGCCCTTCACTGCAACTCTGTGACCTGAATGCTCAGACACCCCTTGTGTTGGGAACACACAGATTTTTTTTCATAGCTCACTACTTTCTACCTTTTTATTATTCTGTTATCTGCTCTGAAAAGCTTGGGGAAAAAAAAAAAAAGTGTCCTGGACATGGGGCAGATGAAGTTTTGTTCTTACCAGTACATGGGAAGACAAGATGACAGCAAATGGAGAGAGAGAAGAAACCTGTCTCTTACATTAGCTACAACATGCCCTGAAATAAATGAGTCTTCAAAATTACAATATCCCTATCCCCCAGGATTGCTCTGTCCTGAAGCTGGACTTCTGGAGCAGGAGAGCCATGTGGAGCTTTTTCCTTTTTTCAAATTTTTTTGAAAACTACAATGAGACCCTTCCTGGTTCTCCCTCGTATCTTCTGAATTGTTTTATAGGAGGGAAATGGAGGGGGGTTTATTGGATATACAGAATATCTTTAATATTTAAATGCTGAGAATTTGCAGGACAGAGCAGAGACTGCCTCTTGTGATAAGAGACATTATTGTTGTGAAGAATTCCTTTAAGATTCCATCTTAATCATTCTGCTATTGAAATGGAAGAATAAAGTAATAAATGGTTTGAATAGACTTGATTAAAAAGAATAATTATATTCCTTGGGTGGGTTAAATATATAAACTCTTTATGGTTCTGCATTCTTCTAGCATTCCCCTGTTAGAAGGGGTTTTTCTTTTCAATAAGCACATGTGAGAAGGAGAAAGGTTTAGTTCCTCGGTGGCCTCTGCCATGCCCTGCTCAGGGCAGAGGATGGGCTTGTGGCAAACAGACACCTCCTCACCCACAGCTTGCCACTGCTGCCATTTTCCTGCCCTGCTTTGGGACCAGATTTTTCCCAGAAGTGTCCTCTGACCTCTGGGAGATGCACCACCTCCTTTAGGACCTTAAAGACCCACAGGGCTCCTGTCTGTTTTGGGGGAAGAGCCTCCAAAACAGGGCAGAAGGGTTTCCCATCAGCAAGGACTTCTGTGCCAAGGTGGGAACATCTGGCCTGGGCACCCTCTGCCACGGGGAACCTGTGGAGTAATCTTGCCATTGGAAGGGAGTGGGAAAGATGTTTGTTTCTGCTGGGTATCTTGGGGTTGCAACGTTTTATTGCACCCTGAATTAGTAGGAAATTCAGGCTATTTTGCAAAAATCAAGTACTCCAGGGTGTTTCTCACTGGGAGTCTGGAAATTATGTAGGACAATGCTTCAAGCAAACAATCCTCACCCAACTGCAAGGATGTGTCCTCCTTACTGAAGCTTAAAGCATTTTACCAAGGAGAGCTTCCCTCTCTGCCTTAATTCCCCACTGACAGCTTCCCAAAGACATGCACAAATTGGGCAAAAATACAGATTTCACCATTCCCTGAAGGAAGCTGTTCTTCTGGAATTCATCCTTCCCCAAAAGTTTCCTTTTAACCCTTGCAGGGTCTCACGGGTCAGTCCTCCTCTGCTTTGGTGCTTGAAAACTTCTGTTAGCAAAGAATTTGCTTCCAACCTACATTTTACTTTTCTGCTCACATCAGAGGGTGACTGCCTCTCTCCCTCTTCCCCTGCAGAGCTGATTGTAGATGCTATAGTACTAAGGCTTCATTACTTTTACAAAAATCTACTCCACTACAGTATGAAGTGCTATAAATAATTGAAGAAACACTAAAGTTGTCAAAATAAATGAACAAAGTATACTTTGAGATGTCTGCTCTTGGCTTATTTGGGGTTTGCTCAGTTGGCAGTTGAATCTCAAGAATTTGGTCTCTGGAAACACCCACCAGAAATACAACCAGTGAGTTTCAGCCATCTAGCAACAAGCAACCTTTGTCTTTCCCTCAGAGTCATCTAGGAACAGGGCTGGGCATCAGATGTCATATATAAAACACCAAGTGCCAGTCTCCTCTTGGCCTTTCCATGGAAAGCAAAGACCCAAAACACATCCAAACATGAATCCAGAAGTTAGCAAGACCTCTTGTATGGTCTGCTTTGTGTGATGCTCATGTTCCAAGTGAATGCCTCATTGCTCTGCACAATAAGCCTTCTTCTCTTCATTCAAGATCTTTTCCAGAAGGTCTTCTTGGTCTCCATGACGACAAATAAATTGCTTCTTGTTCACTGAAATCTGCTAAAAGGCTTGTTATTAAGCTAATGTGCCCAGGGTGGAAACACAGAGGAGGAAGACAGTTCTGCTTCAGTAAGGAAGAGAGTCAAGGGTGTTTTCTTCTTGGTTTTCCCAGGTGGCCACCACTTCCCTGGGGTATCTCAGTCTGGCTGCCCTGGACATCGCTCTCATTTACTTCAGAGGTGTTTGAAAAAAATTAAAACCATTTCAGAGGAGGAAAAACTCCTGAGTGGGAGCCAAAGACACTGCTAACTGTCTGCTCTACCTTTCCACCTGTGTCTCTGCCTCCTGCTGACCTCTGTCCAAGTGCACCAAAATTTCAATGCCCGGTTCAGACTGGACTGCAGCACATGGAAATCCAGAGGATGTCTGAGGTGTTGGTGCCAGTGCCACCATGGTCCTACTCTCCATCACCTCCAGCTTCCTCACAGCCTGCTCACGTGGTGCTGCAAAGGAGAAATGTCAACGTGGAAAGAAGACATGAAAGGAAGTGTATGACCAGGAGCTGCCTGTCCCCTGGCAGGGACCTCTCACTGGGCTGAGGGTCTGAGCAGGTTTCACTGAAGGTCTCTGAGACCTGTCTTAAAGAAGAGACTTGAGAACCACTGGGTAATTCAACAGGGGCTGGGTGAACCTCATGAAAATCCCCAGGAGCTGACAGTGTCTTCTCAGAGGTTTCCAATACCATTTAGCATTTTGGGCTTAGCTTGTTCCTTTACCAACCACAGTAATTTTTTGCTGGCTTTCTTGCTCTCCCCACAATCCAAAGTGCTAAAAGGTCCCGTGAGAGTAAATGGTGAGAGCTTTCATATGGTTACTGTCACTAGGGAAACCACTTCCTTGTGATTCACATGTTCTGTGAGCCTCTCTTCTTTTCTCTCTGCCTTCAGAAAGGTAATATTGTGTCAGGGGGATGGGGCAGGGAGCAGACAGAGGCAGCAGGGAAATGTGTTAGCATGTCATTGATGGCAGGGGGTGGAAAAAAACCTCACCATCACCCAGGGATGGCAAAACTCAAAAAAATAAATCAAACTGACTGTTCAGTGTGATGGACCCACAGAAAAGAAAGACAGAAAGACAGAAGGACAGACAGACAGACAGACAGAAAGAAAGAAAAACAGAGAAAGAGAGAAAGAAAGAGAGAATGAGAGAATGAGAAAGAGTCAGATACTANGAGACAGGAAGGAAAGAAGAAAGAAAGAAAGAGAAAGAAAGAAAGAAAGAAAGAAAGAAAGAAAGAAAGAAAGAAAGAAAGAAAGAAAGAAAGAAAGAAAGAAAGAAAGAAAGAAGGAAAGAAGGAAAGAAAGAAAGAGACTGTTCTCCTCTGCTGCTGTGACTCTCCTCCCATCAATGTGATCCCAAGAATCTGAGCCTCAAATGAGATAAATTAAAACAGCCAGACAAACTGCCATTATTTCTCTTCTCTTCCCAAAACCAGGTGGGTGGGAAGTGTTCTCTGCCACCAGAAAGCAGGTCAGGATGGGGCTGTGTGCTGGCAGGTGGCCGAGGTGCTGAGGCTCAGCAGTTCACCCAGGGCTGATGCTGTCACCTGGAATGAGGCAGCACCAGCTGGTATGCAGGAGAGGGGACAGAATCTCCAAAATACCCCAAGCCACACAGGTATTTGAAGATGAGAGACAAGGGACTGGTTTCCCCAGAGAGACACAGAATCACAGAATGTTAGGGGTTGTAAGGGACTTTGAAAGACCATCGTGTCTCACCCCCCTACCAGAGCAGGGTCACTTTGTGTAGGTCCTGACCAGGAAGCCCCTGGCTCTGATGTGTATTTTGGCCTCCAGGATGTGGGCAGCATAAAGAGACACAGAAAGTGATGCTTTCAGGCACACGTACTTGTTATTGCTCTCAGAAAAATCGTTACTATCTTTAGCATTAAGAGAAAAATTTTCATGAGGATGATGAGTGCACTAAAACCAGTTACCCACTGATCCTACTTCTTCCAGACCTGTCCTCTGTCAGAGGAAAACTGGAATTTTAGGGGAGGTAAAAGAAAAAAAACATCTGCAAACCCGAGGGGGCTGCAGGCAGCCCTCAGCTCAGTCAGTCTCACAGTGCTCAAAGGAAGCCACCAGGTCTTGTAAAGGGTGACCACCCCTTGTGATGGGGATGTTTGTCCTGGAGACACATTGCACCCGTGTGTCTGCTCCATCCCTCCCCTCCCTTCTCACCACCTGGCTGAGATCAGCTCCGTGCTGCCTCAGTTTGCTTTCCCACAACTTGAGTTAAAGTCCAGATGCCTTCTGTAGCTGCAGAAGGTGGGTGCTTGAATCAAATGAAGATGAATATATTCCCTGACATATAATTGTTTTCTTTAGTAATTGCACTCGGGTCTCTTTACATCTGATCATTAGTGCTGGGAGACGATTGTTTGTGAAATGTTTCACTGTTCCTGATGAATCCTATGAAAAGTGACATTCCTGATTATCTCACTGCGTGGTGGATCACTCCAGGCTTTGCTGATAAGCTGCATTGATAGACCTTGCACTGTCTCCTACCATTTAGCTGCAACTAATAAATCAGAATTTGGTTTCTTCTCCATATGCTGAATCTTTTGTCACACACAAATGTGAGAGAAGAGACCTTTAGATGTTGCAGCTTCCCAAGGTTGGTTTCCTGGCATTGGCCTTACCCAAGGTGTGGGGTGAGGGGCTTGAGATATTGGTGCTACCCCAGCATGGGGCTTGAGGAGGGGTCCTGAACACCTCCCTGGGGGAGGAAGCAAGGTGTGGCCATCTGTGGTGACAGGGGGACCTGGGTGGCCACAGTTATCATTTCCCAGGCTCCTTGCTCACTCGTGGGATCACAGAATCACAGAATGGTTTGGGTGGGAAGGGACCTCATCTAGTCCCATCCCCATTTCAAGCTTTTCTACTGGTATTTTAGCCAGCTTCTGAATGGGAGGTAAAGAGCTTGGTAGAGGCACAGTGTGACACAAAAAGGGAGATCTCAGCACCTTCCATCTGCCCGGGCTGGAGTTATGACTTCTGGACCAGCAACACTTTGAGCAGGAGGCACCACAAGAGCTTCAGAAGTGGCCGTGGTGTCCCTCAGATTTGGGAGGTGACCTCATCTGAGATCCCACTTTCCCATTACAAACCCCCAGGCAAAGGGAAGCCAGAGGCCGGGTAGCATGGGAGGAAGGGAGGGATTCATGTGCCCGTCCCAGGGAAACCACTCAGGGCAGAAGACCCTGTGGGTGTCCCTTGGGGGGTGGGGACACGATGGTGTCTGATGTTCAGAAACCTCATGGCCTCCAGGAGCAGGTAAAAGACCAAAGAGGGAATGGGAGAAGCAGCACACCCCTGCACCTCTCCACCTCTCCCAGCCTAATCCAGCTCATTAATTTAGCAAAGATCTCATTTCCCTTATTCAATAAGAAGATCCACAGCAGCAGGAAGTCCTCTGAGCCCTCGAGGATCAGCACCCAGCAGGGCTGGGCCTGCAGGAGCTCAGCACCCTCTAGTAGCAGCAAAGCCCTTGCAGGTCCCATCAGAGGCACCAGAGCCAGGCACAGGTTCAGAACCAGTCTCTGTCTAGCAGAATAAAAGACATAAAATAATAGAATTAAAAATTAAAAATACAATGAAACAAAAAGAAAAGGCATATATAAAAGATATATATAAAATAATTTAAAAATAAAAGAATAAATAAATGGTTCTTATGGCAGAGGCTGCAATTTGTAGCCTGAAAGAAGTCACTTGAAACTGAGTCTCTGACTGGCAAAAGCAGTTAAACCCTCACTGCTCAGGCTTCTTTATTCTCCCAGCACTGGGGTCCCTTTCCTGCTGTGATCAGAAAGATCCCAGCACGAGGGGATTTGCATCCAGTCCAGGGCTGCTTTCCTGCTGTCCTTGCTTTTCCTCTTTCAGGAAAAATGTTGTGAGCTCCTCAGAGAAGTGATTTTGGGTGCAGGTAAGGGATGGGGCAACTGCCATGGCAGGAGCCTGGAGTTCCGAGGCATCCCCCATCAAACACCTCCTGCAGCAATGCAGAAGGGACTTCTATGCTGAAATGGAATGCAAAACAAAAATTACATCTCGCTGAGGTCATTTCTTGCAGGATGTGTCTTGGGAGACCACGGGTTTCTCTTTTTCCCCAGAGATATTGGGAAATTCAAAATAAAAGCTTTCCCTTGGGGCAGGCGTCAAGGCAGAGCTGTGCAGGCAGGGACTCAGTGCTGTTAATTTTGTCTTGATTTTATTTTTTTTTTCCCTCTCTATGTGGTAATCTTTAGGGAAAAAAAAAAAAATCTTGACATTTTTGTTTCCTTATTTGCTTGTCTTCTCAGTATGTCAAGACAGAGAAAAGATTATAACACAATCCCTGCTTCCAGCAAAAGACATCCAAACCGGCTGGTTTTTGGTTTGGTTTTTTTTTTTTTTTTCTTTTAATGTAAGTGATGAAATTATTGCTATAGATGTAGCAACCCACATCTATTTTAATCAGCTTGTTTACAAGTATCCTCAGATTTCCAAATTGCACAGGAGCCCTTTCTTTTCCAGGTAAGCTAATTTCTAGGACAAAACGTCAGAAAGCTCAACACATCCCTTCAATTACCATTGTACAGATTTTCTCTGAGCTACTGGACAATAAGTAGCTTTCAGGGGAGCATTAAGGAGATTTGCCCTCGAGGGTTTGCATCTCAGTAGAGTGACAGTTATTTTTGTAAGTACAAGAAAAATAAAATCAAATAGAGAAGCAAAGGAAGGAAGGAAAACCCCATCCATAATGCTTTCTCCCAGCCCCAGTAAAATCCACAGACGTGGGCTAGTCAACTGCTTATTATTGAGAACCTGGAATCAGATAGGAAAACCAGTTTCTAATGTCTTCAGATGTCATAGCATTATGATTTATGCCAGTACACAGTGCACCATGCTTTATCATAGGGAAAAAAAAATTAAAAGAAGAAAAAATGGAATTACAGAGCTACCATCTTTCCCGCCCCCCCCCCCNTTTTGTTAAGTCTGGGTTTCATGCCCCATTATTTTTTTTTATGGCTTCAATGCTCATCTGAGGATCTAAACTCCATCGTTAGTTGTTTTTAAGCTTGCCTCTAATGATGAAAAAAAATAATGGGGCATGAAACCCAGACTTAACAAAACAAAAATACAAAACGCAGCATTTTACAGACTTTACGTAAACATAATGTGACAATGCACTTCCTTTCATTCTCTGCTATGACAGTTAATTCCAGACCAGGAAAACTGTCAAAAATGTTTAGTTCTGCTTGGGTTGAGTTAATTACAGGCCCTGGGGCTGTGTTGACTTTCTCCTGCTAATGGCACTGTGCTACAGGTAAAAATCCATTTGCAAGAATGTTTTCAGAGCTACAGATCTAATTTACTGAATATCAAATATTTATGCCATTGCAATTAAAGTGACAACGTTCCACCCCTCTTTGCCATGCAAGCTCGGGCTTTTTAATAGAATTTATTATACAGTAAACATTTGGTAAAAAGTTTCGCTCCGGCTTGTAATGTGAAAGCTCTGAATATTTTATTGATTTTATTTCTTTTGCACTCACTCCCTATCAACACTGAAAGATTATGAACTTCTGCAGCACATAAAAGGCCATTTTTTACTGTCGGAGCATTAGAAGCTGTACGTGAAGGCTGGGGCTGAGGACGGAGGGCTTGGGCTGGCTCCAGCTTCCACATGGGGAGGAAAAAGAGGAAGAGTGGGGAGGAAGGAGGGGTGCTGGGACAGACCTACCAGGGAGGGAGCTGGAGCACAAGGGGGAGAGTTTTTCCTAGATAAGTAGGAGAGTGGATTGCTCCTGATTGATGTGGGGGCATGGGGTGGGTAGGAGCCATGGGGGGACCTCAGTGTGGGACACACACCACCCGTGTGTGTCATGGGGTGGGATGCTCCAAGCCACCTGTGCCATGGGGTGGGATGTCCCCAGCCACCCAGCTCAAGGTGTGGGATGCCCATAGCCAGAAGTCTGGCACTGCAGGGGCTCCAGCCAGGGTCTGGGCCATCCCTTCTGCTGCCTGAAGCTGAGCTCAGGGCTGTCTCCTGGAGCAGGTTGGTGGGTGAGGAAGCTCCCTGCCCTCTCCGTGCCAAGGCTCTGGCAGGGATGTTCAACCTGAAAAGTCAGGATTTAGGGCAGGATTAGACCAGTGATGATGTACCTCAGAATGGACTGTTTGGAGGCCACCAGCCTCTGGCCTGTCTCTCCAGCAGCTGGGAGGGAAAGGGCACAGCACACAGGACCCACAGAACCCACAGGGCTCTGCCTCTGGGGAGTGGAGAGACAGCAGGGCTGGAGATGGCTGTACAGCCCAACCAGGTGCCACAGCACAAGTGACATTGTAAAAGAACTGGCCCCATCCACAGCTGCAGCTTTCCTGGCCATGGGCAAGGTCCCCAGTGGGTGTTGCTCAGGCATTCAGGTCTGGACAGATACTGTGGCTGAAGTCCTGGCAGCACAGGGCTCTCCAGTCCCACCACGTTCATTACAATGCTCCAAGTCACTTGACCTTCAGCCTTCTGCATCTCCACGTGCCTGAGACAGGAGCAAATCCCTCCCAAACCCAACTGCTGTCATGGAACCCCAGCCCTGCCAGCTGCACATCTGCATCTTCAGCAGCAGCTGAACTGGTGGAGCTGGCAGTGAAGCACCAGGGACCAACCAGGAGTAATCCTTGATGAAGCCAAGATCTTGGCTGCAGGGAGCAATCCCTGGTTGTCCCAAACAGGATGACAGGGGATTTGTGGCATCTCCCAGCTGTGGACCTCGAAAGGTCCTGATGAGACCCAGTTCCTCCACCAGACATTCCAAAGGGAGAACTGGATTCTCAGCACCTGTGGCTCTCCGGGAGCTTCAGTTCCTGGGTCTTCTCATCACACAGTTTCCTTCCATGTCACCTCACTGCCTCCAGAGCCTCCAAGAGGGTAAAGGTAGGCCTGGAGCACATCTAGCCCTTGTCTTGGGGGGCACATCCTCCTTGGGTGACTTCATTCCTCCATCTGGAATCCTCTGACAGAGGATTTCTGACTCCTCTTCAACAGAGATGAAGCCCTGGTTATTCTACCACGAAAACAATAAATAACGGCCAGGAAATGTCTAGCAATGGAAAAGAAACAAAGATAGACACAGACACAAGTGTCCTGTAAGCTGCCACATGCCCAAGCAGGGATGTGTGTTCTCTGCAGAACATTTCAGAGACTCCGAAGTCCATCATGAGGAACAACCAGCAGTGGATTTTAATAGATCTATTTTGCACTCAGCTGTCACCATCTGTATTCCCCCATTAGAGATGCAGAATGAATGAGCTGGGAGGGTGTAGGAGGCCTGGCACAGCTCGGAGTGTGACCACCCCTCTTCTGTCCCCCTCTCTCCAGCAGAACCAGTCGCTGCTGGGACCTGTGCTCTAGCAAAGCCCAGAGTTGTCCCACGCAGGAGCAGGGAGCTCCCAGGCATGGGGCATCACCCTACATCCCTCCTCTCTACTGGCCAAAGAGGTGCAGGGGCAGGACCTCCTGCAGGCTGTGTGGGCCTGGGAGATGCCCCCCAGGAAGGAGCTGCTGTCCCCATGGGGAGCTCGGCGAGGACAGGGGCTGAGCTGGAGAGGATGTGGGAACCCACGAGCTGGCAGGATAATTACTTTTTTAATCAAGTCTTTTCAAAACATCTAATTTTATTACTTTATTCTTCCATTTCAATAGCAGAACGATTAAGATGGAATCTTAAAGGAATTCTTCACAACAGTAATAATGTCTCTTATCGCAAGAGGCAGTCACTGTCTGCTCCATCCTGCAAATTCTCAGCATTTGAATATTAAATATATTCAATATATCAAAAAAACTCCATTTCATTCCAGAAAAATAAAAAAGGGAAAAAAACGAAACAAAACCACAAGCCATATAACACAACTTTCCCCCTCTTCCTGCTGAAATAAAAATGTAAACTTTAACTATCACCCAACTCTTTTCCCCTCCAAACTACTCCTCAGAGAGTGAGCCAGGACAGTGTAAGAAACCTCCAGCAGCCCCCAAACCAGGCACTACCTCTGATGGGACATAAAGCTTTCCCAAGTTCTGCTGTTACAATCCCCACCCAAGATGTGCTGCTTGCTTTGGAGGAGATACAGGCTGGATTAATGATGCTCAGAGAAAGCATCTCCATCAGCCCCAGAGGCTGGTGCAGGGAGGTGGAGGCAGCACAGGGTTGGGATGCAGGGATGAGGGTGTTCCTCAGCAGCAGCCTTGCTCCCCAGCGTGGTGTTGGGCCCCAGCAATGTTCATGTCAGTGCTCATTTTGATCACAAGAAGAGACAGTGTCACCTAAACCTGGGGGAGGAAGGGTCACCAGAGAGCAGGCTGTGTTTGCATCCTTCTTCTTCTTCTCCAGGACCACAAAGAGTGAAAGGAAAAGTGGACAGGAGAGGAGGGTGATGGTCACAGGGAAGGGGGGATGTTTTTGCGGTGTGACTTGGGGCTGTTGATGACAGCTGAGCTCACCTTTCAGAGCTCAGGCTGCTGGGCATGTGGACAAAATTGAAGGGAAAAGGAAAACCCCCAAAACCTTGTTTTGAAAGAGTGCACACGGAAATAAGATGAAATGCTGGAAGATGACCCTGAGCTGATCCCTCATTCCAAAAGTATGCGTGCAATTTCCTAGCTTGTTTTGCTTTGCTTTGCTTTGCTTTTTAAAGGAAAGAGGTGAAAACAAATTCTAGTGTGTCAAACATCCTTGGGATGATTTCTCTTCCTGCCCTGATCCTGTCTGTTTCTGCTGTGCAGCAATCCTGGGCCTTTCCCAGGACAGAACCCACATCCCATCACCTGTGAGCACCGTGTGCAGCATCCCAAAGTGGGTGGGAAATTCTCCTGCCTTCCTCTGGGTTTGTTGTCCCCTTGTTTCCAGGTGCCCAGACTGCCTGGGGTGGGTGGGAGGCTTGGAGGGGGGAGAGAAACAGCATCAGCTTGGGATGTAGGAGGAGGCAGGTGGCATCTGGCAGGCTGGGCCTCTTGGCTAGAGAAAAGGCTGCGTGGTGAAGGGCTGTCCTAGTTTGCCTAGTTATTCTTACAATAATTGCAGTTTCCCTGTAATAGCCATAAATCATTGAATCATACAACCACAGAATGGTTTGGGTTGGAAGGGACATTAAAGCTCGTCGAGTTCCAACCCCCCTGCCATGGTCAGGGACACCTCCCACAGCCCAGGGTGCTCCAAGCCCCATCCAGCCTGGGCTGGAACACTGCCAGGGATGGGGCAGCCACAGCTTCTCTGGGCAACCTGGGACAGGGGCTCAGCACCCTCAAACCAAAGGATTTCCTAATCTCTAAACTAAATCTCCCCTTTCAAATTTTAAGCCATTTCCCCTTGTCCTCTCACTACACACCCGTGTAAAAAGCCCTCCCCCAGCTTTCTTGTAACCCCCTTCAGACACCAGAAGATTGCTCTAAGGTCACCTTGGAATCTCCTCTTCTCCAGGCTGAACAACTCCAACTCCCCTCAGCCTGGCTTCCCAGAGGGGTTCTCAGCCCTCAGAGAATTTTAGTGGCTCCTCTGGACATGTTTCAGGAGCTCTGTGTCCTTCTTATTCTGGGCACTCCAGAACCGGACACAGTAAAATAGGTAAATAGATTATTAGCTTTCCTTAGAATAAATTTCTTATTTTTGCTCCTCATGCCTACTCCAGTGACCAGGGTTGTCTCACACTCTGCTCTTTGGTGCTCTTTGGTCTCTGAAGTGCTTCAGAGAGAGCTGGGGCTCCCTGTGTGCTCTTCCTCCTTCCTGCTAGCTCCGTGCATGTCCCTGGGGAAGCTGAGTGCTGCTCTCCCATGCACCCATCCAGCCAGTTGCTGGTACTCACTGCTGGAAAGATGCCTCCAGTAGCCACATCTGCCAGCAACAGCTTCTCATGGAAGCAAGAATAGCCCAGAGGAGCCTTCACCACCTTGGAGACCCAACCCCAGAGGTCTGCTGGACAGTTTCAACATGAGCCTTGGTGACTGGTGGTGGGAAACAGCATCTTAGTGATCAACAGTGATTGAGACACTTGATCCCCTTATTTCACACCCTTGCTGTGTTGCCAGTTGGCCTGGGCAGCTGCTGAGACCACTGACCTGAGGGATGGCTCTGTATCACCCATTGCCAGCACCCAATAGAGCACTGCTGGGTGCTGGCCTCACAAATAACCATTGTGGGGGGTTTCCAAACCATGGGAGTTTGAAAATAACCTGGATTCAGGATCTATAGCTCCTGAAGGCTGAAGGAACATGCAAGTGTTGGACTGCAGGAGCAAAACTCAGAACAGCTGAGTATATCCCTGGGATCTCCGACAGGCAGGTTATCCATGAGGGAGTTGTATGGTGTTGCTGTGCCTCAGTTTCCCCACTGGCAGGATGGCATTTTCAATCCTCCCTCTGGACTGTCTGCCAAGCCAGATGGGGGGCACTTGGGGGTGCACATCTGGCCTGCAGATGGATGTTTGCCAGATCTCTCCATCCACAGACTGAGCTTTTGAGGTGTGCAAGTAACACCCCCCTTTCAGTGAAGGCAGCAAGCTGTCTACAAAATCATCGAATTCTTCAGGTGAGCCCTGAATTTGGCCCAGTTATCTAATGACATCGTTCTCTAGGCTGTAATGGTTTCCCCTCTGCATCAATACTCCCTTAAGATGAGTAATTTCCAGTTGATGTCTATCTCTAATAGACTTTCCCCAGGCTCCTCTCACACTTGCTGCCTGAGCTGCTGCTTGGAGATTAAAATCTACTCGAGCCTGCCCAGCATCAGTTCATCAATGACAGTTGTTGCATTAGTTGATGCAAAACCCACTTAAAATAAATCCTAATTAAACCAGAACCTGAAATCATGTATTTTTGGAACCCTCTTCTGCTCTGCTCCACATTTGGCTTCCAGACCTGTTATTACTCAGTCCCCCTCCTTGTCACTGGAGATGCAGTATCAGAAGATGCTAAATAAATAGTGTTTTCATTAAAGTCCTTGGCAATCTGGCAGCAGATTGAATTATTTGCTCCTCGAGGTTCCCCCGCGCACGTGAGCAAGAGGGGGAAAGGGGAGAGAGAAAAAAACAGGACCTGCTCCATGGGGCTGAGCCAGAGCCAGGCTCTGTCCTGCCCTCTCCCAGCTGGTGCAGACCTGGGGGCTGCTAAAGGGATTTAAAGACATGGGGGTCTGGGAGAGCTGCTGGCTCTGTCCAGTTGGTGCCCTAGGAGGGGTTGGCACAACTCGAGGGCTCGCTGCCTGGGGCCAACCCAGTGGTTGCAAATAGAAATCTTAAAAATACAAAAAAAAAAAAAAAAAAAAAAAAAAAAAAAAAAAAAAAAAAAGTAAGCTTGGGGCAGGAAAAAAGTAGGTATGCAAAAAAACAAAACCTTCAGGGGGGAAAAGGTTTCCAGAGCCAGCTCCAATGCTCCTTGTAAGAAAATGTTTCAATTTCTTTCATTCAGATTCCTTCCCCTGCCTTCTCAGTGCTGCCTCTGGGGAGAGGTGATGCTCACACGGGGAGCCAGTCTTGTCCCCATCCCATAGGAGACACTGCAAGGATTGGACTGGGAGCCACTCTGATGCAACCCATCAACTATCCCCCTGCCAGAAATCCCCATGAACTTCACTCCCATGGCTGGAATTGGTTGTACCACGTAAGTAAAATGCAGAAGTGGAGCCTGCAGCTCAGGCAAAGACCTGGAGACCCCCAAACACCCCAGGCTGGAGGTGGGTGATGTCTGAAATGGGTCAGGATGTGTCCTGTGCCCGTGGGGATGCGTCAGCCCCTCCGATTTGGGATGCACCAGATTCCTGCACCCATCGGCTGGGTGGGTGCAGGGACCACAGGGAGCTTGGCAGGGTCACAGGGACAGAATTGGGCACCACCTCTTGAGGATGCACTGGTGGCACCAGCTCCTGGTGGCAGAGACAGCTCTGGGAGACCGACCCTGTGAGAGCCACCAGGTCAGCTTGGGTCTCCTTCATGGCCATCGACCTCCTCTCCCTTGCCAGCCCCCAGCCCCTCACTTTATCCACCCCCCAACACCTTTTGCTTCAGCAAGGACCCGGGACAGTCCTGCTGCCAGATTTTATTTCAGAAATAATTGCCACAGCACAGGATTTAAGAAATGCAAATGGCTTTGCCTGCAGGTTTTCAGGCAGGTGCCAGGGAAGGAGAGAGAGAGAGAGAGACAGAGAGGAATGTTCTGATTTTATCAAAATCAGTTTTCCTGCCCAGGGGAGGGTGGAAAGCAGATCCTCAGCCTCAGTAAGACGATTCTATTTAAACCACGAGATCTCATGTTGTAGCTACTTCTTATTTACCAGACTGGAAAGTTACATTAAGAAGTTATCACTTATCTTGCAGGAGAACAGATTAAGAGTGAAGGAGCGTTCCCTGGTTTGCATACAGCTGCGCTTCCCAGGTTACTAAAAAGACAATTGATGTACCAGTTCAGGAAGAAATATGATTTTCATTATGATACGCAGGCATCAGGGATTGTATTCTAATGGTCCCCTGTCACCAGTGAAGAGCAAAATGGCCTGTGACCACTGTAATGGAAAAAAGGTTTCTGTGATGTTTTGCATAGCGTGGAGGGCTCTGTGTGTTTGGCCCCCTCTTTTTTTTTTTTTTTTTTTTGGCTCTAAGACCCTGAAGGCAGCGTTAAAGGGAACGGCATCTCTTATTTTCTAGGTAAGGAATTTCTGGTCTCATAGTGAAAAACTTTTCTCCCCCCTGACAGAGGTATATTTCTATTTGAAAGTCACTTTTTAATTAGCTGTACCCTGAAACAGTGGGTCTCGTTTTCAGCAGGCTTGGGAGACCTGCTCTCCACACACACCTCTTTGGGCAGATGAAATAAGATGAATGTATGGAGTTTCCTGCTGGTACCCCTCTCTTTTGGGATCCCTTCAAGCTTTTCTGTCAATGTTTTGGTGCCCCTTGGACTCAAGGCCATAGGAAAGCATCAAAGAGCAAAAATTGATGGTTGTGATGTAACTGTTGTCTTTCTTCAATCTCAGGGATTGCATCCAAGGCATGGGAACATCACAACTGGTCCCAGATCTTCACTTAAACATGCAGGCACTGAACCTACCCTCCTCTTTTCCTGCAACACTCAGTCACTTCATGGAGAGAAAATGTGTGAACGGACACTTCACCAAAAGCAGAGCTTTTTTTTATCACACTAAGTGGTATCCTCCATCATCCCACCCTTCATGCCTCCTTGGCTGGGGACCAGAACCGGCCTGTCGAGAGGCAGGAACACACAGATGGCTCACACCACCCACCCCAACCAATAGCAACACCAGAATATTGACTATTCCACAGAAATTATTCAGAAATAATTCCCAGAGGGGTGAGGGGGGTGGGGAGGGAAAGAGGTCCCAGCTGCATTTGTGAATTACAGACATTCTTAATAATTGATCAATTAAAGACTTTCACTTTTAGCTCTGGCCCAACAGCAAGAAAGGTGTGGGAAAGGGAGCTGTAAGGGATCTGCTGTGATTTTTTTTTTTTCTTCTCCTGTTTAATTACTTGACTGCTGTAGAAACTAAAGCGAGTTTCAAAGGTAACTCAAATTCCCCCATCACTCGACAGCACACAGCCCTTCCCATCCTGTGAACTTCCAGACAGCTGGGCTGAGCAGCTTCCCTTTAAACTCACCAAAGTTAAAGACAAACAATTTAGGTCCATTGATCTGGAGCTGCGGAGCCTCCTGTTTAAACTCAGGGAGATGGAAGAGGCATAAAGCTTGTGCATAGGAGTTGCTTTGCATTGCTTAGATTAAAGGACATCAGATGAGTGTTTTGTGGGTTGATCAAAAGATTTAACGTGCTCTGCACCTGTCACAGGTACGAGCTCAGTTCCTTATAGATAAAAACAGTGGAGCTGGCATAGCATGAGAGACTTAGAGGAAAGGATGTGTAGGCAGTGTATTTAAAGCAGGCCGAATGAATATAGGATTAAATGTTAGTATTATATGATAAAATGCTAATTTTAAGTAATTAGGCCATTCCTAGCAGAGAGCTCCTGTTGATCAGAACCCTCCCTTGCAGATAAAGAGGGTGATCAGGAATTGTCTTCACAAAAATATGAAAAAGACATAGTAAGGGTTTTGCACTGCACAAATCAATGCTGCATAGACTTATGCTGTTTCCACTAAGACTCCATGGCCTGGCTGGGATGGAGTACATGGGAAGTTGTCTCTAATTTTCTCCTCTCCATTTTCTGTTTAACTCTTCCTGCAGAGGCTCTGCCTTGCCCTTGACTTCAACAGATCCTCAAATTGAACTGAAATCTGAAGACTGCTGGGAACAGGGTGGATGTTCCCTGCCTGGGGCTGATGGCAAAGTGTTTCTCCATGGACAGAGACTGATATTTCCTGAGAGCTGAACTCACCCCCAGGCATTGTCATGTGCCTCAAGGATCCTTTTTTGGGGCAGTTTTTACCAGTTAAACAACCTCAACCACATCCTTCCCTCCTCCTCTCAGCAGCCTGATGCTTGGGGTTTCCTGTCCTCTCTTCAGCAAGCCTCAAGGTGAGAAATGATCCAGCCTCTCTCTCCATGGGGGGAGAGAGGACCCTGATGGTGGTTGAAGGGAAAGGGAGATGGTCCCATACCCTGCTCTGCAATTACCAGCCTGTCCTCAAGGTTTTCACTGCCATTTGCCAGGATCTGGCTGGAAATGGCACGGCCAGAGCCTAGAATTTCCACACTGGAAATGGATGGAGGTAAAAATAGGAGAAGTCTACATCTTTTAAAAGGAATCTTCTGTTAAGTGATCTTCTAACTTGCATTTCTCCATGCTCGTGGCAAGTTAAAAAATCAATAAATTAAATATAACAACTAGGCAATTAAACAATGCCCAGATAAAGATGGATCCTGGCAGGATACCTGGAAACAGGCAGTTGGGTCATGCTAGTTTTGTAATACGTTGCATTTTATACTATTTCTTTCTCATTACACATCACATCAGTCTCTCTGTCACACCCATGGTCCTCATATGCACCAAAAGGCACTGATGTAGAGAAAGAAGAGCTGAGGACAAGGTGCAGTGCCTTGTTCTCACACTATGGTCCATCAGCTCCAAGGTTTGTGTTCCTCTAAGAACTCCTTAAATTCCAAATTCTTTACTGGACATAAAAACTAGTGAAAAACCAGGGAGGTTTGGGGAGGAGGATGCAGACAGGGACTGCATAGGGCACAGGGATGAAGCAGAGCTCTGGGGCTGACCTGACACCCCATGGACCAGGCTGTGCAAATGTGCTTCTGGTGCTTTTGTCTGCGTGGACCATCCTGTATCACTGAGCCACTGTGCAAAAGCATCCCCACTGGCATGGGGCAGCCATGGGGACCTGGAGGCAATACCCACACTCAGATGTTCAAGTTAGACAAGTTATCCACATTACCAAGTTATCCAAAAGTCACTTTGGAGGAGTAAATGGCCCAGTGGTTAACCTAGCACCAGCCTTGAAGGAGGTTGTGGCTATCAAGCAGTTTGACCCTTTCACTAGAGATCTAAACTGCCTCAGAGAGTTTGCCCTGGATGTACCTTGTCCTTCCCTATCGTTTGCAAACCTGAGTCTAGATTCCCTCTGACAGTCACTTATCCTTTGAAATCCACTTCCCTCTCCTGTGGTGATCCTTCCTGCTTGCACCAAGCCCACTTGGCACAGGAAACCTGGTGCTGTAGAAACCTGGAGATTAGAATCAAAGCAGCAGCACCTTGCTGCCCCCAGTGAGGGCTGTTACCCACCCAGGGAGAAGGACAGTCACCCAAGGGCAACATCTGTCCACAACAGGAGACATCCATCCCTCTCCTGCAGCAGCCAAGGATGTAATTTCTGGTCCCAGGCTGTTCAAAGAGGTGGCTGAGCCCTAATCCATTGCAAAGAGCAGGTTTCCTTGCTCTGATTTCAGCAAGTGCTTCACTGGAGAAAGAAATTCCAAGCAGAAATTGTGCCTCTGGTCAGATGATGATGCATGACTCCAGCTTACAGCATTTTGACAACATACCCAAGAGAAATGCCTCTTTAAACCTCTCTCCAGGGGTCAGCAATTTCTTCCCAGGTCCAGTTGTCTGCCAAATCTTCCCTCCTTCCCAATACCTTCCCCCTGCATTCAGGGAGGAAGCAGGAGCAGCCCCTGCTCTGCCCACCCAGGAAGGGCACTGGGCTGGCAGGTGCCATGAGGAGCCCTCCCTTAGCAATAAGAGGCAAATACATTTTGAAAAAAAGGAAATAAAGCCATCCGAATGCCAAGCTTGGGAGAGGTTATTCTTCATAGAGGGAAAAAAATAATATTTAAGGCTGCAAAACTTCCTTTGACAGAGTTGTCTTTTCATTACCCTGTGAAATGATAAAATCCCAGCACTGAAAATGTGTCTTTATGAATCTCGAGCTGGAGTAATTAGTCCCATGCTTGGCTCTCCTGAGAGATTATTGCTTCCTTCTTTTCAGATTACTTACCCAAATAGAAGTGGAATCATTGCTATGTTTGACAGTGAGATATAAAATATCAGATAAAGCTGTTAAAATACTGTTTCACACGCTGGGTTTCTGCAGCATAAGGAAGCATCTGCTCTCGGTATCAGCAGCAGAGCTAAGCAGAAAATTCACAGCTGAGGGCTGAGACCATGGATCTCACTTCTTTTTTTTTTTGTTCCGGGACATTCCAGGAGGAATCCAAGCAGTCAAGAATTTAGACTGTGTTCAAATGATTCCAGTAAAGGTGTTTGCAGCTTGTGTCTTTTTTGAGGCCTGGAGGTGCTCAGAGGGGTTGAAGTCTGGTGAGTCCCCTGCTATGGTCTGAGGAATGGAATGGAATTCTCAGATGGAATCCTTGGCTAACAAAGGCAAGGTTACTCAGTGGTAGCACTGAACCCTGGAAATGACAAGTCTGGTAGCACCAAGCAGACTCTGCAAAAGTCTCTTTGTGCAGAGGCACTTGCGGGGGAGGCAAGATGTAGGTAGCATCCCTCCTCCTCTCTGCTTCATGGTAAGAGCTCAGAAGGTAGTTTCTCATTAAATATGGCACAGCTCTATGGTGAAATTTCCCCCAGAGGAGCTGTGGTTGCTATATATTACTTTTAAAAAAAAAAAAAAAAAAAGAGAGAGAGAAATCTTTCTTTGGGAATTCGAGTGCTTGCTCCGTTATGTCAGGCTGTGAAGCTTTGTGTTCCTGACAGCCCTCATCAGCTGTCAAGCTGTTGTACAGTTCACACCCGGCTTAGTTTGGTCTTTTCACCCACAAAACAAATTTATACCAATGCACCAGTGTTCCCCCAGCCTGGTGTAAAGGGTGTGTAAGCTGCAGGGGCAGGGCGAGCACCACTGGAGCAGCAGCTCCAGCAGGAAAGCCCTTTGATCCAGGTGAGATCTCAGCTCCATTTCAGAGCTCACTCAAACCTGGACCCCTGGGGACCCTGGGTGACAGGGAGGGGACCCAGGGAGCTGTGCTCTTGTGGGGATGAAGGGAAGGGCACACGCAGGGCCAGGCAGCATCAATAATTAGTTTATTAGAATAATTAATTCGAATTAATTCCACCTGGCATGAAGGCAAGTGCAGGAGCTGCTTCCCCTTTGTCTCTTCCAATGACACATCTTTGGCTTTGCATGATTCCCCATCACCAGTAGCTTGGAATGACCATGGGCTGGATAACATTTCTGCCTCTGTGTGTTTTAAGTTTTCTCCCAGCAAAGGAAAACAGAATTGCTGGGACACAGACCCCTGGCCTGAAGACCCACCCCGAAGTCAGGGTGTGGAGATTTTCCCATAGGTCAGGTACTTGGAGATGGGAACAGAGTGTTTGTAGATGAAGGTGCTGAGCACCTCCCAGCTGGCCTCTCCACCATGGGCTCACCACCAGGAGCTCAGGAAAGAGCTCTGCAGAGGAGGAGCTGCTGTGGGGCAAGGGCAGGATGAGGATGCCCAGCAGGGGACATGGGATATGGTCTCTCCTTCCCCTGGGCAGAGAGACCCCAAAAACTGCTGGGAGGTTATTGATGCCCCCTCTCTGGAGGTGTTCCAGGTCAGGTTGAATGAGGCCCTGTGCAACCTGGCCTGGTGGGAGATGTCTCTGCCCATGGCATGGATCTTGGTGATCTTTGAGGTTCCTTCCAACCCAAACTATTCTACGATTCTGCAACTTTCCAGGGACTTTTGCACACCTCTGAGTTGTCACGGGAGCCAAGGTAGATGGTGCAGACATTTCCCTGAACATTCAGATACGTAACCATTGCTTTAACCCCTCAGAAGCTTTACTGCAATCCTGTTGCTTCTAATCTAAACAAGCTCAGGCACTTTTTAGGCTGGGTTAGAAATTAACTGAAAATTACCAAAATAAACTTGCTCTCCACACATTCTTGCAGCCTGATTGTCCATACTCCAGGCAGTGCTCCTTGTCCTGGTTTGAGCCAAGATAAAGGTAATTTTCTGTCTTGTACTTTTGCTTTCAGCTCAGTCTCTTGTCAGTAGCTGCACTTGCTGAAATTAACAGAAGTTTCTCAGACAGTGTCTGCTCCTAGGACTGATCCCACTGGATGTTTATAGTTACTGCCAGAGCCTGGTGTGCAGAGCCAAGGACACTGCTCAGCTCTGAGGAACATTTTACCCTGCAGAAGGAGTAAAGAGGTCCCACCTGAACCCCTCCTTTGGGGAGGCCCGAGACAAGATAGATGCCAGAACTGACCAAACAGAGTATTCCATCCCATACACCTCATACTCAGGATAAATTTGAGGGATCATGAGGGTCGACACCTTTTTCTGCCCTTCCTGCCCCTTCTTTCTGCCCTTCCTTCACCTGTTCCCTGTTTTGCTTCAGCATCCTGGGAGGATTCCATCCCTTCCTCTGCCTGTGCTCCTGATCCATTCCAGCCTGAATCTGTGTGTTCCTGCCTCCAGCTCCCGACTGCTCCTGACCCCAGGATTCCAGCCTGGACTTTCCCAGGGCTGCCCTGCAGCCTCGGGGGTGACCTGAGAGTTATTGGGGGAAAGGGGGGAGGAACGTGGGATCAATCTTTTCAAAATATTTGTATATTTGTATATATTTAGTAATTTTTCCTATTTATCATTCCTGTTTCATTACAGTTGTGTAGTTTAGTTTCCAACCCATAAGCCTCTCTCCCTTCTTCTCTCTCCTTTCCTTATCAGGGAGGAGAGGGGGATTAATAATAAAATCTGTTATTGGGTTTAATTGCCGGGCCAGTGTTAAACCCTGACACTCCTGTATGAAAACACCAGCTCCAGCCAAACAGGCTCCATTCAGAGGTTGCCCACCAGCCCCTCCACCAAAGCCTTTTTCTTTTTTGCTTGTCAACCACAAGCGATGAGCTGGAATCCAAACAAAACCCAAATGAAAACCACACCTCCCGCAGGGATTTACGGCCTTTCAAAGATTTAAAACAGATCTTCCAAGATGTTCCCCAGGCTGGGAGCTGAAGGATTTCCTCCTCACACAGACTCTCAGGATTACCACACTGTTTTTAGGGTGGTCACAGAGTGGGGAACAGTAGATCTTTAGTGGTAGGCTTCCATATGATGTAGGGGCACTTCTTGTCCTCTGCAATTTGTAAGTGCAATTTGTCATCCAAAGGCTGTCACCACATGTCAGTGATGTAACAGTCTCAGAACATGTCACAATGAAATACTTCTAATGAAAAAAAGTTCTCTGTTTTTTGAATACTACAAGAATACCTAAAATGCCAGAAGTGAACAAGAAGATATCCAAGATCTTTTGAAAATGAAGAATTCTCATGATAGATACATCTCTTAATGAAATACAAGCAATTAAACTAAAAGCCCTATCGAATGCTGCTTGTCACTCCACACATTGAGATTTAATTGAACTTTTTTTCCATCCCCTGGTCCCTTTTCTCTGATAAACAAATTCATTCTCAACAGATCAGGTTTCACTAACCCAGAAACCAGATGATAGTCAATCAACTAATTGACACAACAAAGACTTTTATATGAAAAAAAATAATAGTCTAATTAAAGCTCAAATGAAATTTAATGATCCACAGACGTCTTATAGCAATGAACAGTCTCCTTGTGTTAATTACTCTGGTTTTAACCATTTCCCTTCTGGTCACCTAAATTGTAAGTGGGATGATGGAAGTGGAAGCAGAGCCTCTTGTCCATCCAAGTGTTTGTGCCATCTCTGCTGGGAGATGGTCCAGATGGTGCTGGGTGTGCATGGGTGACCCTAGGGCTCTTCAGCTGCTCTGGGTTAAATCAAGAAATGCCCCTACCACCTCTTCTTCTTCTTCCCTACGTGCTGCCATGTTTAAAGGAACTGCCCTTCTGCTTGCCCCGTGCAGCCATGGGGCTTGTGTAGAGCAGGAGTGGCCCAGGTGGAATGGATGGATGGAAGAATGGCAGGATGGGTGGAATGGATGGATGGATGGATGGATGGATGGATGGATGGATGGATGGAGAAGAATGGCAGGGTGGGTGGAATGGATGGATGGATGGATGCAGGGATGCAGGGATGCAGATTGCTTTCTCACTGCAAGGCATCAGCCATCATGGTGCACTTGGAACCTGCATCCTGGCCCAGCACCATGGGAAACATGCCCACAGAGAGAAACCCACCCTGATCCAGTCTTAAGTGAGAGCTTTGCTAAGGGTATTGGCAGGAAAAAGGAGCAGCCCACTCCCACCCTTGAGATTTGCCCCATCATTGAAAACTCTCAGGATCTGATCTCATACTTGAGAGCTTTCCTGAAAAAAACTGAGCTTAAGGAAGTGGTTAAAGTTCAGCAGGTGACTGAATGCTTTATTGCAACAGGGATTTGGTCCACCACAAACCTGAGCCAAATCAGGAGAGAAACTGGAAACCTTTCCTGCTGTCTTTCAGTGTCTCAAGTGAAAAATGCAAAAGCTAAACACATAAAGGGAAATGAGGCAGATACTTCATTCTTAAGGTACTTCAAACCTTAAATATATTTGCAAAAACTTGAGATGCTGCAACGATGGCAGGCAGAGCAGTGCCACAGACCCCCCAGCAGGAGGGGGGGCTTCACCCACATTTATTCCATGGCTGTCTCCTGGGTGCTCCCCTGCTGCCTGTAATGGGTCCCGATCAAAGTAGAGCAATAAAACATTCCAAAGATTATGAGCAGCCCTTTGTGGAAGAGTTACATGGAAAGAAGGGAGAAAAGCTCACCAAAGAGAATAAGAGTTCAGTTTTAAGTGTTGAATTACTCATGCAAGCTGAACTCACAAGAGATGCCCAGGGCCTTCTCCATCCCTCTTCCCCCTGCACGCGTTGCTCTGGCTTTTGCCACCTTCTCTTGGCTCTCTCTTTAAGAAGCATCTATCATTTTCACAATCATTTTCTAGTGCACCTTGTGCCATGAATGGAACCAGCTGTCGTCAATGGTCATTTTGTTTCCAAGCGAGTTTGGACACAAAGGGCATCAAGTTCTTTCACCAGCTGAAAACACCCTGGGAGAGGGTTTGGATACCCACGGAGCTCATCAGGTGTCCAAGGCAATCCCAAAACATGCTGCTGGCTGGGGCATGCCAGAGAGATAGAGTAGATAGATCAGATTTGAGATACATTTTCTATCTAAAATTTACAACTGCTCAGGAAAAGCCAGGTTTTTTTTTTAATGGATGGCAAAAACATGAATCTTTCTGCAGTGGAAAACTTTATCTTTGAACAGGTTTGTTGAAGGTGAAATTATTGTAGAGTTGATGGTGACCAGGAAGAAATCAGGTTCTGGTTATTGATGAGGCCAGGAGGTGTAAAGATGTGAGAGCACACACCACTTGAAGAGCCTCATCACCCCCAAATGAAGGTCCCCACCTTTACCCCAAGGAGCTCAAAGCCATTTAGCCAAGGTCACTAGAAGGTCACTGGGGAAAGCTTCAGGCTGCTGGAGATGAGAAAGAGATGGTGCAGAGGGAGCAACCCCAGGACACGCCTGTTTTTCACAGAGCCCTCAGTAATTTGTGGCTTGTCCTGGTCCCCACACAATCCCAGCCATCCCCAGCAGAAATTTCTGAGCCCAGCCACATTCCCTCTGAAGGCAGAGAGACCATGGTGTCCTGGGACATGTCAGGAGAGGGCCTGGGACAATGGCAGGAGAGGACCACCACAAGGTCCCATCCCACCCAGCAGGCAGAGATGGGCCACCACAACCAGTGTTGGAGCAAAATGGGACAAATAAACACCCCAGAGATGTCAGGGGTGTCTCCAGCCCCTTTCCAGACCTGGAGAGTTGGTCCTGGAGAGGGGAAGGGGGGAAAGGGGCTGCAGGACCTCCCTGCACCTCGAGTCCTGTGTGCAGTGCTGGGCACCGCAGCATAGGGAGGACATGGAGGTGCTGGAGAGGGTGCAGAGAAGGGCAACCAAGATGAGAGGGGTCTGGAGAGGAGGTCTGATGAGGAGAGGCTGAGGGAACTGGGGCTGTTCAGTTTGGAGAAGAGGAGGCTGAGGGGAGAGACCCCATTGCTCTCCCCAGCTCCCTGAAAGTTTGTGGTGGTGAGACAGACACTGCCCTCTTCTCTCTGGTGACCACTGATAGGACAAGAGAAAATGGGGTAAAGCTCCACCAGGGGAGCTTCAGGTTAGATATAAGGAAAAACTTCTTCAACAGTTATAAACTGGAGCATAGGTGGTTCCACATAAATATTAGGAAGAATTTTTTTCACTGTGAGGGTGACAGAGCACTGGCCCAAGGATGCTGTGGAGTCTCCTTCCCTGGAGACATTCAAACCCCACCTGGATGTGTTCCTGTGTGGCCTGCTATAGGTGACCCTACTCTGGGAGGGGGGTTGGACTCCATGATCTTTCGGGGTCCTTCCAACCCCTCACTTTCTGTGATTCACAGGAGGAGTGGGGAGGCATCGGAACAGGCTGCCCAGGGAGGTGGTGGGGGCACCATCCCTGGAGGTGTTCAGAAGATGGGTAGACGAAGAGCTGCAGTGGATGTTTTAGTGGTCAGGGGTTGTAGGGTGAACTCAATGATCTCAGAGGTCTTTTCCAACCTTGATGATTCTATAATTCTCTAATTCTATGATTCTATTTGAACACATCTGCGGTGGCAGCCTGACACGTGCTGGCACACTGAGGGTTAAGCTCTTCTAAATGTCTTGGGAGTTATTTGTAAAGCTATTACTCCTGAGTTTGTTAATAAATCAGGGTTTAATACACCTGAGTTATATTATCTCCCTCCTCTAATGTATAAATCCTGGCACTAAACCTTCAGGCCCAAGTGCTGTGCGCTTTTAGTCTTAGGTTGAGCTACCTGCTTTCTAAAACGTTAGATTGTTTCACAAGCCAAAGAGATGGATTTTTAAATCCTCCAAATCTCGCAGCAAGTATACAGATCTGTGTCTGGAGTTACAAATCCGATCAGCAGGTTTGTAAATCCTACAAAAGACTTATTTTAAGAAGTTTTCATTTACAAAATCTTGCTTCGCCTCCGGGACGTGTAAGTGACTTATTTGCCAAGGAGGATTCTGCAGACCTGGGTTATGTGGAGAAATCCTTCCCTTCACTCGTCACACACAACACAAGACAAATCCTCATCCAGACAGTCTAGATCTGTCTCCCAAATGGAGGTTGGGGTTAATAATGAGCTCCAGAAAAGTCATCAGGGATGAATGGGTGCTCTGGAGGGGTGGGAGTCCCTGGTTCAGGCACTGCCTTAGTGTCTGCCCATGCTCTGGAGATACCTCCTGTCCCCTCCATCCCAGAGG
Organism: Florisuga fusca; assembly: GCA_038090715.1. NCBI lineage: Eukaryota > Metazoa > Chordata > Aves > Apodiformes > Trochilidae > Florisuga > Florisuga fusca. The sequence goes on from JAAWXA010000023.1 coordinate 12,629,490, forward strand.
GTGAGGGAGAGGTCCCTCAGAGGGAAGGTTTCATTGTGGGAGAGCTTGGGTGAGATGCACCTGGCCCTAGATGTGAGCTTGAGGATCACCCACACCTTCAGACATTTGGTGGGAGGAGTTCAGTGCAGGATAGGGGTGGTGAAGCCAGGCAATGCTGCCCCACTTGTCTCAGCATTTTAGCTGCTTTTCCTCCTGGAGATGGGTCTGCTGGGGTCCCACCAGCTGTGGATGTTTCTGGCATTGCTGAAGAGGAGATGCCACCCACCGGCCATGGCCTCTCATCCTCCCTGGGTGCTTCAGCACAGTGGGTCGTGGCAGGCTGTGTGGCAGCCACACACCTCAGGGGCCAGGTCCTATCCCAGCCACTGTCCAAGTCCAGCTGAGTCTGGGCAAAGCAAGGACAGGGCTGGGAAAAGTCACCCAGACCACAAATTCAGGTTTTTCCCTGCACTTCAGGCTTTCAGCCCCCTTCATCTTTTTCCAGGAAGAGGCAGTAAAGCAAGGATGGGTTTGGAGGTGCAGGAAAACCAGCTGAGCTGCAGCAGTCACCCTGGGTACTGCTCCTGCCTTTAGCCCACCTCAATTCCAAAGTAAAAACCTTCAGCCTAATGCAATGACATGTTTCACTGGGCAACTGAGTCCGTCCCTATGGCTCTGTCATTTCTTTAGGTGCTTTGATAAGCACTTAAATTATAATGTAACGGGGCAGTTAAAGAAACCAGGAAGACCAGTTTGGGTTACCTCCAATACTAGAGGGGGTTTTTAATCTTGCATTTTCTGTGCTGCTTCATTTTCTGGTTTCAACCACTTCCATTCATCCTAGAAAATGTTACCAAGGCATGGACCTCAGAGGGTGTGAAGGCAAACGAAAAATGAGAGAAAAAAAAATCAGGAAGGTTTTCTCAAAACTAGATCACATTAGACTAATTTAATATCATTTTTATCAGGAAAACAGAGAGAGGAGCAGAGGAGATAATCTATCTAGGTTTAAACAAAACGTTGTATAGCAAACCTGATGGGAAATATGTCTTTCAATAGAGATTCTGGGAAGGGTTCTGGAACCCTTTGGGTTCCAGAGGGGCTGTGGTTGGGGGTAAAGGAAGTTACCAGCCTGGAGAGCAGAGCTGAGTGGGGACCTGCCTTGGGGCTGCACCCAAAAAGGAGGGGGATGCCTGTGGACTGGGGGGTACTATGGAATGAGGTGTTGCCAGTGCTGAGGGATGCCAGATTTCCATGCTGGGAATGCTGCAATGCAGATCAAAATAAAACAAGGTCTGGCTGCAATGTCTTCTGCCTCCCTTCCCTGTCCTGAGCTAAACCCTTGGTTGGTTTTGGGCTCAGGAACAGCTTTTTTCCCCGGCTGGAAACAGACCCGAGGGGTTTTCTCTGGGAAATTGTCTGGACCTCAGTGATGGCAGAAGACACCAGCAATGTCAAGGGCAGCCAATGCCTTATGCTTCTCCATCTTTCTCCCCCAGCCCAAGCTTCTGCTGGGGGGTGGCCAGGGGCTGCATGGCTTGGCCCGTGGTTTGGGGTTTCAAGAAGCCCACGTGGAGATGGCCAGCTACAGATGGTTACACTACACCCAGGGATCTGCCTGGCAGGGACCAGCCTTACAGGCTCTGAGCCATCAGAACCTGGATCAGACCACCCTGGGGATCCCAAAGGTGCAGCCACCCGGGGTCCCACGTGTGCCATGAACAGCAGCAACAAACCCCGACTGACTGCATCCCAACCTCGGGGCTGTATCACTGAGGGTGGGTTAATCTGACAGGGGACTTTTAAAATTATTAGATTTCTGACATGAAATAAGACATATTAACCTGTCAGGAACAGATGCAGCTTTAGACTTTGTCTTTAAATTCGAAAGAAATAAAAAAAATCCCCCAAACTAGCTCGGTGCTGCTTCTCCGTGTGCTTGAAAATCAGAAATGGCTTTGCCATCTCATACTGCTTCTGTTTGTCCATTCTTCCTGTCTCTGTTTTCATGTTTTCATTTTTCTATGGCTATGTGGAACACATTTCTCAGTTAAGTACTTGCTTTTGAGAGTTGTTGCCATAACAACCGTTTCATTCCACGATATGCACACTATCTCTGAAATACAGAATTTCTCCTTAAAGGAGCATGTGCCACACACATCAAAGAGGAATATGGACTCATTATTTTTACATTATTTTGTGGGCAAATAGATGTTTTCCAATACAGTTTTTTTTCTAACTGGATTTTCTTGCTCAGTGGAACTCTGTTTTTTTAAGCATTCCCATCTTACAGTATAATTTTATCCTGAGACCCAGAACATTAGAAGACAAGGATCTTTATTGTAGTTTCTTTTCTCCAAAGGTCTGAGAGAACTGTGCTGCAGTTAATGCATTTTACAAAAGAGAGAAAAATTATGTAAATAAAATCTATTAAAAATGCATAGTTCTTGAAGTAAACCCTCTATTTTACTGTACAAATTGGTGGTAGAAGGAGAGAGAGGGCCAAGAACAGTCAAGTTGCTTCATTTTCCAATAAATACCAGCAATAAACACGAGCCCAACCAGCTGGAGCAGCTCTGCTGAGAGAGCTGGGGTTGTTCAGCCTGGAGAAGAGAAGGCTCCAGGGAGACCTTAGAGCACCTTCCAGTGCCTGAAGGGGCTCCAGGAAAGCTGGGGAGGGACTTGGGACAAGGGCCTGGGTTGATAGGATAAGGGGGAACAGTTTTAAGCTGAAAGAGGGGAGGTTTAGGTGAGACATTAGGAAGAAATTCTTTGCTGTGAGGGTGCTGAGCCCCTGGCCCAGGGTGCCCAGAGAAGCTGTGGCTGCCCCATCCCTGGCAGTGTTCCAGCCCAGGCTGGATGGGGCTTGGAGCACCCTGGGCTGGTGGGAGGTGTCCCTGCCCATGCAGGGAAGTGGAAGTAGATGACCTAAAAGGTCCCTTCTAACACAAACAAGACTGTGACTCTTGCTTTTGGTGTTCTTCTGCAAGGGGCATTAGGTGTGCAACTGAACTGCAACTTGTGCCAAAAATTACTCTCCCAAACTTGCTTGTATCTAAAAGGTCAGAAAAAAAGTTTTGCACATGGGCAGAACCTCACTCCCAGGGTTTCCAGTGGGTCCCAGTTCCCTCCTGGCTGAGGACTGCACAAACCAGAAGCTGAGCAGGAGCCATGGGGTGTTCAGGACGAGTTGGTTTTCCTTGGCAACACCAACTGGTTCAGCTTTACCTTCACAGCATGTGCTCTGCAGTGCTGGTGTTGGGTCTTTGACACGAATGGGGACATGGATACGTCTTCTGGAGAGGAGGCTCCTCCTAAGGAAAGCAAGGAGCTGACCCCAGGCTCACAGATGGCTTTTCTGTTGGGCAGTCTTGCTTGTGCCTGGATGGGACCATCACGGTCAGGAGGGGGACAGCCTGAGTGCAGGTCATGATACGTGACCCAAAAGCATGGAGAAAGCAGAATTTCCCAAACCATTTACCTCTCTGCTGCCCCAAAACTTCTCTTGAGGAACAAGATGCTGGTCCTGAGCCAGGCCTGTTGCAGCAGGCAGATCCCTTGCTCTCTAACCAGCGTTCTGCTGCCTCTTGTCCCTGACAGATCCCAGACCACCATCCTCTCATATTGCTGGTATATCACCCCTTTGGAGTCACAGTACCTCCTCCAGCTCCCTGAGATTCAGCCCCTTCCTCCAGCAGCTCGCTAAGGGCTGCTTTGAACCCGCTGCCAACGTGAACATTGCATTGATTTATTAATGAAGGGTGCTCAAAAACACATGTTCATGAGCTCTATGAAATAGCCTTCAGCTTCTGCTGATTACTCATGTTTTACATCAGCCTGATGTTTTCTAGATGCATTTCAATCAATGCAGATGCTTTTTTAGCACACATTACCGCTCGCCTTTGGCTAACCAACCATCACATTTCTCTCTCAAGTGCCCATTTGCATCAAACCAACCCCAAAGAGGCATCATCTCTCCTCTGACTGCCACCTGAGCTTAGGCAAACATTCCCATTTAGGTTTCAAAATGCCTTGAGTGCTCGAGCTTCATTTCAGAGTGCTCCAGACAAGCTGTTGGATGTGTTGTGTCATTCACGTCAGAGAATTATTCTCTGCACAACTTCCCTTCCCACCCCAGCAGGAATAGTCCAGCTTGCTCTTTTCCCCAGCCTCTGTGCTTTAACAACACCACAATTTCAGGGTCATTGCTGCTGGGACCTAGGGTGGCTGTTTCCAGGTCAGGTCAGATTTGGCCCTAAGAGCTACTTTCATCTCCTTCCCTCAGCTCAGCCCTGATAACCTCAGCTCATTTATTGCCTCCAAGGTTTTCACTGTGACACGACTGTTACGGTATCTGAATGACCTTCAGACAAAGAGTAGCAATAGAGAGATGGGGTTTTTTTCCCTTTGAATCACATTTTTTGCATATCCACCAAGCTCTAAGATTTGCCATTGTGGTGATCTGTGGCACACAGCTCTGCTCCTAAAGCAGCATAATTGTCTTTTTGATCATCATTCCCATTAGTCAAGCCAAACCCAACCATCCTTGCCACCAACTATGCTTTTAATGCTCCAGCTGCATTTTTATTGTTTACGTCTTGTTAGGTTTATTCTGTCCAAACTTGCAATTCCACTTCTGGCTGGAAGGGCACACGGCGTTTCACATGTTGCAAAGGCCCATTCTTTGTTGGTAGTAAAAGGCAGGCTGTTAAATAACACAGCTGTTGTCTTCATTTGTTCAGTAGTGAAATGAAAGCAAACCTCAATGAAGTGAAGGGAGGGGGGAAGGGACCTTCTGCTGACGTTGCTTCCACACGGATACACCATGGAGCAGCCTTCCAAGTCCAGTAGTTCCTTAGATAGATGCTGACCTGGGTGAGTTCCTCTGGGTGTGCTCCAGCCACAGCTTTGGAGCCCATTGGTGTATGTTTGAACATATCAGCCCATTGGAGCTGAGGCAGAGAGTGACAACAGCCCAAGAAGAGTGCCATTCATGTCTTCCTCCCACACATCCTTCCCCAGCAGGGACATCCAAACCTGCACTGATTTGAGGACCAAGCAGCCCGTGGTCACAGCCAGGTGGGACACGTGAACCTTCCACACCTGAGCACCTTCGAGCCTTGCTGAGCTCAACGATGGAAAAGGCTGGAGATGAGATGGGGAGGAGCTTTGCCAGCAGGATCACTGACAGCCTCAGTGAGATGTACAGCTTGCAAGCCATAGCTGTGCCCCCAGCCCTTAAGGAGAGGAGCAGGTTTGAAAGGTGCAGCCTCCCAAACTGGTAGCACACACTGTACGCTGGGGAGCTGAGCTTCCCTGGGCACCAACTGGTGAGTCTTTTCAAGTTGTGAGAAACCCCAGGCCTGCTGCTGGACAACTGTCCAACAAACGAGTTGTCTCCCCCACAGAATGTTCTCCAGGAAGGCAGGAGCTGTGTGAGATGGAGCCAGCCATGGTCCCATGCCACACCACTGGGAAGATGCTCGCCAAGAGCTGGGTTGGTTGTTGTTCCTGTGGGTGCTTTGATCTTCTTCATGTTCGACGTTCACTGTGGACTTGAAAACATGTTTCACACCAAGCAGTCCAGAAAACTGCTGCCAGCCATCAGCCTTCCCCGATATCAGCATTCTCAGTGCTTAAATTTGCTGTAAAAAGTCAGAGCTGCTCTATCTTTGAGGTCTACCCAAACACATGGCACTACAGTTCCTGTAGTCCTGGGGTCAGATGCCTAAACACAGATGTGTAACACCACTGAATTGACCAGGGCTAGCTGTGGCTTCCTCATGGATGCAATGGGATCTAAAGGAGACCCACCCCCTTCTTGAGATCTCCAGACATCTTAGATATGTGTCTCAGGCACTCTACTCACACACCTTTGGCTTCCAGTAAGAACATTTGCGTGGTTGATATGGGATCTGCTGCAGATCCATTAAGGAGTCTGCTTCTCTCCATGAGCCCAGGGACACCTTTACTTAATCCTGGCTGCTCCCAAAGGCCAGTTTAATAGTGGGATAAGGAGGAACTTTGTGGAATGTTGTGAAAGTTAAAAAATGGTAACAAGAAAGGGAGAGGGAAAGGTGCTGGAAAAAAGGTCACCCTGAGTGTCAATGTATGGGACTAGGCAGGGGACTTGACTGCTACATTTACAAGGAGTTATCAGATCATATTTTCTTAACCCAAAATAACTTCCTGGAGAAAACAGCCAAAGGTAGATCTGCTTCATCACCCAGTCTCCAGTTGCTGTTCCTCCCTAAGAAGACACAGAGGGAGCAGACCTTCCCCTTCACATGGACACTACAGAGGATGATAATTGTATCTTGACCCCATGAAGAGAGTGAAAAGAAAATCCATCTCCATCACTGCTAGGTGGGCTCCAGCTTGGGGAAAACCCCCTTGCCCCACTGCCCCAGGTGTCCTGGGGTTAGGTGGCACTTGCCTTTATCCATCACCTGCTCTGGTGAGCTGCTTCCTCTGGTTGCTGTAGTGAAGTGTTTCCTACTGACCTTCTTTCCTGGATTCACTCTGGTCTCCGGGCAGGTTTCATCTCCTTGGTCAGTGCACCCTGCTGTGACAGGGACACCTCTGGGGTGGCAGCTCCTGCCTGCAGGTCAGGGCTGGCTCTGGCCCTCAGCTCTGCTCACCTGGTCAGGCAGCCTGGAGAGGGCTCGGGAGGGCTGCAAGAGGAGAGAGGAGAAGGTCAGAGATACCATCTGTGCTGCAGAGCCCTTCACACAAGACATCTCTGCTTTCTAGAGGCAACATGTCAAGCTAAATTGAAGGTACCAAATAATTGCAGTTTGCTTAACAAAAGACACTCTCAGCTGTCTGCGAGAGACATTTGAGCCCTGAGTGCTCCTGATCCAAAGATGAGCACATTCATGAGATGACAGCTTCATCCCACCCCTGATGGGAGCTTTTCCCACTGACTCCAGTGTGCACCCTAGGGCTGGGAACTGGGTGAAGAACCTGCTGTCAGTCACCAAAAATGGGTTAACCCCACCCTGGGGACAGCAGGTGAGCAGGATGGCAGCACAGCTCCTCTGAGGGGAGTGGGATGACCAAGAAGGTCTCTCCAGACCAGGAGCACTTGCCATTAGCCTGAGCACCAGGGAAACCATGGTGGAAGATTAATAAACACAGGGCAGGTCCAAACTGGCACGGGGCTGGGAGCAGCCTGGGCTGGGGGGAGGTCTTTAAGGTCCCTTCCAACCCAAACCAGTCTGGGATGTATGATGGCAGAAAATGTGATAGGGAGAGAGAAAGCAGATGAGATCAGGGTAATGGGCAAAGTGATGAGGGAATGAGAGAGATGGTGGGTGGGCTGAACCTGGACCATGAGCATTTCCCATCCGTGAGGATCTACAGGCTGGCAAGGCAATCACCAGACATGGGCCTGAATGAGTTGGAAACTGTGCTGGGACTCTGCCCAGATCTGCTGTCCTGGGAAAAGGGAGGGTCCAGACAGGAGGCCCCTGCCTCACCTTCCAGTCCAACCTTCTCTTTACACTGCTTGGAGTCCCAGGAGGGACAGAGCTGAGGGTCTGGTGGGGCTGGCACTGCTCCTTGGGGTTGTTCTTGTAGAAGAAGAGGCAAAAGCCTTCTCTCCTGGAAATCCCAGTGACCACTTCTGAACTTTCCAGCTCTCAGGGGGCTTAACATCGGCTGTTCCACCTGCCCAACATGTAGCCTGAATCTCTGTCTCCAGCTATAGTGCAGAATTTACTTTGGCATTGGTTTTTTTGGTGAAAATAAAACTGAACTGAGGGCAGGATGTTGTCTTTAACTAGTCTGAGATGACTAATTATTAAACTCATTTTCTAAAGGTTACCGTATACAGAAAAGCAATTATACAGAGATTAAAACAAGTTCAGAAACCTGATTCATTCTGAAACTATGGTAAACCCAAATCTTGTACTATTTCTCATTTTAATGACCCCAGGAACATTTTACTTAACTCAGATGTCAAAGGCAATTCTGAAGTGAGAGATTAAATATATTTCATGCTTGTTTTCTTCCTTTTTCTTTTTTCTTTTTCCACAGAGCACAATGCACACATTTCCAGTGCTAATTCTGTTAGTGGGCTTGAGCAGACTGGCAGGAGAGAGGATGGAGAGAGGATCCTGGTTAACCCCTGTGTGGCTGCACTCCTTCCAGACACAAAGCTGAGCTTTGGGCTTTGGGGAGAAAATGAGGGGGGCCTAATAATGTTGTTTCTTCTCAGGGTTGTTCCCCACTCACTCTGTCCCTGACATGGTGGCCCTGGGAGACTTTTGGCTTTTCTGTAAAATGCACCACGGGGCTACAGCTCCACTGGGCTCCTCCAGGCTGAGGAGATCATCTGGAGCCTGGTGGGCTGCAAATCCCAAGCGGTGCCATGGGGAGTTTTTCCCTGACAGGTCTCCAGAGGAGGAGGAAGAGGTGATTGCCATGCTGGTTCTCACTGGTAACACAGTGACCATCAGGAGCTCACAGAAGCATCACCCTGGCAGGTTCTGCAAGAGGATGGACATTGAGTAACACGGAACAAGCATCCTCCAAATGCTCTCCAGGCTCCTGCTCTGCTGCAAGTTGCAGACAAGAGCCCTTTCTGCACCAGGAGAAGAGGAAGGTGCCAAGTCCAGTCCAGCAGACTGTGCCAGGTGAGGCTTGCAGGGATGCCCTCAGATGGTGTATGCTGGAGAAGCAGATCTCCCTGGGGTCCAGTGGATCAACACCAAAGCTGTGAGCAGCACAAGGAGCCCAGCAGAGCTTCTCAGAGGGATGTAGACAACCTGGCAGGGCATGGAGCTCTGGAAAGTGATGGGAGGATGCTGTTCCTTGGCCCTGGGGATGCAGGATGGCTGTGCCATGCACTGCCAGCTGCTCAGAGCAGAGGGCAGCAGCTTCCTCACCTCCTTTCCTCATACTGGAGCAAAGTCCATGCAGGAAGTAGCAGTTCATTAACCCTGACATCCCCCAGCTGAAGTGTCTGGGGTTAAACAAACCATCTGCTCCCACCAGGTCTCCAAACCCTCAAAGCTGCAGACAGCAGTGACCCTCTGCCTGGCATGGGGATTGTCCCATTCCAGCCAAAATCAGACTGCAACAAAATGCAAAGTTAGAGCTGGCTCAGAGCCTGCCACATCTCTGGATGTGGCTTTGAGTGCTCCAGGGACATGTTCTGGAGCTTGGGGCAAGTGAAAATGAAGCATAAAGGAGAATCCCCTATCTACAAACAGATGGGAGGTGAATGTGAGGTACCATGTACTCTTGCCCCATTCTTGCTTTTTTGGAGACTTTTTGGAGGATGTGGACCCTCAGGGGTCATTTCTGGGACCTTCACTTGTTTCAGGTCATGTTGAGATGAGGCTCAGCTCTTCCAGGTTGTGAGTGGGAGTGCAAGCACATATCTAAGGGACAGAAAGATTTTAGAGGGATTCTGGGAAAAACATCACTGATTTTTTTTCCTTGTCTTTATTTCTGCTCCACAGACAAAGAAAGAAAGCAAAAAGGATTTAGGGCCTCAGTATTTGGCTTTGAGCTTCTAATAGGAGATGAAATCCTACTCCAAACCTCACTGTTTTCCCCAGACTGTCCAAAGGAGAGAAGCTGTTGCACAGAGGAGCAATGCTCTGGTCTCATTCTCCCTCTCCAAAAGATAAAAGCAGCCAAGCAATAAACAAGGGTTTAAAAAAACATCAACTGTAACTGAAGGGTTCCCCAAACACAGCTGCATTATCCAGGAGCTCAGACAGCAAAGTGCTCCCTCCTTGCTGCCCTTCCAGCCCTGCTTCCCAGCCCAGTGCCACCCTTCCCAACTGCCCCCATGTCCCCACTGCCAACAGAACCTTGGGCTGGCAAAAAACTCCAGCTAAGGTGTACCCAGAAGAGGTTTTTGAAGGGCTCCATGTTTCATTTTGCTGTTCCCTAAACAAACCTTCTGCTCTTATCGTGGTGAACGATCTCGTCTGGAGAAAGGTGTCTCAGTTTGCTGCTGCCTCTGCTGATGTTGGGCTGAAAACTTGTGCAAAACAACATGAAACACTTCAGGTAAACAAAGTGTTGCAGTGCTCTGCTTTTTTTTTTTTCTTTTTTTTTCTTTTTTTCTTTTTTCTTCTTTCTTTTTTCTTTTTTCTTTTTTCTTTTTTCTTTTTTCTTTTTTCTTTTTTCTTTTTTCTATTTTCTTTTTCTCTTTTTTCTTTTTTTTCTTCTTTTTTCTTTTTTTCTTTTTTTCTTTTTTTCTTTTTTTTCTTTTTTTGCTTTTTTGCTTTTTTCTTCTTTTTTCTTTTTTCTTTTTTCTTTTTTCTTTTTTCTTTTTTTCTTTTTTCCTTTTTTTTCTTTCTTTCTTTTTTTTTCTTTTTTCTTTTTTTCTTTTTTCTTTTTTCTTTTTTCTTTTTTTTCTTTTTTTTTTTCTTTTTTCCTTTTTTTTTTCTTTTTTCTCTCTTCTTTTTCTCTTTTTTTTCTTTTTCTTTTTTTTCTTTTTTTTTTTTTTTCTGTGCCCAGATGGGCACAGAGCTGGAGAAGAGGATGGATGCTGCAGCTGCTTTCCACCCTGGACATGCAGCAGGTCCACTCTCACACCATAAAGGGGCAGCAGGATTTTTGCAAAAAGTTGTTAGGATCACTTAGTGCCCGTAGCTGGAAGGTTTCACCCATCCCACCGGCCTGCCAACCGTGGGCACCCACCTCCCGTGGGCTGGCCAGCACCTCCTGTGCCACCGGACCCCATCCCGCAGGGAACACTGTGCTCCCAACAGCCCCTTATCAAGGAGCCCATGGGCCTCTTTATTCCAGGTTCACACTGGCCTCTAGTGGTGCACAGGCAAATCCTCTGTGATTACCCACTCTGGAGCTGCTGGAGGAATGGGTGACAGCACAAATGATACAGGGGTAATGCCTGGATAAATATATATATATAGATATATATGCCTATTTGTTCATCTGTTTATATAAATATACATTTATATATTTATTGGCCAAGAAGGCCAATGGCATCCTGGCCTGGATCAGGAACAGCGTGGCCAGCAGGTCCAAGGAGGTGATTCTGCCCCTGTACTCAGCCCTGGTGAGGCCACACCTCGAGTCCTGTGTCCAGTTCTGGGCCCCTCAGGTCAGGAAGGAGATTGAGGTGCTGGAGCAGGTCCAAAGGAGGGCAACCAGGCTGGTGAAGGGACTGGAGCACAGATCCTGTGAGGAGAGGCTGAGGGAGCTGGGGCTGTTCAGCCTGGAGAAGAGGAGGCTCAGGGGAGACCTCATCACTCTCTACAACTCCCTGAAAGGAGGTTGGAGCCAGGGGGGAGTTGGTCTCTTTTCCCAGGCACCTCTCAGCAAGACAAGAGGACACGGTCTCAAGTTGTGCCAGGGGAGGTTTAGGTTGGATATTAGAAAGAATTTCTTTATGGAGAGGGTGATCAGGCATTGGAATGGACTGCCC
>JAAWXA010000023.1:12640899-12655988 GCA_038090715.1 Florisuga fusca
TGGATGTGGCACTCAGTGCCATGGTCTAGTAACTACAGTGGTAGGGGATCAAAGGTTGGACTTGATGATCTCTGAGGTCCCTTCCAACCCAGACAATTCTATAATTCTATGACTCTATGACATCTCTAACCTTCCAGTCCATGTACATCACACTGAACCCCAGTGTCCCCTTGCAGGCAATTTCTCTCCCACCACTTGAACCACCTGAGTTCCCTTATTGCTCCTTTCTGGCAGAAACAAAACAGATCTGTGCAAAATTGAGCAGTGTCCTGAAAATCCAGCTGAGGTCTGGGGGCTGGTGATGCTCTGGGGAAACCATGGCCTGTACCTGACTGATTGCTCCTCCTGGGTACTACTGCTGGCTGAAAGCTGGAAAGAAGACTGTCGAAAACATAAATAATTCGGGCTTGAGGTTTCAAGTTGAAAAAAACAGTTTTCCTGTGAAAATTTGGTTGGCTTTGGCACAGATAGTAGCTGGGAATATTTGCTCCATCAGGGATATCTGCCTGTGATGGGAGCAGTGCTGAGACACAGCAGATCCTGAAAGGCAGAGAGCTCTGAGGAGCAAGTGGGCTTAGGACTCTCAGTGAAAACCAAAGGCTTGGATTTATTTTATTTTATTTTATTTTATTTCTCCTGAAATAAAGAGAATTTTCAACATGAACAGTTTTGCTTCGTTCACTGGCAGCTTCGAAGGGGAGCACAGCCAGAGCCCTGCCTGGAGCCATGGAGCCTCTCAGGCTGGGGGCTGGGTTTCCTTTGGTCACCTTCTGGTTTCTGAGCCTTCCAACTGCATCCCCATCCCTTTGCACTTTTCTCTGCCCAGGACACAAAGGTGATGCAGAAAAAAACCTGAATCTTTGTGGTGGGTGTCAGTGCTGAGAGACCAGTTCTGGTTCACAAAGCAGCTGCACTGCTGGCAAACCCAACGTTTCCCCACCTGAGGGTTTTGTGCAAAACCTTGCACCAGGCTTTGCTGGAATGTCTTTTTCCAACTGTATCTGAATTTTTGGTACAAAAAAGCGCAGCTTCAGGAGCTGCAGCTATGAAAAGAAACCACTGTCTGTTGTGAGGACTTGCTGGGGAATCCTGGCATGTCAGGAATTCAAAGGACCAAGGAGAGATGGAGCCATCTGCCCAGGAGTTCCCACCCAGAATCACAGTGATATGCCTGTGGCTGGAGGGCTCTTTCTCTGCAGCTTCTTTCTACCCAACCGGGACAGTTCCTTTAACCAAAAAGAGGTTTTTCTTTGACCAGTTTTGCTCATCTGATGGCTCACAGTGAGCAGGACCAGAAGAGCCACCCAAGCCTTGGATGTGGTACCAGAAGGCAAAGTGATTTATGGTTGCCCATCCCCACCTGGTCCCCCAGCCCTGCTCCTAGTTTTGCCGATGCTTGTAGGATCTTCCCACTTCCCAGTATTTGGGTGAGTTGGCTTGATATTAGTCATTGGCTCTAAGAGCTCTGTGGGGGACTGACAGAGGGGTGGCAGAAAGAAAAAAGAGGCAGCTGGCAAGACTGTAGCACATCATTGTCTTAAAAAAAAAAAAAACAGGCAAAAATAGGATGTGGACCACAAAAATGTGTGGTCTGAAGGCTCTTCAGAAGATGTTAAATGCAGCGAGCACTGGAAGAGATGGAGCATGGCCCCTGTCTCCTCTCCCACCAGTCAGGTTCAAGGAGGGCTGGTGGAGATGAGAGGACAGGAGGACAAGGGCCAAACAGTCAGATACATTAGGAAACCAGAAAGGCTCTGAAAAATAGAAGAAAATTGCAGCCTCACTTGAGAAAAGCCATGGGATCTCCAGGGCAGAGCATGAGTTGGGGCAAACAGAGACATGGACAAAAGAGGTTTTCTGAGGCCCCTTCATCCTGCAGGCTGAGAGCCCAAAGTAGAGTGGCAGAGGGAGAAGGTCGTGGCAGAGGACCCGACCCCAGTGTTGATTCCCTCCCTAATGGGAGAAGTAGATTGGAGCTCCCCAGCAAGCCTCATGTGTTGTCATAAATATTTCTACTTAGCAGCCAACATAAAAAAAAATAATAAAAAAAAGGAGTCCTTGATCCAGGCCCAACAAGGACAGATTTAGTTTTCCCACACACTGAAACAGGGCAGGAAAAGTAAAACCAGAAAATGTTTTGACTCTCTTTGAAACATTTTGACTTCCCCCAAAGAAACTCCCAGGGGTGCCTGGACATTATTTAGTACTGAAAACAGCTTTTGTGCCTTTGTAGTTTGAGTTCTCATGTGCAGGTGTTGTCTCAGAACAAAAGGGGGGAGATTTTGCTTGGGAGATTTTGAACCGAATTTGTCAACTACCAAGTGAGCCATTTTGTTCAAAAAATGCTTAAGCAAAATATTTTGACATTTCCAAAATGTTCTCTTCTTCCATTTAGCCAAAACACATTTCTGCATTCAAAGCACACTCCCAGATCCCTTCAGCCCTTCCCAACCCCTCGGGTTTGCTAAATTTGCTTCTCCCACAGGATGAGGGGACTGGAGGTGGAGAGCAGGAAAAATGAGGGGGACAGCAGTTTTGTGGGGGCCAGGAGGAGAGTGAGGAGGAGGTGGAGAGAAGCTGGGAGACAGTGAGGGGTTCCTGGCAGGGATGGAGAAGAGCCAGGGAGCTGAGCAGCTTCACAGGTGCAGGTGGTGGGACTCAAGAGGTGGCACAGGGAGCATCACGGGTGCAGATGGGCAGAAGATCCTGCCTGACAGACACAGCTTTTGTGCCCATCACCTGTGGAAGAGGAAGACCCATCCCTGCTGCCCACCGTGCCACCCAGACCCTTGGATGTGCTGCAAGCCCCTTTCTCCCGAGGCATCCAAGCTCCCAGCAGTGATGTTCTGCTCACAGCTTTCCCCTGTGGAAAAAATAAGCCAGACACAACTGAGAGGCTCCACTGATACTGCTTACTGGCAGCCGTGCTCTGTCACCACACAGAAATGGTGACAGTGGCAGTGAGACAAGACAGGGACCTCACCACCAGCACTGAGAGAAGCTGCTCCAAACTCTCCATCCGAGAGCTTGTCCAGGGTGGGTGGGTCCCTGTCCACCCCATGGGGTGAACTGGTGGGATGGGATGGGATGGGATGGGATGGGATGGGATGGGATGGGATGGGATGGGATGGGATGGGATGGGATGGGATGGCAGAGCCCAGATGTGTGTCTCCACCTCTCCAGGCTGGCCATGACTATAGAGGGGATAACTGGGGCTGGGTGGAATGCAGATTCCTTGAGGTCAGCAGGGCTGGGAGCTACGGTGCTGCTGGTGTGGGGCTGCAGCTGAGCCGGGCGAGGAGGCAAACCTGCAGCCTGAACTCAAGAGAGAGGATCCCATCCAAACCTGTTTCCATGGCAAAGGAACAAGCACAGTACATACTATCAGCACCATCACCAGAGCCCCATGGAACTGCTTGTTGGATCTGACATCCCCCATCCCCAGCAGGGAACAGCTATCCCTGTTCCCTCTGCTAACTGCTACCTCTGTCACTGGTTTTTTCTGATCAGCAGTGGGTTTGTTAGGGTTTATCCAGGACATCCTGTGTTGCCTCTTTGGCTTTTGTCTTCTTTTGAGGCTCTGTGGGGTGATTTTGGCTGCAGCTGGAGTCCACTCTGGAGTCCAGGGAGCAGATGCAGAGAGACTGACAGCCCAGGAGTGGCCAGGACAGCAGGCAGTCTCCTTGCTGGGGTTCCTCTACATCCTCTGCCTGGGGACAGTCCTGCCACCCAATGACTGCACTGCTCCCTTGCACCCAAGGCTTGGTGGTCTCCTCTCTTTCTGCCACCCCAGCTCCATTTCTGGGCATACCTTCTTGGTGGCCTTTTCAGCCATCCTTTGGAGCAGAGGCATCTTCACTCCCACCTAGGAGACCACTATGAATGAAGCCTGATGACCAGAGTGACAGCCACACCAAGTACCTTCCAGTGCAGCACGTCCTTTGAACACCTCCATGGCTGCCCATTTTTTGAGGCATCAAGATTCACCACTTCTTAAAAGGAAGCTGATGGAGGACACCTTCATCAGTGGCTCTCTCTGGGGTAAGACAAACTGCAGGAATGGTTGTGACAGGACATGACAATGTCCCCCAGGGATCGGTGTTGGGCCCAGTACTGTTTAATATCTTTATCGATGACTTAGATGAAGGGATTGAGTCCATCATCAGCAAATTTGCAGATGACACTAAGCTGGGGGGGAGTGTGGATCAGCCGGAAGGCAGGAGGGCTCTGCAGAGGGACCTGGACAGACTGGAGAGTTGGGCTGATCCCAACGGGATGAGGTTCAACACGGCCAAGTGCCGGGTCCTGCACTTTGGCCACAACAACCCCATGGGGAGCTCCAGGCTGGGCACAGAGTGGCTGGAGAGCAGCCAGACAGAGAGGGACCTGGGGGTTTGGATTGACAGGAAGCTGAACATGAGCCAGCAGTGTGCCCAGGTGGCCAAGAAGGCCAATGGCATCCTGGCCTGGATCAGGAACAGCGTGGCCAGCAGGTCCAAGGAGGTGATTCTGCCCCTGTACTCAGCCCTGGTGAGGCCACACCTCGAGTCCTGTGTCCAGTTCTGGGCCCCTCAGGTCAGGAAGGAGATTGAGGTGCTGGAGCAGGTCCAAAGGAGGGCAACCAGGCTGGTGAAGGGACTGGAGCACAGATCCTATGAGGAGAGGCTGAGGGAGCTGGGGCTGTTCAGCCTGGAGAAGAGGAGGCTCAGGGGAGACCTCATCACTCTCTACAACTCCCTGAAAGGAGGTTGGAGCCAGGGGGGGGTTGGTCTCTTTTCCCAGGCACCTCTCAGCAAGACAAGAGGACACGGTCTCAAGTTGTGCCAGGGGAGGTTTAGGTTGGATATTAGAAAGAATTTCTTTATGGAGAGGGTGATCAGGCATTGGAATGGGCTGCCCAGGGAAGTGGTGGATTCTCCATCCCTGGAGATATTTAAAAAGAGACTGGATGTGGCACTCAGTGCCATGGGCTGGGAACCACGGGGGGAGTGGATCAAGGGTTGGACTTGATGATCTCTGAGGTCCCTTCCAACCCAGACAATTCTATGATTCTATGATTCTAAGACTCACAGCAGGGCCATGGCTCCTCGTGACCAACTTCAAGTTCCAAGTGCTCAAGAGTTTTCTGAAATACAGGATATCACAGGTGCTGCAACAGTTCTGGAGTCCCCAACATAAGAAGGACATGGAGCTACTGGAACATGTCCAGAAAAGAGCCACTAAAATGCTCAGAGGGCTGGAGGACCTCCCCTATGAAGCCAGGCTGAGGGATTGGGGTTGTTCAGCCTGGAGAAGAAGAGACTCTCAGGTGACCTTAGAGCAACCTTCCAACATCTGAAGGGGGCTTCAAGAAAGCTGGGGCAGGGCTTTTTATATGGGGTGTAGTGAGAGGACAAGGGGAAATGGTTTAAAACTTGAAGAGGGAAGATTTAGGTTGGACGTGAGGAAGAAATTCTTTCTTGTGAGGATGGTGAGACCCTGGATCCACAAGGATATGGTGGCTGCCCCATCCCTGGCAGTGTTCCAGCCCAGGCTGGATGGGGCTTGGAGCAAACTGGGCTGGTGGGAGGTGTCCCTGCCCATGCAGGGGGATTGGAACTGGGTGAGCTTTATGGTCCCTTCCAACCCAAACCATTCTGTGATTTCAGTGGTGATTAGTGGGGAATAATTTGAGCAAAGGCTGCAGCAGTTTGTTGCCCCTATCTGATCATCTCCTGTGATAGATGCTCAGCCCTATCAGATCCAGAAGTTATTGAAAACCCAGCTGAGTGAGACTGGGGTAATTTTTCAAGGTTTTCATGTTGCTGTTTAACCATGGTGATAATTAAAGTGCCGAGTGTGGAACAGGAGAAAGCTCTGTACTTTCACTATGACACTTTCTGGTAACGAGATATTTATTAATGTTCATTTCTTCTTAAAGGAAACAAACCAAACCCAATCCCTTATCTCTCCCTCAGTGTTTGAGTTATGAGTAACACAGGAAGCTATCAGGCCATGAGACAGCAAATACACCCTGCTTGGAAGCCTGTGGGTGTAGGAGATACAGTGATAAAACCAAGATAGATCAAATCACTCCCATTTACCTTGAGCTTTCTGCAACTCTTGAAATGATGTAGGGATCTAAAGAGGCTTTGTCTTTTTTATGAGAAAAGCATCTGTGATTTAGCAGTTTAATCACTTTTGTCACAAAGAGATGCAAAACAAAGCCCATCACCAGGATAGATTTTTTTTTTTTCCAAAGCTGTGGTTTGTTTCCCATCAGTAAGGAACAATTTTAGCTTCTAACACTGAGCTGAGACAGACACATGCATTAAATAAAGCCGTTGCTCATGCCAGGGGTAGATCAGCTCTTCAAAACTGCTGTCCCATTGAGGACTTTGTAATGGTGTTCATGGCCCAAACCTGACTGTGGGTGCTCAGCAGGTCTGCATAGACAGCTGTTTGACTTGAGGGTGATTTGGGATTTGAATCACCAAGCAGGATTTAGCTCACGGGGGGTTTTTTTGCCCCAGGATGACTTCTGCAGGACCTTGGTCAACCTGTAGCACCCAAGGCCTGGCTGCTGCACCTCTCTTGTCCTTGCAAACTCCTCACTGCTCTGCTCAAGGGCACTGGAGGGTGATGAGATGAGCTTCTCAAGAAGATAATGCAGTGGAGTAATTATTGACTTTGTCATTATAATCATGCCCATGTGATTTATGAGCAGAGATGGAAATGTCACAGACCTCTGCCAAGGAAGCTGTGGGTCTCAGCAAACCACACCAGCACTGCCCCCACCCCAACCTCAGCTCCCTTAGCCAAGCCATTTCCCAGCTCCCCAGCTCCCAGCCCCAGCTCCTCTCAAGCTCTGAGATCTTTGTCACCCTTTCCCATGCCCTCTTCCTTGCTGCAGCCCAAATCTTCTGCTGAAAACTTGGAAAAGATCCATGGAGCACCTAGGGGAATTCCCCTTCCAGCCATGGGCAGTGCAGATGGGAGATGTAAAAGTCCCAGTGACCTCCCCACACTATGTGAGGGTTCTCCAGAGGTCTGTGACACAGCCAGATTGGGGCACATGTGCATAGGAAAGCAAAATATCTCCATAGCAAAATGGCCATCCCTTCCCAGGCTCTTCCCAGAGAAGGGGCCACCAATTGAAATCCCCAGTTATGATTTCATCATGCACCTTTTTCTCCTAAGCCTTCAAAATGGTGGTCAAAGGATCCAAAGCCCACATGCTGCTGCCAGCTCAGAGAAGATGGGCTGTACAAGGGCTGGGAGTTTTGTTTCCTCAGTAGTCTTTATTCAAATTCCTTTTTTATTTCATATTTTCTGGCTTTGAGGTATGGCTGCATTTCTAAGTGTCAGGCCATGGCAGGGCAGTGACAGGTCTTGCTGTGCTGGTTCCTGGTTCCTTTTCCAGAAAGGCTCAAGATAAAGACTGGAGTAAGAATTCTTCATGGGGATTTTGAGAAAAAAAGTCACCTTCTGCCACTTGTCCTTTGTGAGCAGTGAGGGTTTCCCAACTGGGCACTGGCTGGGTTGATCAGTGGTCTCCAAAACACTTGGGCAGAGGCACTGCATGGTCTCTGTTACAGAAAAAGGCCCTTTCAGAGGGTCTACACCAACATCCCCTTCAGTCTTGGCCAGGAGACAGGCAGGTACAGTGTCCCTGTGCCTTGCACTGGCTGCACATCTCTCCCTGCCCCTTTGGTGGAGAAGGGAAGGTTACTAAAACCATAGGCAGGAGCCAGGGAGCTCAAAAGGGCTCAAAAACCTCAAACACCCTCTGGTTATTCAAATGGAGAGTAAAAAGACTGGGAGAGTGAGCTGGATGGGACTGAGTCTCCCAGAGAATGTAGGGGAGGACCCTACAAGGAGCATCTGCTGCCAGGTGGGTCTGGAAGGAGGCAAGAGGCAGAGCAAAGGTGAGAGCAGGCCTGGCCACCAGCCACGGCAAGGGCTGGAAGGGGCAAGTCTGACTTCTCATGGGAAATGTCAGAAAGACACATTTCCAGCCCAGCCCATAGCAGGAACACGTTTGTGATGTTTGTGTGCTCCTCAACCACCTCCTGGGGCACGGAGCACCAAGTGCCTCTGATCTCTATCACTCTGCTGCTCTGCTCCCCAGTGCCACGCTGCCCTGACAGCAGGTGTGAGATGAGCTGGCCCGTCCACCTCCACAGCCTGGGGAGCACCACAGATAGAAAGCTACAGGGCACATGTGGGGGAAAAGGCTGGGTGGCTTGGGTGACACCAGCAGACCCCAAAAAGAGCCCCAGGTCCAGCCCCCCATGTGGTGGCCAGCTCCAGGGATGTGGCAGGACCTCAGGCTGAGCTGCTGCACGACTCAGCTGGTGTTCCAAGCCTGCAGAGCTGCTCCATAGCCACCCTGGAGAGTGCTGCTGGCATGCAGGCAGGACAGGCAGCACGGGCAGGCATGCCAAAAGGGCTCCAGCCACAGCCCAACTTGTCCCAAATCTTGAGAAGAGGCAAGCACTGCACGTAGCACCTCCTGGAAAAGGATGGGGTGTATTCTGAATTCCCACTGCCTTGGCCAAGCACCAGTGTCTCCCCAGAGACCCGATTTGTCCCCCAAAATCTCAGCCTGAAGCCATGCAGTTCAATTAAAAATCTCAGTAAGAAGATTAGTCAGTAAGAAAACCATGATGTTTCTAACACCAAGGGTAGCAAGAGGAAGTTTGAAAAGGTCTCTGAGCCTTTCAGTCTCTGAAACAAGGAGGCAAACAGGCAGAGCTCACAAGTATCAAAATGAGATCGTATTTTGCAGCCCATGGCCTGACTGCAGAGTCCTGCTGAGTCCTCAAGCCCAACACAGGATCATGTAGCACCTGCTGTAAGGACTGCTGGGGCCTCTTGCAGAAGACAGTCTGAGCTTCCCTTGACTGCAGGTTAAAAGACCCCTCTGTGATCTGTAAAAGAAATCTCTCGGAGTATTTTCAATTGGATTTTTTTTTTTCTGTTTTCAGAGAGCAGGACGAAGTTTCAAAATTTCAGAAAGGTCATATTTGCCCTTTCCAGCTATGAAAACACCTCTTTCACCTCTATTCATGGATACAAGTGCAGAAAGTGTGTTTTAGTAGAAGGTATCACCCACAATGAGATTAAAATCTAGATTAGATTAAAATCTAGATGAGCTTTGTCACCCAAACTTTAACTACATTTTACTGACTTTTGTTGAGTGAATGATAAAAGAAGATGTTTTCCAAAATGCTTTTAAAATATCCTAGCATGGTTCAACAAATGCTAACCTGCTAAGCTTCACAGAGCCTTGTTATGTCCAGCATCCCTTCCCTTGCCATGGATGAATGTCTGGAATGCTGTCCTGGTGGCAGAGCTGTGTCTCTCAGCATTCTCCAGAGGGGCAGAAGCTCTTTGGGGACACAGAAAAGGGACTCAAGGCTGCAAAACTACCACCAAAACAGTCCTGGTTGACCAGAGAGGGAGTAGGTGGTGAGCCACCCAACCCTGCTGTGAAAAGTCACTGCCAGTTAAAATTGCTTGATCAATAATAATTCCAAACTCAGGACTGTAAAATGAAAGTTGGGTTTTTAAAGCAAAGTTTTCATGTTTTTCAGTTCCCTATGAAACACCAAATGTCTGCCAGAGTGGTTTCAACACAAATATCTTTACCAGGCTGGCATCACCAGTTGGAGAGCAGCCAGGCAGAAAGGGACCTGGGAGTCTGGATTGCCAGGAAGCTGAACATGAGCCAGCAGTGTGCCCAGGTGGCCAAGAAGGCCAATGGCATCCTGGCCTGGATCAGGAACAGCGTGGCCAGCAGGTCCAAGGAGGTGATTCTGCCCCTGGACTCAGCCCTGGTGAGGCCACACCTCGAGTCCTGTGTCCAGTTCTGGGCCCCTCAGGTCAGGAAGGAGATTGAGGTGCTGGAGCAGGTCCAAAGGAGGGCAACCAGGCTGGTGAAGGGACTGGAGCACAGATCCTATGAGGAGAGGCTGAGGGAGCTGGGGCTGTTCAGCCTGGAGAAGAGGAGGCTCAGGGGAGACCTCATCACTCTCTACAACTCCCTGAAAGGAGGTTGGAGCCAGGGGGGGTTGGTCTCTTTTCCCAGGCACCTCTCAGCAAGACAAGAGGGCATGGTCTTAAATTATGCCGGGGGAAGTTCAGATTGGATATTAGAAAGAATTTTTTCACGCAAAGGGTGATCAGGCATTGGAATGGGCTGCCCGGGGAGGTAGTGGACTCTTCGTCCCTGGAGACATTTAAAAAGAGACTGGATGTGGCACTGAGTGCCATGGTCTAGTGACTGCAGTGGTAGTTGATCAAGGGTTGGACTCGATGATCTCTGAGGTCCCTTCCAACCCAGCCTATTCTATGATTCTATGATTCTATGATCTCTGTCCACACTGCTGCAGAAGTTGTCAGCTCTGGGCTAGTTCTCCCCACTGGAAGCTGTTCTTGTCCACCACTGCAAGACCCATAACCATTGGGACATCAGTGAGTGCCTGGAGAATAGGATGTGGAGGAGAGAAAGGGGATCTCCTCTACACCTTTCCATACTGCAGGAGGGGAAAATGAATGAGGGTCAGGAAGGACAGGGCTTTAAGAGATGTTACATATATGACATGCTTTGGATAGAGGCAATAAAGCAGTTCCAGGTTGAAAGAAAACCACTAAGGCAAAAAGGAGATGAATGCTGGAGAGCAGTGACTCCTCCAGCGCTGTTCTGGGTCTCCTGTGGTTCACTGCAGAGAGCTGTCAGTGGGGAGCAGGCTGCAGGCTCTGTCACTGAGGCTCCTGTGCAGCCCCCAGCCCCAGCACGGCTGCTGGTGGCGTCCCCTTCCCTCCCCTACTCCCCTCCAAGAGCTCTGGACAAAAGTCCCTTTTCCCAAGTACACAATAAATCCCTCAGCAGCTCCAAACCCTCCTCCCCCAGGTCCTGCAGCCCCCGTGGCATCAGCTGCCTGAGCAGTTTCATGCTCCTGCACACAGTCCTTCTTTCCTGCCTCAAGAAACACCCTCAGCCCTGTTCTGACCTTCACCTAACAGCAGGAGATCCTTGTTCTGTGACAAGTTTCCGTGAATTTGTTTTACATGGTCATAGAACAGTGAATAAAATGTCTCTGCCACCTCTCTTGTGTTTCCAGAGAGCCACAGGAGGGTTTTCTCATCCTTTCCCTCTGTCTGTGAGCTCAGCCCTTTTTACCAGGTTTGCCACACAAATATGAAAGGTGGGGGAGTGGAGTCTCCCAGACATACAAGTTTTTTGAACATCAGGCTCAAAATACTGGCTGAGCTGGAGCTGATAACCAAACTGAGTTTCCCACCCCTTTCCCAGTGTGTGGAGTAAGGCTGAATAACCCCTCTAGTCTGCCTTTTTTTTTTCCCCACCTATCTTTGCAAGCCCAAGAAAAACAGAAGATGCAGAAGGCAGTCAGTCCCTCTGCAGGCTGTGGTCTGCACTCAAAGGCTGTGGCCCTATTCCTTGGCCCCTGGGAACAGGATGAGTTCACGTTCAGGAGCATTGCTGCCTGTCCCTTGTCCTCTGTCCTCCTCTCTGTATTCTACAGACACTAATCAGCTGAACATCTCTAAATCTTCCTGGTAAAGAAAATATCAAAGCCATAATCCCTACAGGAAAATCCTAGCCTGGATAAAGACAATGAAACCTCATTCTTCCAAGTGTGGCACCTTGGTTCTCTATCAGTGTCATTTAATGTGAGTGCCATAAATTCCCACACAAAACCCCAAGATACATTGATGCTAACTGTTTTACTTTCTCACTTGTCAAAACCTCATCAGCAAGCCAGACCTACATGAAATATTCAGACTCTGCACAGAGCCATAATTCTTTGTGAATGCAGTGCAAGCAGCTTCTGCATGACCCTGTTTGGAACAGACCAGTGTGGGACAGGAGCCCTCACTGAATGAATTCTCTTCTTGCTGCTTAACTACAGCTTCTAAGATTCTGATAGTTAAATTAGTGAAAGAGAACTTAAAAAGAGGCTTAAAGAGAAGGTTTCTACTTGCTGAGTGCTGCCTTGGTGAGACATATTCTGTCCATACTCCCTGGGAGAGTTGTGCTATGTGCCACTGGGACACCTCACCCATCACAGCCAGCCAGCTGTGAGTCCAGCTCATTATTTTTGAAATTGCAGTGTGGCTTAAAATCAAGGCACCAAAAGGAAAACAAGAAATCAGGCAGCCTGTCAGTTCTCTGTGTCTTATATCTGGCAGTATTTCTCCTCTTTTTTTTATTATGTTAGACAGGTGCTAAACAAATAAAATCAATTCTGAACTTAAAAAAAAAGCAATTGGAAATGTCTAGTCTTTTTTAGTGAAATCTCAACTGGAGCAGCCCACAGCACTTGGAGAAAAATCAATCATCATTTCCCTCCTGCTATGTGTCCTACTAAAATTAAGAATTGACGTTTGCCTGCAAAGGAAAATTATTTCAAGAGAACCACTTTAGCAACAGTTTTCAGTGCTCATAAAACTCCTGTTTATGTTTTTTCTCGTAACAGACAAACTCCTACTTTCCCCCATGAATTATAAATATTAATGGTGGATCCTGATTTACATACAGTTTCCATCTTAATGGGCATCAAAATTGCAAGCAGGGCAACAGCCTCACTTATGGTAATAGCAAGTAGTAAACAAGTTCTCAGCCTAAAGATGCCATAAACCCAAGTGTTAAACACCCCTGTAATTACAGCCTCCCCCACCTCCAAATGAAACTTCATATTTTGTCTGTGGCCTTTTCATAAAGACAGACAGCCTGACGACTCGGAGTGAGGCATCTGAAGAAGCACTTAAGTCTGATGTGGCCTAAATATTTTAGTAATGGGCTCTGTCCATCTGGAAGCACCACTCCCCACATCCTCTGTGATTTATTGCATGCTGTTATGTGCACACCACACTCGTGTTCCTCGACTACGTGACACAGCCACACTGAAAAAAAACCACCTTTTCACTCAAATATTTTTCATCCCAGCTGCATTTGTGGCTATTAGGAAACAGGCAGGTGATTGCCAACCACCCACCTGCAAGTTGCTGTGCATCCTCCATGCAGAGGCCATGCAGCACCAGCAGACTGGGCTGCCCAGCACCCTGAGCCCTGTCGTGGTGTCTTCTCCTCCAGCAACAGGACCTGCTCCCACCCAGCTCTCCACAGCCAATTTTCCCAGCCCCTCTGTGGGGGGACTGCAGCAAGCTAACCTTGCTTCAGCAGGGCTTGCAATAAGGCTGTGGCTATGTCAGGAGGTAGACCAGCAAAGAGCGGGGAGGAGACAGCCTGGTCTGGCTCCCAAACCCAGCCCAGGGTGGTCAGCAGCTTGATGTGCTCTCAGAAATGGACCAAAAATGCATTTTTCGCAAGCAGATTGCTTTAGATCCAGCTGGCTCCCCCAATACCTGCTCTCCTGCCTATCAGCCCCTGGAGCAGTAATTCAGCCCCATTTACATCATACTCTGCTCATCCCTTGTTTTGGTCTTTGCAGGTCAAGAGACAGTTCTTTTGTGATGGTCAGCTCAACTCTGTTATCATTAGCTACATTTTTTTCCCATGAAATTGTCTTTACAAATGCTTGGTGGGGTGCAGAGACTAATTACCACATTAACTTTATTGCAGTCAGTGCCTGTGATGTTGCCACCTTGGATTCAACCTCCTCCACTTCCCTAGCTCTTCCTTTGGAAGCCTGTGGAGGCCATTGCACAGCTCTGCCTTGTCCTTGCCCTCTTTTTCTTTCAACTCACATACTGTATCTGTTTTAAAAATACTTCAGTCAACTTTTAGAATTCAATAACTGTCTTTGATAGTGAAATTACTGTTCCAGTCTATGGTAAATGACAGTGGTCTAGAACACTGTTAAATTTAAGTCTGGAAAATGAACTTTAATAAAATGTGCTCCAGTAATGTACTGTGACAGCTTTTAGTGAAACCAGCTCAAATACTTGGATCCTCCCAGGAACACAGCAAGATATACTCCAGCAGCCTTGAGCCACGAATAAGAAAGCAGACAGCCTTATGATAAATGGCTCCAGAAACCTAAATTACAGCTGAAGCAAATGAACAATATGCTGAAGTTACTCAATGGCTTTTCGTTGCTGCCACAGAGCAGAGCTGTACACGAGTGTACACTGACACCTGGTGGGACAGCCCTAGGCCAGGAGCCTGGGGGTTAAGCGAGTTTTAAAGAACATCAACGGCAGCATGAGATGAGGAAATGTTGGGTTATTTGTGCCTTTTCCTCCCCCTTCAAGCAAGCTGGTTTAGTTTTGATCACGACACTCTGCACCTTGGCCAGGGGCAGGACAGGCTGCACATCTCTTGTGTCTGCGTCCCACCTCACTCCTCACCCATGGGGCACAATCAGAGGAGAAAGGGAAGGATAGACAGCGAATCCCCCAACAAAGTGTAAAGATGCAGATGTAGAGAGAGCTCTGCCCATCAGTCAAAAGCAGGGTGCTAAAATGACCACCTAAAATAACCACAACGAGGAGCGGGGCCTTGGAAATCCGCCCCGAGGCGATGGCCCCAGGGGACTCGGTTCCTCTGGCAGGGAACCAGAACCAGCTCTGCTCTGAGCTGGGGAGATCAGATCCTCAGCCCAGGATCTAAAAGTACTTCCAGCGTGTGAAGATGACACCAGCACCCAGCTCCAGCCACAGACCTGGGCACTGGTTTCCCTCAAGCAGGGTTTGCTGACAGAAAACTGATTGAATTAGAGGGAGAAAAAGGCTGAGGGTGGTTTGCCAGGACGAAGGTGGACAGGCCGGGATCTTCCAATGGCTTCACAAATATCCTGCGCTATTTCGCCCTATTTCCAGAGAGGAATTTCACAGGAACAGTGCCAGGAACCATCTCCCCTTCCCACACTTTCCCGAGCAGCTGGCACCACTGTCGGGATCTCCGCATTACTACAAAACTCCCACTGTGTTTGTCACGTTTATTTTCAGGTCTGAGAGCTTCACCCCCAGCAGTGCCAACTCCCTCATAGCCCAGGAGGTTCATTTCTACCCTTGGAACAAGGAGCCACGACCTGCATGAAGAAAACCCAAGCGCTAGCTACTGCTGCTCCCCCAACACCCAACTCCCCCCCTGGGGCGGCAGCGCCACCTCCCCGCCC